>CM029021.1:146438575-146501075 GCA_016801055.1 Panax notoginseng
TGATTCTGTAAATTATTTGTGAATAATTTAATTATTGATTTTATATGATAAGAAAATATTTATTTTAGTGGATATAAATGAAGGATATATTGAGGAATTGTGGTTACAAAAATGAAGGAGTTAAATGTTGAGGTTTTATCCGTACTTGTGTCGGAATGGAGGTATATTAAAAATCAGGGTTTTTGAGATATTTTGCGGGGGTTATAATTTTTAATCCGACCGTTTGATCGTGGTATTTTTGGATATGTTATACATATATAAATTGAGTATATGTCACAAATTTTTAACCGTTAAAAATGAACGTATGATTGATTATGAATTTTACGAGATGACTGGTTCAGAAATTGTTGAATTTCCGAGTTTATCATTTTGGTGGAAAATTCTAGAATTGGTGGGCCCCACTTGTGGTTGGTGAAGAAATGTGCTGAATTATATTTCAAATGTGGTGGGTGGGAATAGTAGCAGGTAAAGCCATCAGGTTGCAGGTCAAACCTACCAAAATTTTCCTATAAATAGAGGGCTAATTTAGAATTGAAAATCACACCAGGAAACATAAGCTTTCTCTCTTTCTCTCTCTATATTATGAAGCATATTTTGTGAGTTTTTTAGATACTTGGTGAGTTGCTATTCATCAGTGCAAGTTTCCTTCAGCATCATATCCGATATCCAGTCAGAAGTACTGCTTTTTGAGGTAAGGGATAGTAAGGGATAGTAAGGGATTTTAAGGGTTGTTATGTTTTTCAGTTTTGTAATTTTTTTTGAACTTCAAAAATTCTGGAAAAATTTGAAATGATATTTTGATGAGTTTTATTGATTGTGTCCAAAAATGGTGATTTTGGATGGTTGATTGAGAGTTATGAATTTTATGAGAAAAGACTATTTTAAAAAGTAACCGCTTATAATTCCCTTGTGGTTAACTCCAAAATTGATGATTTTTTATTGGGAGTACATGTATATGATAGAAGTATACTCTGTAAATTTCAGAATTTTTAGACAAAAGTACAATTTTTGATAAATGTCTAAATATTCGGCTATTTTGGCCATATGAAAAATAGTAAATGACTTTTAAAAATTCTGAGAAAAATATATGTTCACTATGGGACTATATTATGCTAAATTCCAGAAAAGAAATATTTTTGGAACTGATTTGGTATTTTTCATGAAAATAGTTTAGTTATGAGTAAATGAATTAAATATGTTTTGTGAAGTAAGAAAATTGGAAAATAGGATTTTATGGCTTGAGAATCCTATATGAGGTATATGCAGATTTTTGATGAGGGTTTTGATTATTGGTGATAAAATCTTTGAGTTTGGTATTTTAGAATGATTAAATGCATTATTTAGTAAAGTGTAAACAATTTAAATAAATTGTTTATAAGCTTAAGAAATATTATTCTTTCAATATCATTATACCGAAATACTGGTATGGATTTTATTGTGGAATTTCTACCTTTTTGTGTCGAGTTTACTATTATGAGTTACTATTCACGAGTTACTATTCATGAGTTACTATTCACGAGTTACTATTCACGATAAAAATTGGTTTCTTTTTCTAACCAAATTATAGTTGAGTTATGAATATTACTCTTGAGATTAAAACTAGATGTTGGTCATATTATTTTTTATTATTATATATAACGTTTTTATAACCCTAATGATGATATTTCTCTTTGACTTGAGTGTAAAGATGGGTAGATTTTTGGTATGATCATGACTAGGGTTCTTTGGCCAGTAGTGCAAAGTTGAATCGTTGATTGGTATGATCATGACCATTAAATTTATAAGTGAATATCTTTAGCTTAAGTGCAAAGATGAATTGATCAACATGGTTATAATTATTGTTTATAGAAATTCTGAAATGATTATATATTTCTTTGAGATATTAATATCTTTGGCCTGTAGTGCAAAGATGAAATATTGATGAATATCTTTGGCCTGTAGTGCAAAGATGAATTGTTGATGAATATCTTTGGCCTGTAGTGCAAAGATGAATTGTTGATGAATATCTTTGGCCCGTAGTGCAAAGATGACATGTTGTTGAATATCTTTGGCCAGTAGTGCAAAGATGAACAGATGTTGAGATAAACATGACCAACTGGTGATACAAATGAATATCTTTGGCCCGTAGTGCAAAGATGAAGTTATTAGTATGATTATGAACAGGAAATGTGATTTGGTGTAACCATGATCTTTGATGTTTCAGGTAAAGATAGGTGATGAAAATTATCTTCGTCCTAGATGAGAAGAGGAATTTAGAACTACAGTTATGATTATGAGTTATTCATATGATTGTGGACTAGAATTGTTGATTGATGTTACAGGGATAAAATATTGTTGATGGATTTTTAACATAGAGAAGATAATAGACTTTATAGTCTATTTGACTCTTCTAATGGATTGATCGTTCCGCTGTAACTATGGTTGAAATTTTTATCATTTACCATATGTTCTAATCTCTGATTTATTATTGATGAAGGCTATTGATAATTTAATTATCTTTAGTCATGATATTCTTTACTGAGCTAGTTGTGCTCACCCTTTTGCTTCACAATTCCTTTCAGGTAATAAGAGTGTAGCTGGGTCGAGCGAGGGTAACGGGGAAATAGAACGGTGGTCTCTAGCTGTGGATGTTCTCCCGAAGCAGTATAGAAAAGTTCATTTAGTAGTTATATTTGGTGAATCCAATAGGGTAAGGTGTACCCAACGTTGGAAGGGTGGTTTGCCACTATCATACAAGATGTCTAACGACATACAACCTCGTGTCATCATAAGACAGGGATGTGCTCATCCACTTGCTGAGTATATATACGAGCACTACCTATATAATCTTGGTGTTTGTTTGAAGTATAATTCTCAATTAGAGATAGTAGAGATAATGATATGTCAAGAGAAGACTCACCATTGGGAAGAATATGATAGTAATCTTCTCGTTTTTCTTCGGGGTCTATTGGGTCAACCAAAGATAATTTTGTGGCCATATGATATCTATCATAACCTAGACGCATGGCCTCCCATGTACGAAGGTTTCCTTAAGCACTTCCCAAAGATTCTAATTTCTAAAACAGTTTTTGACTATACCTTTATGTAAGGTGTCATTGTGAGGCGATGTCCACGATTGGAACATGAGTCACATTTGGTATATATTTGTATCCAAACTCACAGCATATGTGTTGTTGTATTTTGCACGACAATTATTGTAATAAAGTTGTAGTTGTTTTCTGTACCATGTATTTGACGACTCAGAATGGGTTGGGTGGAATGGACCTATTTTGGGGTTGTCACAAGAGTACACCATTTTCTATGAAAGATAGAAAAATTAAGATTTTGTCAAATATCCATATTCTTGAATCCTTCTTCTTCCTTGGTGGATCACCTCTAGAGGTCAAACACTTGGGTGGCTAACGTTGATCAAAGGAAGGAACCAAACCCGATGGATTCAAATTGAACGCGAAAAGAATTGGAGATGAACTTGTACCTGAGGAAGCTCGAATCTTCAAGGGTATGATTCTTATTTTTTATCTTTTCGTTTAATTAATAATTGTGCATAAAGGATGATTCGAATATATGGTTTGTAAAATTTTAAAACTCTGATTTTTCACGTTTCCGCTTATTTTGTGCAATTTGATTGCGTTCATGAATATTACAAACCTAACGGTGACATCAGAGCTAAACCTTTATGCGAATTATTAATTGTTTTAATTTGATATGTATATTGATATTTCTTTAGAACAATTTAATTGGGTATAATTTTGTTGTATAAAATTTAAAAAAAATTAAAAAAAAATAAATATCGTGACGCCTGTTTACAAAATTTGGTACTATGATATATCTATGTACGGTTAGAATAAATTCCGAATTATTCTTATGATCTTAATGTGTATGTATTATAATATAATATATATGCAATCATATATGATTCATGGGATTTAAATGGGTGTCGCGTGAATCACTTCAAGGGATTCATACAGGATTCATTCAGTGGTTACTTAGTATTATTTATATATGGTCCGTCTCTAAAGCGAACCTTAAAGAGCGAACCAAAGACGAACCGTCATTTTTGGTGTCTATGGCTACGGTTCGATCCGTCGCCATAGCCATGTAGTCTTTGGCGACGGGTTGAACCGTCGCCATAGACACCAAAGACGACGGTTCGTCTTTGGTTCGTTTTTTAAGGTTCGCTTTAGAGACTCTCCGTATTTATATATACGGTTAAATATATATATATAATATATATATATATATATAATATATATATATATATATATATATATATATATTATTCTTAACTATTTTATAATTAAATTAAAAAGTTTATTTTAATCTTAAAATAAAAGGTTTATTTTAATATTAAAATAAAGGGTTTATTTTAATTTTAAAATTAAATTTCATGCTAACTAATTAGAGTTGGAATTGGATTTCATGATAACTAATTAGAGTTGAAATTGGATTCTATGTTTTCTTAAATAAAGGAGTTTATTTAGATATGAAATAAGATTTCATGTTATTCAAAATAAAGGAGTTTATTTGTGAATAGGAAAGAGAATCTGTATTTCCTTAAATAAAGAAGTTTATTTAAATATGAAATAAATTTTATATTATTCAAAATAAAAGAGTTTATTTGTGAATAGAAAAGAGAATCCGTGTTTCCTTTAATAAAGGAGTTTTTTTTTACTTGGAATTGGATTCCATAATTAATTAAAATAAAAGAGTTTATTTTGATTAAAGATTTTGATTAAAATAAAATAGTTTATTTTATTCAAAATAAGATAAATTAAAATAAAAGAGGTTTATTTTAATTTAATTTTGGATTAAAATAAAGGAGTTTATTTTGATTCAAAATTAGATTTTATACTAAATAAATTTGTTCATTAAATGATATCAATATATATTGAATGTTTTTTATTCATGAGATGAATGTTATTTATTGATACATATGGTGATGTGTATGATAATAAATGAGATTGATTATGGACTATTGACCAATGTGATTGAATTTTATTTTAGTTGAATGCTTGAATGTATGAGTTTTATTAAATGGGGTCTGCGTACCTCGTCTTCTCTAAATTTTTCTTAATGTAAATTCTATCTCCCTTCTATGTACTTCTCCTTGACTGCTGATCAATGTTTCTATTTATTTTAAATAGTTTTGTAATAGGAATATTTAGAATTAATTTTGAAGAATTAGAGATCAAGGAGCAAGTAGCGCTTGAAGACTCGTTTGTAATGGAGTCCGGGTTTAATTGTAATAGTTATATTTAAATATTAATTCTTGCACTCCTAGGGTTTGACCTTTTGGTTCACTTACTGCCTCTAGTGAACCAAACTAGAATAAAAGTCCATAATCAATCCAGGTAGAATATTGTATTCTATATGTGCATGCTTATACTATATATATTATATTATTATGCAAACATGCATCGTATGTTCATTAATATGACGCGTATTTTATATATATATGTACATGCGCGCTAAACAAGATGAGACAAATTAATAACATGAAAACCCCTCAAATTTTTAATATTAAGTCCTAAGCGTTCAAAGATATTTGGAATATCGAACGTTGCCTTTTAGCATGATAAAAATAATAGAGTATCAATTAATTATTATAAGTTTGTTGTGTCGTCACAAGTCTTATCTTAATTTTTTGAGATGTTAATTTTATCACATTTGATGCTTATAAAGAAAATTGAAGAATATTATTTTGTTGTGTCAACACAAGGATAATATTTTTCTTTTTTGAATATATGGAGTGCTAGGTTGGACTTAACTTAAATCATTTTAGTTCGGATGTGCACACACTTGACCATTATGATCTAAGAGGCAAAATACAAGGAGTTACATAGTTGATGTAATTAATAAGAGTTGTCTACCTATTTATTTATATATAGCTTGTTGTGTCACCACAAGGCTATATACATTTGAAATGGGATCCTTATTTTCGCTAGCAAATCTTTAATTAGATTTTGCCGAACTATATAATTGAGGGTAATATAGTTTGAAGAAAATAGTGAGAGATACCAATTTAAAATAAGACCTAAATTATTTTGGTAATTAATAAAAGAATGTATACTAAAATGTTGTTAATTATAAATTCATTTACAGAATTTTACAATGTCTAAATTACTATCACGAGGCATATTAGATGTTATTTAACCGGACCGAATTAAACGGATTAGTTAAGGAATTTGAGAATAGTTCTCATGGCTGAAAAGCTATCTTATGTCCTTAATACGCTTATCCCTGCAATGGTTGCAGACAATGCCTCTGAGGAAGAGATTGCTACTTTTAGAAAGTAGCAAAATGATGCACAATTAGCTCAATGTATCATGCTCGCATCCATGAGTAACAAGCTTCAGCGTCAGCATGAAACTATGGATGCTCCTACTAAATTCTTGCACATCAAGTAGTTGATGGTGAGGAAAGTAGGTCTGATAAGATATCAAAGGAACTCTTCCGATCTAGAATGATCGATGACACTATAGTACAGACAAAAGTCCTTAACATGATCAATTTGATTGAACAATTAGGACAACATGTTTCGTCATGGATGGAGAGTTGAGCCAAGATTTGATCTTGCACTCACTCCCAGACTCCTTTCACAATTGTTGTGATTTTTTCATATGAACAAGCTAGATATCAGCTTCGCTGATTTGCTTAACATGTTGAAAAATGATGAGAGTCACTTTCTAACCAAGAAAGACCAAGTCTCACTGGTAGGGGTCAAAGGATCTTCTAAAAAGAAGAACGATTCTAAGAAGGTAAATAGAAAAGGCAAAAATAAAGGATAATAAGAACAAAACTGATACGGCTAGTAAAGGAGTTTGCTTCCACTGCAATAAGCTTGGACATTAGAAAGAAACTGCAAGAAGCATCTTGCAGAGGCTAACCAAAAGAAGCTTAATGAAGTTTTGGTTACAAATATAAATTTGTTCATGATTTAAAATAAATTTTTCTTTAAGTCAAGGTTATCGGATACCGACTTTGGTTATCATAAATATAGATTTATGAAGGGACCAAGCAGAAGTAGAAAGCTAAACAAAGGATAAGTAATCCTATATCTGGTAAATGAAGCAAAGGTTGTTGTATTAACCATAGGAACTTATAGTTTAGCAATGTCTACGGGCAAATCTATTAAGTCAATAAGTTGTTATTATATTCTAGTACTTGTTAGAAACATTATTTCTATTTTGTTGTAGGACAATAAAATCTTTGGTATTATATTTAAGAACAATTATTGTTCTATTTATAATAATAATGTTTTGTACAGAACTGAAATATTACTTAATGGATTTTGTGTAATTGACTTACGTGAAAATATATTTTACAAATTGAACAAACTAGTATAAGAAAATGAGATGATCATTCAAAGAGTTGAATGTGTGTATTTGCTGAAATATAAGTATGAATTATTTGAAAGGTTCAAAGAATTCAAAAGTGAAATAAATTGGCAAAGTATTAGGATTCTTTGATCGGATCAATGAAGGAACTTGTGCAATGAGTTTCTAAATCATCTCAAATGGTTTTCTCACAATGGATGCCTCCAGATACGCAATAATTGATTGATGTATCTGAAAGAAAAAATTATACCTTGTTGGACATGGTGCGGTCTATAATAATTTTACCGACATTTTAGTATCCTTCTGGGATAATGTCCTAAAAATGGCTGCATATCTACGGAAAAGGTAACCTCAAAATTCGGCCACAAGACTCCATAAACGTTATGGACAGGAAGGATCCCTAATTTTAAGTAAATTAAGATAAGAGGTTGTCCAACTTATGTGAAAAGGTTTCAAAGGATAAGCTTGGGACAAAATTTGACAAGTACAGATTTGTGAGACATCCTAAAGTAAGTTTAGGGTATATGTTCTATAATCCTACTTAGCAAAAGGTGTTTGTTGCAAAATATGTTACCTTCTAAGATAAAGATATTTATCATTGAAGGGGCTAGTGGGAAGATAATACATCTTGAAGAGTTCAAGAACCACAAAACACTATAAGTCAAATAAGAGGAACTTGTAGATAGACCTATTGTACCACAACCGAATCGTAAATCTGGAATAGTACCGAAGATACCTAGGAGGTATGGATTCATCATAAATGATGATGATGAGGTACACATCACAGAAGATGATGATCCAGTTACATACGATGATGTAAGAGTTGTAGACACTCAGAGAAATGGATTGAAGCAAGCTTCTCAAATATGGAACATTCGTTTTGATGAGACAATCAAAAGAGTTTAATTTTATCAAAAATAAGAATGAATCTAGTGTGTACAAAAGCGTCAGTGGGAGCGTCGTGACATTCCTAGTATTATATGTTGATATACTACGGATAAGGAATGATATACCAATACTACAATCAGTAAAGATAAAGTTGTCTAAACATTCCTCCATAAATGATTTTGCAAGAGTATCGTAATTGAGGATACAAATCTATATAGATAGATTTAAGAGGATACTCGACTTAACCCAATGAATGTATATTCATTTGATGCTAAAGTCATTTAGCATGACAAACTCCAAGAGTTGTCTCATGTTGATGAGTCATGGAGTGTATCTCTCTTAATAGTCCCCATAGACTCACAAAAGAGAGATCGCATGAGTAACTATCATGTACAAAATGAAATGTACGAGACCTGATGTTAATTAGTCATATTCTGGAGAAGTTCACTATGAGTCAGTGAAAAATATCTTTAAGTATTTAACCGGCACTAAGGATGTAATCATATACATGGTGGGTCTGAATTAAAACTAGAGGGCTTAATAGATTCAAATTTTTTTTCAAACAGACCAAGACGACAGAAAATACACTTTAAGGTAAAGTGTTACCTTGAACGGTGGTGCAGTGAATTGGAAAGGTTCCAAACAGTAAAGAGTTGTTAGTTTAGTGATAAAGACAAAGTATATAGCTATAAATGAAGTTACAAGTTGATTGTTTGGATGAAAAGTTCATTACAGAACTAGAAATTGTTTCTAAGTCTCATCTTGGATCTAAACATGTGTTGTGGCACTTTCATTTGATTATAGGAATCATTGAAAGATGAAAAATCACTATAGAGATAGTGGACTCTCAAGAACAATATTACATATCCATTACCTAAAGCTTATCCAATAACAGAATAATCGTCACTTAGAGAAGAAGGGTATGAGATACCATGACAATTGGCTTTAGTGCAAGTGGGACATTGAAAGTAGTATGCACACAAGCCAATCATGTTTAATGATAAAGCATATACTTTGTAACAATCTTATTCATTTATTAATAAAAAAATATTAATTTATTAAAGGCTTTTAATTATCTACATGATGTTGTTTTATAATATGTGATAAACCCATAGTTTTAAGCAATGATTTTAGAATAATGATGATGATCATTCTAATGAGATCTAAATTCTTAGAAAGCTTAAAACTAAAATAGTTCCCAATCGTTGGATTACTAAATTGGGGATTAGTGAATCCGGATAGATTGGTACATACGTTGCTTGCTCATTGAATGAGGATGATTGATCTCATGATCATTTGTGTGGAGATACTAAAGCAAGTATGTAGGTGCTTATTAGAGAATAAGTTCACTGAATGTGGCTCATTAAGGAATACCTAATGGAGTTTTACTTGTCTGTCAATAGAAATTCCTGTAGTGATAGTAGTACAAGTGATCCTTGGACTTAAGATCATCATAGTATCTTGTGTATGATGAGTTATACTTTGACTTATTCCTTAAGACCCTTAGGGTATATCAAAGGGTATGCTTGGGTATAATAAGTTGTACATGGAGATAATGTATGATCAATAAAGAATCTACTGATTCTAGTAAAAGATGAGAAATGTCCTATGTGATTCGATAAATGACAACCCAGTAGTCCTTGGCCAAGACAGAATAAAATTAGAAATGAGTTTCTAATTTGCATTATTTGGTGTTGTGCATTTAACGATCAAAATACATATAATTAAATAAAATAAGACTTGACAGTAATTCCGTGTCTTATATTTAATTGGGGCATTGTATGGTGGAAAGATTGAATTGTACGGTAACTATTTACTCAAAGATTTTTTTATGATTAATGTTGAAATCTATATTATCTGGAAAGTCGTTGATCGCTAGGGAGCTTATCCCTATTGTAGAATAAATATTATTTATTTAAATAAATTAATAGTTTAATTTATTTATTTAAATAAGATTAGAATTGTTCTAATTGATTTATTCACAACCGATTTAATATGGAGAACCTAAAGGGTCACACCATAAAAGGAAGAATAATTATTTAAGAAGTTAATGGCATAATCGTAATAATAAGTTAAGTATATTTAATTTAATCTATGGTTATAGAATAAATTAAATAACTTAATATTTATTATTTAATATTTTAGAAATATTAAATATAAATTAATAAGAGCAGTCTTATTATTATTATTACTATTATTATTATTTAATTCCTAAAGGAGTTTAGAAATTAATTAATAAAAGTACTCTCATATATTTCTAATAAGATTAGGAGGTTAAATTAATTAAAAGAGTTTAATTAATTATTCCTAATAAGATTGGGAGCCTAATTAATTAAAGAAATTTAATTAATTAAAATAGAACACAATTCCTTAATTGTTAAGGAGGGTTGCCCATATCTATTAATAAGAGGAGTCTTATTATGGGTAGGTATTGAGACTTTCACAACATGTGAATGCACAATTTTAATAGTTGGGAGAGTACACCATTTTCTATGAAAGATAGAAAAATTAGGGTTTTGTCAAATATACATCTTCTTGAATCCTTCTTCTTCCTTGGTGGATCACCTCTAGAGGTCAAACACTTGGGTGGCTAATGTTGATCAAAGGAAGGAACCAAACTCGGTGGATTCAAGTTGAACGCGAAAAGGATTGGAGGTGAACTTGTACCTAAGGAAGCTCGAATCTTCAAGGGTATGATTCTTATTTTTTATCTTTTCGTTTAATTAATAATTGTGCATAAAGGATGATCCGGGTATATGGTTTGTAAAATTTTAAAACTCTGATTTTTCACGTTTCCGCTTATTTTGTGCAATTTGATTGCGTTCATGAATATTACAAACCTAACATGTATTATTTAAATGATATATGATATGATTATTAGAATTATTTCAATAACTATTTTATTATATGAATTTATTCATATTAGTTATGTTAATTATTTTAGCTTAATTAATAACGGTATATGATGTAAAGTCGGATATGGATTTAAAACACTAACTTTGGATTTTGAATAAGGAATGATAATATAAATATAATATTAATTATATTTTTGTGCTATAAATATGTACTGTATGTGCGTGTTGATAATGGTTGGTCAATTATGTTGTATCATGACAAAACCCTAGCATTACTGTGATAAACCCTAAATTAAAACTCAAATAGAAGCTTAAGACTGTTATATAATTGCGTTAATGTGATTAATATCGGGTATTATAGAATATAACCCTAATTAGGGAAAACCCTAATTATTAGAAACTCTAATTTCTAAATTAGGAACTCTAATTGTCAAATTAGAATCCTTAATCACTAATTTAGCAAGCTTAATTATAATTTGTAAATCTTAAACTTAATTTTCAAGTTTAATGTAATTTGGAAACTAAACATGATTAAGAAACCATAATTTTCATTTTTAGGAAACTAAACTACCCTTGTTGCATTATTGTATGTAACTTGTGGATCTTGCCATATATTGGAGTTAGTAACCAACTAAGATTGTCCATGTGCTCTAAAAACTCTAGCAATCAGCCATTTCATCAGCCACTTCATTGCAACTTGTTATATATAGAATTAGAGAGAGATAAGTTCATAAAAATAGCCATTCGATAACCAAACACTTAACCTAGACCTTCTCTCTCTAAACCCACAAAAATCAAAAGATATTCAGTCCCATATCAAGCTTCTAAAACACCAAGATCAGGAGCCTTAGATTTAAACTTTGTTCAAAAGAGGTATAACCCTAATTTAATAATTTGATCCGCAATGTTATGTTAGATGTTAGGTTTTGTGTTTAAACATGTTGTATGTGGTGTTAATCAATGATCTGAGTTGGTAGATAGTGGATCTATAACATCTAGATGCCCAAAATTAAAGATTTCTAAAATTTGGAAAACTGGAAAATATGGTCTGACAACCAAATGTCAGACCTCATAGATCTTTGTCTGTTTATGTTTTTGTTTGTTTAAAAGTTTGTAGTTATAGTATGTCATGTGGGCTTTGATCTAGAATTCTAATCAGAGTCGGATCTATTGTATATTAAAAGTTATGGGTGGTCAAACCTCGTTGACCAACCATGACTTTCGATTTTCTGGGTAACCCAAAACGTGTCCAGACATGCATGACAAGAAATTTATGGACTCTGATCTTCCATGTGTTTGTTGCTTTGGTTATGATGTTGTATCTAGGTTGTAGTTTGGTAGGACTGTAGATTCAATCCTTTAAAACATCTAAACATCAAATAGATTGAACTTAGTGGATGGTCAAACCAAGCAGGATGAACACGAAAAACGTTTTCTGGGTAACCCAGAAAACGTATGAACATGTCTTCTGACATTGTTTGACCGGACCAGATCTAGAGATTTTGTTGTTGTTATGATGGTTTTATGTAATAGATTTGTTCATTTACATGTTGGCTACAATCTGGAACCTTAAGATCACTAAAGAATTGCATATATTTCAAGTTGTGGAAGCCCAATTATGACCCTTAGAACTGTTCTTCATTTCTGGGTAACCCAGAAAATGAAGAACAGCTCTGACAGCTTGTTTTAGAGCTTAGATATTGCAGCTTGATGATGTTTAGACATTCTAAAGGCTTAAAACATGTACTCTGTTAGTTTCTCTACAAAGCCCAACGTCTAGATCACCTATATCATGAACAGATTGAAAGATTGAAGGCCATCAATAGCGTTGACCGGCCATGACTTCATGTTTCTGGGCAGCCCAGAACATAAAGAATACGTCTGACAGTGATTTCAAAGCCTTATATCTTCTTGATGTGTTATGATATGACCTAGAACTTGTTATACACTTGTAGCATTACATAAATACTACAAGATTTGATCATTAGTTCACCCAGAAACATTAAGATCTGACAAATATTGTTGGTCAAAGTTAGTACCCAAACACTGTCATATGAATGTTCTTGAGCTTCAAGAACACAATAGGCGACACTTTCTGTCGCTAAAGGCTATAGCGACAGTTTATTTAATTTTAACTAATTAAATTTCCTAAAATCAATTAAAATAGAAATAAATTTATAAAAATTATAAAATTAGTTTTAAAAATTATTTTAAGTTATAAAAATTAACTTTTACTCCCTCTGTCCCATGATAAAAGTCCTTATTACTATTTTGGATAGTTTCATGTTAAATATCCACTTTCCTTTAATAACCAAACTTTTACACATTTTTTCCTATTATACCCGTAACATTAAATATCTCATACTTTTCTTAATCTAATTCTCTCTCCATATTTAATAAGTATAATTAGTTATGTCCTCAAAATATTTTGAATTGAAAAGCTAGAAAATCACTCTCTCTCATACATTGAAAATAATTAATGACATATTATTATTGGCCATTTTGTCATTTCATTCCTCTTCTTAATATGCATGAAAAGTCCACCAGGACTTTTATCCTAGGACTGAGGGAGTAATAATTTGACATATTTATCATTAAAATTAATATTTATTTGAATATTATTGATATTTAATTTATTTAATAAATGTATTAAATAAATTGATTAAAAATAATTTTATTATATTAAAAATTATTTTAAATAAAAATAATATATTTAAAAATATTTTAAGTTATAAAATATAACTTTTAATATTTTAAGACAAATTTCATTAATTATTTAATATTAATAATATTAGATTTATTTAATAATTATATTAAATTAATTAGTTAAAAATGATTTTAATATTATAAAAATCATTTTAAATGAGAATAAATAGTTTAAAAATATTTTAAGTTATAAAATATAACTTTTAATATTTAAAGGTAAATTTTATTAATAATTTAATATAAATGATATTAGATTTATTTAATAATTATATTAAATAAATAGTTTAAAAATAATTTTATTGATTTATAAATCATTTAAAAAGGATATAAATCATTTAAAAATATTTTAAGTAAAAATAAATGACTTTTAATATTTTGGTGAATAATACATTAATATTTAAATAGTAATTGTAATTATTTCAAAATGATATTAAATGTTTTAAAAATTATTTAAGGGTAATATTAATGTTTTAAAAATATTTTGAGTTATTATAAATAACTTTAATATTTTGGCAATAGTTTTATTAATACTTTAATATTATTTAAATATTAATGATAATAGAATTATTTAATATTTAAATTATTTAAAAATAATTCCAGTGTTTGAAAAATCATGATAAATTATAATAATTATTTAAAATAATTATAAGCCACGGAAAAATAATATGGATGATATTTAAAATATCTAAAGGAATATTAAACTACATGATAGAGTTTTAGACTCCATATTACCCGATAAAACGGTCGGTACACAGAAATATTTCAGAAATTGATCTGGACAGATATAGTTTGACTGTATAAGTGTTTGTTTATGATCCATTGACTATTATAGATATGTGACAATGTTCTTAAGCTATATGATGACTGCAAATAACAGTACTAAGTGTTATGATATATTATTCTAATCGACAGAATAATCTTATTAATGATAGGTCGCTATATAAAAGATAAAACTAAGTTGTGTAGGCAGCAGATCAGGTAAGTATCTTACCTTTGCATTTACTTTATGCAATAATTCTGTATAAGTAAGTTATTAAATTATAATCTATTGTACAAGTTCTCTAATTATGATATTATAGATCAAGATATATATTCTGTTCGTTAATTTCTAAATTTGGTTATGCAAGTGTCCTCACTTGGATAATTGTTGTACTTGTTGATATATATTTATCCAATTACATATACATTAATTAAAGGTCGTCTAAGCTATTTGACTCAGCTAGACATAAATTTAAAAATATCATTGAACATGATAAAACATTATTGTTATCCAACCGAATTATTTTGGTTTGGACTCCAGACTAAGAATGAACATCCCGAACATGTGAAACTTTTGTGCGCCTAAGGCGGATATGCTGGACGAAAATATCGTTCAAACACGTAGTATTGATCAATACAGGGTAAAACGAGCTGATCACCCTTCGTGCCCGTAAGTTATGACGGTTTGCAGATGAAGTTCTGTATACCTTTTCGAAAATTGAAAACAAAGTTCATAGTCTGTCGACTGCTCTCCATTTATAGTCAGTATGTAGTTTCAAATTTTGAGATAGATTTGATATGTTGTATAGTATTGATTCAGCTTACTTCACAACTGTTGTTCATTGTAGAAGTGTTGTTCAAAGAAAATTTTTAATCCTTTTAGCTAATATTTATTGTTGTTATTATTTGCTGGGCAATCAAATGCTCATTCTTACTTTAAATTTAAATATTTTCAGCTAAGCGTGGTCAACCAGAAGATTCGGGCAAGAACAAAGGAAAAGGAAAGCAAACAGAGTAAGTTGTGGTATCTTATGTAACAGTTAGACTTTATTAAGACAATAATATTTATTAATTATCATGTAATGTAATGTATTAAAGGTCGCGTACCTGGGATTAGACAACTCTGATATATGTAAATTAAGTTTGATATTTATATTATTGTTATTATTCCGCTCAAAGAAATGGTATCGTGAAGCACCGAGTTCGGGTTTTAAGTACCTGAATTTGGGGGCGTCACACGTACGCATAAAATCGAAACCAAACTGCACCATGAAAATTAATTAATTATACAATCCTATTACAGGAGAAATTTTTCACTTAACCTTGTGTAATGAACCTGCCATGAAAATTAAGCTACTAATTTTAAATTTGGATGGTATCGATCTACATAATCACCATCATCATACATATCTCATACAATTATCTATTAATTGTAGAAAATTATTGGACTACACATTGCTTGAGCATATATATGTATATATACTTCATAAATTAAATATATTTAATTATTTGGATTCAATATCTTTTATGGTTAAAAGAATTGAAGTTATTAGAATTAAGCAAATCATGAGGCAACCTTCTTAAGTTATCATCATGCTTCTGAAACTCGGTGTTGGATGACGTAGTACAGAATATTCTTACTTGCTGCTTGTTTTTCCTTCTTGGATGTGTAGAACGAGGGATAAAAACTCTGGTGCCTTTACTTTGATCTCTTTTATAACTTTAATATTGTGTGATACTAAATTATTAATTTAAATTACATAAAATTTTGTTGTTTAAATTAATTTTGGAACTGAAACCACACCAAATGAAACTGCACAGCACGATTCAAAATCACACCGCACCAATCACAAGCAGTTTAATGTGCGATTTTAAATTTGTCAAATCGCACCTAAGCGGTTTTGTGTGTGGTTTCAGTTTCAAACCGTAACAAACCGCACCATGTTCACCTCTACTTGAAAGAGTAAGTAAAAGATGTGGAACACTGCTTGTTACTCGTGAGATGATTGCTCAAATTTTATTAATTTTCAAGTTGTTGCAAAGCCGAGTTCTTATGTACTGAATCTTCAGGGACTAGAAGAAATGGCAAATAGATTGATAAGAAATATGATAACGATGTCAAAACAGGTTGTTATGGATTCTAGCTTCCTAAAAAGTTTGAGTCATAGCATAATCATTTTCCTTTTATTTCTTGTCATCTGTAGAGGGTTGATTTTGAAACAAGGCACCAATGTGACGCCCCCAAAAATAGGTATACATCACCCATCTTGAGTCGTCAGATACATGGTACAGAAAACAAATACAGCTGTTGTGTACAATACGACAAAACATAACTGTGAGTTTGAATACAATTATTGTCTACTAGAGACTATACAAACTCAAAAGGAGTCCTCATTATAATTATTGTCACACTATTTAATAGAATAGTGAGGACTACTAATACTATCATCTGGTCCATCACTCCGTTCCCCGACTCGTCCCAACTATATTCACATTTCCTGAAGAGAACAGTGAAAGAAAGGGTGAGCTCAACTAGCCCAGTAAGAAATATTATGACTAAGATAATGCAGAATAAATTATCATTAGCCTTCAACAGTGTTAAACTGATAAAATATAACGAACATCAAGTTTAACTGCAGCGGAACAAGAAATCCATTAAAAGAGTCAAGTAGAGAATAAAATCTACTATCTTCTATGATTTAAAAGGTTTTTTAACACTGTTATCGCTGGGACTCAGCTTAATAAAATAATTCACATCATCGAATCACCCCTGCACTACGGCCAAGGATATTCTTTAGTATCACGACCACAATTATCCATGCACTATGGGCCAAGAATATTTGTGTACTCATTAATGGTCATAATCATGCCAACAACTGTCCATCAATGCACTACGGGCCAATGAGGACGTTTACCACATTATTTGTAACATTACGGTCATGATTATACCGAATAATCCCTGGTCATAATCATACCAAGTCCATCTATGCACTACAGGCCACAGATGACTTTTAACATTTTATGAATATAAGGATGATGACAATGATATAAGAATTTAATAAAACAAGTTCAAGAATTAATTTATCCAAGAATTAACAACGTCCAAATTGTTAACATGATACTGCTTTGTGGAGTAAAATTCAAGAATGCTTAGAAGAATATTTTCATGAAAAGATACTAGATGAACCGCAATTATCAAGGATATTCCACTAATTTCATGGAGTATAGAAGTTAAAACTTAACCAACTGAGTATAATAAAGAATGGAATAACAAAAAAAATCACCCGGCATGCGATAGACCGCACAGACAGGTTATTCCAACAGAATAATAAATAATGGAACCAGGTCCGGCGTAAACGCACAGACAGGATATTCCGACAGAATAATAAATAATGGAACTAGGTCCAGCGTAAACGCACAGACAAGATATTCCGACAGAATAATAAATAATGGAACCAGGTCCGGTGTAAAACACACAGACAGGATGTTCCAACAGAATAATAATAAAAACGGAACCAGGTCCGGTGTAAAACACACAGACAGGATGTTCCAACAGAATAATAATAAAAATGGAACCAGGTCCGGTGTAAAACACACAGACAGGATGTTCCAACAGAATAATAGAAGAATGTCACCAAGTATAGGGTAGACCGCGTATACAGGTTATTCCAACAGAATAATAAGAAATGGAATAACAACAGTTCTCTTCATGAATAAGAAAGAATAACACCCCTTACCGTTTTAAAGAAGAACTGAAATAAGGAAGTAGTTAAGTAGCAGAATACTTTTTCTTCTCTCTCTCTATAGTTTCTCTCTCTAGAGTTCATTGAATTCGTCAGAAATAATGAAAGAATGAGCTGCTATTTATAGAAAAATAGAATGCATAGTAACTAATCCATGAACGGTCCAGATTGATTACTTTAATCTGACGGTCCATATTTAAAAAAAATCTTTTAAATAAAATATAATATATTCTATTTATAGAATAACTTTAATAAAGTATTCTGTTTTATATAAAAAGATGTTTCTGTTTTATTACGTTAATAATACGAATAAAACAAAACTTTATTATCGCTAAATAATTCATATTATTAACTGACAATAATTGAATCAAACTGAGTGACTTCTCACATAAGCATTAATAATCAATACCGTGTGCTACTATGCAATCACACGTATTACTGTACTTTTACTACCGAGTAGTTCAACAGTATCAATGGTAAAACTTCCGCCGTTATTTTTAATAAAATATTTTTGTCGTTTTCTCAATTCGACAATAATTCCGTTGTGGGGACCACCAATGATTGTGCCGTTGTACGAATATTTCCTGTTAAAACGAATATTCCCCGACCAATCGAATATTACATAACAACTTGCGTACTTTGCAAAATTTATAAATATTACCCACAACTATAACATTATATCAAATTAACTCCATAATATTCAAAAATGATATTTATAGAAAATTCATCTTTATTTATAAAAGTTGGGGTCTTACAACCTCCCCTTCTTAAGAATTTTTGCCCTCAAAATTAGGGCGTACCTGGTATGTCGAAGAAGTAAGGATACCTTGATTTCTTTTCAGATTCTAACTCCCAAGTCATTTTCTCAACATCGTGATTTCTTCACAAAACTTTGACTTGAGGTATAACCTTGGAGCGTAGAATATGTTCCTTCTTATCCAAGATTTGAACAGAAACTTCTTTATACGTCAAATCCTCCGCTATTTCATCCGGTTCTAACTCAATAATGTGGTTCGGGTCTTCCACATATTTACGTAACATGGATATGTGAAAAATATTATGAACACGAGACATACTTAGCGGTAAAGTGAGTCTATAAGCCACAGTTCCTACTCGATCGAGGATTAAAAATGGACCGATGAATCGAGGATTGAGCTTTCCTTTCTTTCCAAATCTCGTAACTCCTTTCCATGGAGCAACACGTAAGAACACATGATCTCCTATATCAAATTCCACGTCCTTTCGATGAAGATCAGCATAACTCTTTTGTCGATCTTGTGAGGTTTTTATACGTTATCGAATCGTTTGAATCTTTTCTGTAGTCATACATACCAACTCCGGTCCCAACAACGTTGCTTCACCCACCTCATCCCAGCATACTGCAGAATAACATTTTCTTCCATACAATGCTTCGAATGGAGCCATGCCAATACTTGCTTGATAACTGTTTTTGTAGGAAAACTCCACCAATGGTAAGAACTTGTCCCAACTTCTCTTGAAATCAAGGACACAGAGTCTTAATAGATCTTCAAGAGTTTGAATAGTCCTATCTGATTGTCCGTCCGTCTGAGGATGATATGCCGAACTAAATCGTAAATCCGTGCCCATAGCTTTTTGTAAACTAACCCAAAATCGTGAAGTGAATCTTGGGTCTCCATCAGAAACTATGGATACTGGCATACCATGCAGTCTTACAATCTCGTTTATGTACATACGAGCAAGACGTTCAAGTGTATAAGTTTCTCGTATCGGTAAGAAATGAGCAGACTTGGTCAATCTATCAACAATGACCCAAATCGCATCTATACCTTGAGAAACCTTAGGAAGACCGGTAACGAAATTCATGGTAATGTGCTCCTACTTCTATTCTAGAATTTTAAGTGGTTGCAATGGACCTTTTGGTACTTGATGCTCTGCTTTGACTCGTTGACAAGTTAGACACTTTGAGATAAACAGCGCTATCTCTCTCTTCATATTGCTCCACCAAAATGTATGACGAAGATCATGATACATTTTGGTACTTCCAGGATGGATTGCAAACGGTGTGTTGTGCGCCTCCATCATGATTTCATACTTTAAATCAGGGTTGTTAGGAACACAAAGTCTGGAGTTGACTCGAAGTATTCCTTCTTCATCGATTCTTGCTTCCGGCATAGCACCTTCTTGCACTTTCTTCCTCATACGCATCAGCTCCAGGTCTGTAGCTTGAGCAGTTTTAACTTTATCGATTATAGTTGGTTCTACTCGTATATTCGCCATCATCACATGGGTCCTTGAAGTCTTTAACTCTATCTCCATCCTTTGCAAGTCACACAAAATGGGCTTTTCTGTTGACAATATCGCACTCGTACTTGCATATGATCTTCAACTCAATGCGTCAGCTACCACGTTCGCTTTTCTAGGATGGTATTGAATGGTATGATCATAATCTTTTAACAGTTCAAGCCAACGTCGTTGTCGCATGTTGAGTTCCTTTTGAGTGAAGATATATTTGAGGTTTTTATGATCCGTAAAGATCTCCACCTTCTCCCCCATACAAGTAATGCCTCCAAATTTTAAGTGCAAAGACAACAGCTGCCAACTCTAGATCATGAGTAGGATAATTCCTCTCATATTCCTTGAGTTGTCTTGATGTATAGGCTATGACTTTTTCATGTTGCATGAGAACGCATCCCAACCCTTTGCTCGAAGCATCACTGTAGATGACAAATCCCTCCGATCCAGATGGTATTGTTAGAACAGGTGCTGAAATGAGTCTCCTCTTGAGTTCTTGAAATGAGTCTCCTCTTGAGTTATTTTTAATAAAATATTTTTGTCATTTTCTCAATCCGATAATAATTCCGTTGTGGGGTCCACCAATGATTGTGCCGTTGTACGAATATTTCCTGTTAAAACAAATATTCTCCGACCAATCGAATATTATATAACAACTTGCGTACTTTGTAAAATTTATAAATATTACCCACAACTTAACATTATATCAAATTAACTCCATAATATTCAAAAATGATATTTATAGAAAATTCATCTTTATTTATAAAAGTTGGGGTCTTACAACCAAACTCTTATTACATCAGATTATGGTAATGAACCAGAAAGATCAGGACGGGATAGATGCCACCGGGCAGAATAACAATTATCCTGCGTTTGGTAAACAAATAAATTAATTTACAGGTAAAGGAAGCAAAAGAATTACCCTAAACACAGAGAAAAATCTTTAATGCTTGAATTAATATTATCATAATACAAAAAACTGACTATAATTCAAGCCATAAATCGAATTTATAGCTAAAAGGTTTTGAATGTAACAGAATTCCTATAACTGATAATAAATTTATAATAGGTAACAACTTCCTATAATTATGTCGAAAATTAATTACGTAATAACATAAAAGATTTACTTCCTAATAAAATACTACTACCATAAAAAACGAAAACATAAAAAAAAAAAAAAAAAAACTCGAAGCCAGGCCCGAAGAAAAATCTGATCCTGACTCCTGATGACATTCCCGAAGCCAATCTCCCGAAGTCATCCGTCATTCTTGCACCAATCCACCAACTCATAGTATTTCAGAGCCATCAAAGTGCTATCCGCCAACTCAGCATCATCAGACTCAGATCCTCCATCATCAATAAACAACAAGTTTAAGGGTTAGAAAAACTTCAAAATTCTAAAGAGAGACTACTCATGTATCTTGATTAAAAATTAGAGATTTGTATTATTGGATGTGTATATATATGTATGTATATTTGTAGAGAGAGAAAATGAGGGTTTGTAACTCGACATAAGGCGGGTGGTTAAAATAAGGAGCGTAATTTGGGGTGGGGTTGGCAGCGTAAGCTATCGGAGCTGCCGGTCTGGTCGCCGACGACAGAGACCTAAATAGGAGAGAGAAAGGGAAAGCTACAAAGAGGAAAGAAAAAATGATTTATTTCTAGAGAGAATATAAAAAAGTTTTTTAAATTTTCCCCTCTAGATCCATATATTGAAGGCCACGCCACATCAACTTTTTTTTTTTTACAACTTAGTAGCTTATGTGTCTATTTTCGTTTAAAGTCAAATGATTTAACGATTTTTGTAACGGTTTATAAGAAAAATAAAATATAGTTAGTCGAATATAAAAAAATTGAGTTAATTGACTGTAAATTGACCTAAAGTAGAGTGATAAAAAAACATGTATCCCTTATTCATATGTTTGTTATCAATACACATAATTTTTTATAAAATGACATTTTAAATGTTATCATGTATAGTAGTTTTTTGGGTAAAATTAGAATAAGTTTAACATTTCACAAATATATATATATATATATATATATATATATACACACACACACACACACACATATACAGGCTGGATCTGTCGCGGACCAATTGAACGGACCAACAAACGGACTAAAGGAACACGCGGGTCAAAAGCAAAGATCCGGGTCTTAAAAAAGAAACCATATGACTTTCACGATTTCATTCAGAAGACTCCCTCACCTCAAACCCATCCATATGAAATTCGCGAATTCACAGAGCTGACTCCCTAACCCGCGTGCTCCGATTCTCTCAAACCCACCATATGAAAGACCCTTTCTAAAACCCAATCTTTCGATTCTCTCTTCCCATATGAAAACCCCTTTCCCCGATTCTCTCTCAAAGCCCCTTTCAATTGCCGGTTTGAAGCTAGGGTTTGCATCATAGAAGCAGCAAATCATCCTACTGATCCTGAAGCAAACAAGGTAACACTGCTTCCATTTTGTAATGAAATTTAAAAACAATGTGGGTTTTAAACTTATGTGTGCCCAAGCTTTTGAAAATGTAAATCTATGGCAAGAAGTTGTTTTGGTACAAAAAATGATATTTACCCTGCTCTGTGCTTTTGTGTATCCATGAGTCAAAAAGGTAAAATTTACCCTGTTTTGGTGTTTTGCAAGCTGAAAAGGGTTTCATGAAATCCAAGTAGGCATGTTAAAATGAACCAAATGATTAAGAATATGAAATTTGCAGTTTTCAAGGGGTTAAACCAAACAGGGCCAATCTGGTCCTGTGTTATACTGTATGATTTTAAGTGGGGCATTAATTGACATAATAGCTTGCAGTTATTTAATATATTTTGGTTGTGATTTTCACAATTTTATCATATTCTGAAAAGTTAATTACCAAATTTGATCATTATAGGTTTTAATCAAAATGGAAAACGTTGAAGCAGAGTATGGGATGGGAGAAAATTTAGAGCGGGAAGAAGGGGGAATGTAGACTTTGAATTAGAGAGTGGGCTAAATGAGGAACAATATGTTGAGTTAGATCCTAATTTTTCAGATAAATTATATAATTCTCAAGTAGCACCAGAGCTGAAACCAAAAATAGGTCAAGAATTTCAAACAATAGATGATGCTTTTAGTTTCTACAATGCATATGCAAAAGTGAGTGGCTTTAGTGTTCGAAATTGGTCTGAAAAAAAGAGACGGGGAAATAGTGAGATCATAAGGAAAGAGTTTGTTTGTTGGAAACAGGGGAATGCTACAACAGTAGCGAACATTGAGGCAACAAGGCGCATGGGATCAATTAAAGAGGGTTGTAAAGCAAAACTTGCTATTGTGATAATACCTTCAGACTTATATGTTGTTAGTATATTTGTTGAGGATCATTGTCACCCATTAACAACTCCACGAAAAACACATTTTTTGCGATCTCACCGCAATAAATCAACTGCCCAAAAGGCCCTGACTCAACAGCTTCAGATGGTAAATATACCATCGCATCAACAATTCAATTTGCTTGGAGTGCAATCAGGGGGGTTTGAGAATATTGGTTGTACGCAAAGAGATTTGTATAATCTCGAAAGAGATAAGCACAATGAGATGAAAGGACATGATGCACATATGTTGCACGAGTTTTTAATGGGTGAACAAGGAAAGAATCCATCATTTTATTTCAAAATTGAGTCAAATGATGAAAACATGATTACTCATTGTTTTTGGGTTGATTCAACCTCTAGACGGGCTTACAATTTTTATGGTGATGTAGTGATATTTGATACTACGTACAACACTAATCGGTATGGATTAATTTTTGCGCCACTAATGGGGGTTAATAATCATGGTCAAACAATAATATTTGCATGTGCATTCTTGAGTAATGAGACCATAGATTCATTTGTTTGGCTTTTCAACCAATTTTTGGAAGCCATGTCAAGTGATTCCCCTAAGATGATCATTACTGATCAAGATCCTGCTATGACAAATGCAATTTCATAAACTCTACCAACAACATTTCATAGATATTGTAGTTGGCACATTTTAACTAAATTTTCTGAGAAGATAGATTCAGTTAAATACAGTGCTTACTATAAGGAGTTTTCAAATTGCATATGGAAATCAGAGATTAAGGAAGAGTTCGATTTGAAATGGTTAGAGTTGGTTGAGAATAGTGGGTTAAATGACAACAAATGGCTACAATCAATGTATCAAATTCGTGCTAAATGGGTGCCGGCATATATGAATCATGTTTTCTCGGCTGGAATGTCAAGTAGCCAACGAGCTGAAAGCTCTCACTCATTCTTCAAAAAATATGTTTCTAAAAATAATTCATTAGTGGATTTTATGATTCAGTTTGGTAGGGGACTTGAGCGTCAATGTCATGAAGAATTATTGGCGGATCACAAAGACATGATTGAGAAGCCTAAAATGAAAATGCTTCACGAGTTTTTGGTGCATATGGTTGATATCTATACACATGAAATATTTTTTAAATTTAAGGATGAGATGTGGGAGAGCTTGACTTTTAAATTTGAGCTTATAGATAAGGATGAAGATCACTGTGTGTACAACATTGCAAGAAAACGTGGCGGTAATTATCCATTGCGACAAATTCATTATGACAAGGTTAAGGATTTTGCTTCATGTACTTGCAAAAAATTTGAGAGCATGGGAATTCCTTGTAGACAGGTGTTGGGATATTTGCACAAAATGCATGATTATGAAAGATTGCCAAGTCAATACACTTTGAGTAGGTGGACAAAAACAGTTAAATCTGGGGAAGTCGTTGATGGTAGTGGCATTGAGATAACTGATAACAGGTCATATCTACTGAAACGGAGTCAATTAATGCAACTAGCCTTAGATATGGTTGACAAGACCCTTACTAGCATAGAAGCAACTAAGGTCTATATTAATGCTTTGAGTGGTGTACATGATAAAATTAATCAAATGATTAGTTGTGGTACAAGTTTTGTTAATACTGTAGAAAGAAGTCAAATTCCAAGTGTAGTTGCTACAGGGAGTGTGGGTAGCAACTACTACAACGAACTGAGTCAAGTGCATGCAAAGGGTTGTGGTAAAAGGCTTAAGGGAGGGAAAGAGAAAGCATTAGGGAGACCAAAAAAATCTAAAGCTAGACGGTGTAATGGGTGTGGTTTGGCTGGCCAAACACACAACAAAAGAAATTGTCCCATGCTTACAAATCGGTAAAAAATTTGTAAATTTTGCATTTGTTTTCATAGTTTCAAAGTTGTATCTAATTGGATTTATTATATGTCGTTATTGTTGCAGGTATTCACCTTGTCATGACGGCGCAACTCCCAACCCAAATGTAGATAATGATAGTTATTCATCTCTAGGTAATTGTAAAAATCCTCTTATAAAGGATATTTTCATTATAGAGTTTTCAACTAACATTTTGTTTTTCATTTCAGGATGAGACTTTGTGGTGCTAAACCTGATGCTCTTCACAGTGCCTCTAACTATGTTGCAAAGTATAAACCTGAAGCAATGCTGAGATTTTGGAAGCAATCTTGATGTTGTTGTTGTTGCTGGGCTGCTGAGATTTTGGAATGGACTGCATTCTGCTGAGATTCTGCATTCTGTATGACTGCATTCTGCTGAGATTTTGAGATTTTCAAATGTTGTTGGGCTGCATTCTGTATGATGTTATTTTAATTATTTAACACATTAATCAAATGCCTGCAAAGGTAGTAAACATGTTCCCTTTCCTAGAAAAGGATGGCAGAGTCTGGCTTTGTAAAAGATAATCAGTTCTTTCTGTGAGGGTGAATTTTCAGTTTCTGCCTTTCATTTTGTCCTTTTGCAGAGCAGTGGAGTACTGACATTGAGATTATATAAAATCAAGTGTGTGTTTTCTTATGTATAAGAACAATATTAGGATTTTCGGTTGTGTATGAAATTGAATTCTTTGCTCTTTAACTCACTTTCCAACCCAATAGAATCTAGCTTTTGAGAGACGAAGAGATTGTGGGTAAAATTTACTTTAGCTTTACTTAGTACTGAGTACAAGTGATGGCCTTGGGAACCATGCATAGCAAATTAATGAAAAACAAATAATGACAACAATTACTTTAGCTTTACTTAGTACTGCAATTTGATGCAGCATTCTACATGAAAATTATGCCTAGACAAAGCACTTAAATTGAACATAGACAAAGCACCAAACCTCTGGATTTTTAGCACATGTTGTTCGCCTTTCGCAAAAGAGTAGGCAATTTCAATAATTTAGCTGAGGCCTTTCAATAATTTAGTTGAGGCCTCTAAGAATTGGGAAAGCAACTACTTGTCAATTAGTCCATAAAATTCATGTCCACCAGAGAAAATATTTATATATAAAAAAAACCTGTTATATTTTGGGCCCTTAATAAATGGTTTGTAGTAATATACTAATGCACATGGATAGATTCTTCAGTTGAAAAAATCAGTGTCATTCCCAACATCACAATAATTCTTGTCACTAAAAGATTGAAGCACAATCTTTATAAATTATAAGTATCAAACACACAAGAAATTACAACCGATTTAGAATCCAGATTTAGAACATAGTAATTTTCATACCATAGATCCACCAATCTCATACATAACGTGTTGGTTAAATAATAAAAATTATCAAATTTACAACCGATTTAATAACATTAACAACAATACCGCATACATAACATTAATAATTATGACAAATCGTTGAGTTAGTTGCAATTGACGCATTTCAATCTTCATCATCGCTAATTCGTTGGAGTCGTTAGTATTCGTTGGATGAGTTGTTACATTTAAACACTCGGATGTGTCCATCTGCAACCTCCCTTGATTATGCAACACTCGAACATATTCGTCACACCAACTGATGAAGTTACCACATTGTTGCATAGTTTGGGACACAATAAATTTATTCACTTGTGTAAAAGGATAAATATACAAAAAATGCAATACATAAATACATACCATTCTTGGGCAAGAATAATAGTGTCTACCCAGATTCTTTTCCGACATTGAAAGTTTTACTATACAAGGGCTCGTACCACAACGACATATGAACGGAGGCCATACGGATGTAGCAGTAGACGAATTTGATGACATATTTTCTATCAGCAGACACCCAACTTCAAAATGCAAATAAGATCAATTTTCATTTACCCAACAACTCAAGTAAATCAAACCATCATAACTTGGAGAAGGAAAAAATCACATTTACGAAAGGGGCTTCTTTCTAACCTTTTTCCAAGTGTTGACAAAGGAGTATCTACACAATTTGTTCACAATCCAATTTTAAGGGGGAAACGTTTTCTAATGACCAAGAATCACATTCGAAGATCTCAGGAGTCAAAATTCAACTAATAACTATTGAAATGATTTCATAGAGAAAAATAAACAAAGAAATATCAGTTGCTTTTGTGATATATGTTACCTGAACCCACTCAAAATAGCTGACAGTCACACCTCCAGCATTTGCATATATAATAATTTTCAGCACAAAATCTACAGTACTATAACTCCTTTATTAGACAGAATCTACAACACAAAATATATGAGCCTATATAGAATCTACAGTACTATAACTCCTTTATTAGACAGAATCTACATCACAAAATAATTGTCACCTCTCTTACAAATGTTAACTCCAGTATCTACGAATACAATAGTCTCGTTGAGGGTGGAAATAATAATGCGGTTAAAACTCATTCCCAAATAAAGGAGATGTTTATAGTCATAGAGCTGCTTTATATATAGAGCCCGGATCTGCTATAGTCAGTGTTACCTCGTACTATAACTAGAGCAAAAGATAATTTTCTTTTATACAACTGCTATTTTTTCCTTCAAATCAGTACAATTTAGACTTAGAACCAAACTGAAACAAAATGGAAGCAGTGTTAAATTGAATTCTGTTAAAGCAAGAAATGGTCTTTAGAAGGGTTAATATATCTTTAGTCACTGAACTGAGATCAGATTTATATTTACATTATTGAACTCAAATTTTTTATATTTAAATATGTGAACTCATTTTTTTTACAAAATATTACAAAAACTGTTAAACCTGTTGATTTTTAACCGCAAAATATACAACTATCAGTAGGTTATTAAAAAAGTTTCCCTCAACAATGATTAATATAGTAATTTAGTTGTTTTCAAAAAGAAAAAGAAAAAAGTAGAGTAGTTTACTGCAAAAGAATAACTGCTTGATCTTTTCGATTTTCTCCCTCCTATTTATTCTTCTTCTTCTTCTTCCCTGTTCTTCTTTTTTGTTGAAACAACTCGATCAAATTATTTATGAATAATGTCTTTACTGACCGATCGACCGGTTCAAATATTTTTTTCCTTTTTTTTTTTTGCATCCCCTTCCAAAAAATTTCATTTTGATCACACAAATTTCTGATTAGATTTACTCTCGTCATTCCAAAGTATAAAATTATTATTGTCTTTCAATAATTAATCTTAAATATTTTTAAATTTAAAATTGTTATTATTCTTTAAAAATTATGAAAGCATAAATCTCACAATTAGTTTACAACGCTCATTGACTAAAATTAAATAAATATATGTCAATATTAAAATTTAAAAAATCTCAAATTAATTTTAAACAAATAATAGTAATCTTACATTTTGAAATAAAATGGAAGGAATATAATTTTTGAAGCAAACAATCTACTTATGCAAATCATTTTATCTTCACTAATATTTTATCATTGTTAAAATATACATATAAATTTGAGTTCGAATGAGATTATATTATTAAATAATAAAAATTTAAATGAAATAATATTTGGCAAAACTAATGATTTCTTATTACATTTAGCACGTTTTACTCATTACACCATTTAACTTTTAATTTTTGTAATTATCCTATTAACTAATTAAAATAGTGAAGTTTGACTATTCTATTAAAAAAAATTAACGACGGTTAAAAGGACATGCACACACAAACATTACTTAGAGTATCTCCAACAGTCTTTTCAACTACTTTGAGATACTCAAATAGGTGAGTCACATCAGAAAAATTATCTCCAACAGTCTCTCTAACCTTAGTCATCAAATCTGCATCCTCATTCTCTCTCTTTTGGTAAGTTGACATTATCTCTTCAAAATATTTATTTTGTTTTGGAAGAATCAAAATCATATGAAAAAGGCTAAAAACATTTATTTTGCTTGATGTATTTGATATACAGCTCATTTTAAAATTTAATATCATTCTTTTTTATTTATTTAAGTCAAATAATGCATTATTTGAATTGAAGAGTCTGACAAGACATAAAATATTAAAATAGCAAATAATACTCTTCAAATTGCCACGTAGGTCAACAAACTTAAATTTGAAGAGTTTTTTTTTTGCTACTACTGTTGGAGATACTATTATTAAGTTAATTTTCAACATTCTGCTAGTTTAGGGTTCACAATTTTGGTATTATTTTGCTACATATAATGGATCCCAAGACCAAAACTGAATAAATATGGATGTTTTTGTTTCCATGCCTTATGCTTATACTTTTAATTTGTAGTAGCAAAACATGTTTGTTTTCCCAGTTTTTTAGTATTTGTTTAGCAATAGGAATAGGTTCTGGGCCTTTGGTCTACAAACCATCACTAGACACCCTAAAGCAGTGCTGCAACAAACTGCAACAGTAGACTATATTTTGAAGTTCCTCGACGGACCTTTAACTTTTTTTCTCGTGAATAAGATGAAAAGAGACCAAGATAGAATGCAAAAACAAATCTAGATATGAGCAGAAAATTCTGATGATCGCAAATGAAGAAGCTATTGTTTAAAGAAAAAAGTTGAAAGGGCATCTCAAGCAAGTGTGTCCAGAAAGAAGTTCAAGAGAATAATTAATTACCACAAGGAAGCAAAAGGTTTCAGATGAGACTACCTCTCTACATTGCAAAACGTATTTAACCTAAAAACACCCATGGAGTCGTGAAAAACAGAGAACATTGTTGATCATTCACTCTACAGAGTTTTAATAGACAAGGTGGGAAAGTTAACCTTGTGCTTGCACTTGCTTCTATTTATTCGAACTCGAATCCACCCCCTGAACATTCAGCAGCAGATCACCCGAATTCAAGTAGGTTTTGTTAGCTGCATTAGACATCACATGTGCAATTTCTCTTGCGGCTTCAATTTTCCTTAGTGTGATAAATGCTGGATTGTTGGCGATAGCTTGTCCAATAAGAGATGCACTCTTGGCCTCACCCTGTAAACCATGAGAGTAAAAGGGAGGTGTTAAATGGGCCATATATCAGTCCAGTATTTAAAGGTGATAAAAATAAAATAAAGTAACAACACATTAAAGATGTGATTCAACTTTGATTGGAAAATAAATAATTTCTCTAAGCAACCCCATCCCAACCCGACCCAAGTATATTTAATTTGAGGATATTTGTTTTTTCTTTAGAATTCTTGCTGGACTACACAAGGCCCCTATAAATGTGAAATTAGTGGATAACATTGACTCGGAAAGTACAATCACAAACATGTATCATCTCATTGCAAAATAATTGATAACTTCAAGGTTAAAAACATAATCAGGCAACTTATCTAAAAACATAATCGGTATAATGATTCATTATTTTCCTCACCTGTGCCCTGATAATAGCACTACGCTTGTCTTGCTCAGCTTTTTCCACTACAAACTTAGCCCTCTCAGCTTCCTGTGCAGCCACTTGTTTAGCTTCAATGGCAGCCGTGAACTCTCTCCCAAAAGTCAGGCTTGTAATAGATACATCATCAAGTGCAATGTTGAAATTAGCTGCTCTCTCCGTCAAAATTTTTCTTATTTCCCTACTGACAGCCTACATATGGAAAAATTGCAAGAAACTCAATTACAAGTAAATTCTGACAAAAACCTGATCCTTAATTACTTAACCAACATAAGCTTGTATAGAGATACAAGATACTATCAAGGAATGAACCACCTATAACTAGAATCTTCCCTCGAGTTCATGATGAGACTCAAGTGCTCAACGTTTTAGTTAATGAGGCAATCAAGCTAGATAATTACCAACTGTGGGAGATAATAAGCATTATTAATCCCTCCATTCCAGAAAAAGAGTCCCATTTGCTATTTTCTTGTTTCAGGAAAAGAGTCTCATTTCTCTTGATTTTAGTATAAAATCAGACAATATCCTCAAGTTTAAAATCACCATCCATTATCATGTCATCATTATTAAACTAAACATTCAATAAATTTAAGTGTAAAGATAGAAAAAACTATATCCTTAAAATTTGTAAATTTTGCACATGAGACTTTTTCTGCGAGACGGAAAGAGTAATTATTAAATTAACACACAGCCACTGAGTTAAAAAAAAAACTATTTTATATATTTACTTCTACACAAATAAAGACCATAAATTTCTTTAGGCTTTTTCTTGGTTCTCTTGGAATAATATGGTCAATTTAAGAAATGAAAATAGTTCAAGGATATTACGCTCTTGCATACATACAGAATCAAGGCAAAATAGTAATTAATTATAAGTTAACACGCATAGTGATATTGATATTCACATATGAAGACCTTACAAATCTTTCAACTATGGTCTTAATCTTTTATAAAAAAATATATAATGTTAAATTAAGAAATGAAAACATTTCTAATACATTCGGGAAACTACAGTGATCTATCTTGGCTCTTGCATTCATAGAGAGTGGAAGAATGAGACACATATAAACATAATGAGGATAAAAAAAATATAAATGTTGCACAGAGATAACAGAGTAAGATAAAAAAAGAAATTTAATTAGCAGAGAGAGATGGGGAATCGAGAAAAAATAAATATGATAAATTGTGAACTGAAGTCGAAAATCTATGAATTGTGCTCTTATGCGATTTCATGATAAAACTCTTTTTATAGATAAAAGGTATGATTTTTTTGTATATAAATATATAATACATATCTACTCGTCTATTATATATAATTTACATTTATATTTGTATTCCTACTCGTATGTTATATATAATTTACAATTATATTCGTATTCTTATAACAAATACTACATCATGGATTTTTCAAAATAAATATTTATTACGAAATATTTGAGTTTATTAACTATAACATGTAGAATGAAATTGGTAAAACAATAAAACAAAATTATTAACAGAATAAAGATCGCCTTCCTCACCGTATGAAGCTAATACTCTACAAAGAAAAGATGAATAACAGAGCCTCCCTCCATCCCGTTATAGTTATCCATTTCTTTCAGTATCCATTCCCAAAAACATACTAACATATTGTGTTATAAACAATGAAAACTGACATATAGAAAGAATATCAAACCTCTCTCTGAGTTATCAGCTGGCTAGCATTATACTGGGCAACCACAGCCTTCAAAGTTTCATGAATAATGGAAGGCAAGACTCTTTCATTATAGTTCTCGCCAAGAGTTCGATAGATTGTAGGTAATCGGCTTGCCACAGGACGAGTAAGAACTCGAAGACCAATTTTGACCTGCAAAACAAACCAGAAGCCACATTTACACCCTGTTTGTAATTTTCCTTAGAAATCTCATGTTAGTGAGTTTTTTAAGTCAAGAAAGGTAAGGTAAGCAAAAGAAAATGGGGCTCAATTTTCCTTCGATACTTTTCTGACCAAAATGGTAGGAAAGCTAAGGAAAGGAAAATGGGTTTAATGAATTTATTCTAATTCCGTAATTGCCCCACTTAGCAACTCACAAGCATTAGCATGTTATATCTAATATGTAAGGGTACAATGGTAATCATATATCACAAAATAAATTTCCAATTTTTATATTTTCCATACTAAACTCACAAACAGAACTAAGGAAAGTTACTTTCCTATCATTTCTTGAGTTAAAAATTCCTAGTGTGGAAATCCTAGTCTGGAAAACTCACAAAATAATGGTACTAACACCTAAAAACTAATTTTGTACAATTAAAATCATAAGATCCACATTGCAGAAACCATAAGACATTCACAAAAATACAGTTCACCTGCTGTATATGTCTATCTAAATTATATACAGAAGAAAAAAGAATCCATTTAAACAATAAGCACATCTAAAGTATCTTGTGTTATAAGTTAAATTCAGCAATAAAAAATGTATCACCAGAGTAGTGCATACTAAAAAAGTGATGGACCAAAGAAAGGAATAAAAAAAACAAAAGAAGTATAAAACCAACTTCTTGAAAGTGGACATCAAACAATGGATCAATGGCATTTTTCAAATAGATGGTTAAGATACTGCAAAAAGTAATGATGCAATTCGTAAGATGGGTGCTAAAAGAATAAGTGTCACATAGTGTGAATCTAAAAGGATCATGATTCAAGTGCTTCGCGTAGGTAATTAGTAATATACATATATCGTTGATAAGCCCAGAGGGAACTATTGAGAAGGCCCGAGGGAACTATGTATGCCATCTGTTTATATATGGTATAGAACTCAAAACAGCTTCAAGAACATTGATTGGAAAAAACAATAAAGAATAGAGTTCAGGAAGTTTTCAAGAGAAAAGGAGAGATTTACCATCTGGAGGTCCCGGCTACCAGAAGTGCTCTCCACTAGATGGGGTCGTGCACGAACATCATAGATAATTGGTCTTTCAAACCATGGGATCATCAAGTGAGTTCCTTCAGGATAAACCTATGAACCAACAAGTAAGTAAATGGTATTCTAAAACTACAATAATAAAAACATATAATTAATACACAAAGAAGCAATAATGACAAAGCAATAAATAAGAGACATATGAATATCTTGAATATGGAAGCAATGTATAGAGGAGCAAGCAAATACAGATAATCCAGTCCAAGTACAAAAATATTAAGAGAAAGGAACCTTGTCTTTAATTCCAACTAGACGATTAAATACAATGGCCCTATGCCCTCCATCAACATTGTAGAGACTGTTGCCAACTGCATACAACCCTATCCCAACAAAAGCTCCCAACTTGACTAAAGCAGAAGCTGCCCCGCTGCCACCTGGCACATTGGGGACTTTCACATTTCTGAAGTTCATATTCCTAAGAGTGATGTGGTTAGAAAAATAATGAATGCAAGGGGAAATGGAAGTTTTATTTAGCAAAAAATGCATGGAAGTTTTAAGAAAAATACAAACAAGTTTTAGAGCATATATGATGTTGAAAAATATTGAATATAACAGGATAAATCAGACATTAAGTGGAAAAAAAAATTTGATGCTACAAGGAGAAGCTCAATGAGGTACCGAGTACCGACCCCAGAGCTGTTGGATGGAAAGCAGCCATGAGCTACAAGAATCCAAAGGCTGTGAGGTCAAGCTCATAACAACATATAACCATTAAAATATTACTACAGTTATCCAACCCTTGCTTAAATTCCAAATGAAGTTTAAGATATTTAAGCAAATGAAGTTTAAGATATTGAAGAGAAATATTATGACCACATGTATGAGGCTATTAAACCAAATAGCTCTACTCTTACCATCATTAGCTAGAAATAGGCATACCCATGTCGTCCATTTAACTAATAGAACACAAACAGAAGCAAGGTAACAAACCTCAAAATTACTATCTCAAGAAAGGCTCAATAAGGATTTAGTACATGTGGACAAACAAACCATGAAGTTTCTGGACATTAATAAAACAAATACAACAAAAATGGAGGATAAAATCAACTATAAACCATAATTTCATTATAATACCTCAATCAAGCATTATAGCTAAGATCAAAGCCATAAACCACCGAGACTGTACAAAATTTCCCAATTTTTATAGGCTTAAGTTAGCCACTCATAGATCCAATACCACACATTCTAGAATTTAGAATTTAGTAATCTAGGGAAAAAAGATCAAATTTCATTTAAACATAGAATTCTGATTTGTTTTTGATAAAAAACTAAAATCAGAAAGCGAAGATATTGAGATACATATTACAAACACAAATAAACACACAAAGGAAAGAGATGATACCTAAAGGAAAAGTTGAGCCGATGATCTTTGTGAGAGTGAGTGAGAGAGACGGTGAGAAGGAGGAAATAAGGTGGGGTTTAGAGAGAGCTTGGGGAAGGGGTTTAGCTGATAGGGCTTTAGGGCTTGAATTAAATTAATTCATTATTTTTAAACTTTTTGCTTTCCCAAATGTATGCCTTTTTTGTCACGGTGAAAATTGGACCAGGCCTAATCCTGAAGTCATAGGCCCAGCAAACAACCCTTTGCACATGATGCCCTGTCCGATATTCAGAGTCCTTCTCTTCATAAGATTTTTTTTTGAAAATAGATTAGTTATATTATATGTGCACAAATACTATTAATATTAAAATATAATATAAGAAATTAATTTTAAAAATTAATATTTTAAATGGTAGGACTTATCTAATAGCAACTTTTTTCTTCTATTTATGCACAACTGTTAGTGTACATAAAACTAGCATATTTTGTCTAGTTTATTTATTTATTTTATGTAATATTCATCAATAATTCTTTATCTTTTTTTTCCCACTTTTTTCAAGGTCAAACATATATCTATAGAAATTTTCACTTGGTCAAACATATCGAAAACTTCCCCTTACACTCCTTCATTTTCATTTTTATTATATAAGTCGTTTTGAAATATATTTTTTCTCTAAAATATAAGACGTTTTATATATATCTAAGAGAATAAACTAATCATTTTCTACTTTGCCTCTAAAAAATAGAATAATTGAGAGAAAAAAAGAGTAATTAATTATTGCATGGGTAATAATAAAATTTTAAACTAATATTAATTATTTAATATTATAATTAATGAAATTTCTCAATATATATATGATAAAAATTTATATAATGAAAAGGGTGGAGTATTAAATAATCACAACATTTGTGATTTCACCCTAACAAAATCCACTAATAAAAGCACTCAAGTTGATGTTTTCTTCGTTTTTTAATTGTCGCAATGATTACAGATTTACTTTTTCTTTTTTAGCCAAACAACTTGTGAGTATACAGTTCCTCTACGCATAAAGTTTCTAGTTTTAGGGGCAGAGAAATGAGATGGCGCGGATACAGAAATTTTTTTAGTAAGAACGGATTTTATATAATTTTTTTTTGTTAAAGTTAAATAAAAAAAATTTGAACTAATTATAAAAATATTTATAAATTATAATAAATATTCATAATCCAAATTTAAAAAGAAATAAAAAATAAAAAATATTTAGATACAATTTAAAACTTATTTCGGTTACTTGTCATAATTCAATTTGAATGATTCCCCAAATACTTAAAGCCTCAAATCAAATTTGATTTTTATATTCAAACAAAATCATGATTTAATTTTAAAGTATAAACCAGTTTTGGTATCTTTTTATAAGTTTCAAGTATCTTTTTTTTTATTCCATTTTGTGGGGTTTGTTTATGATAATTATTTTATTTGTCCTAAAAAATTATATAAATGAGAGTAGTAGTATAAATCAGTATTATAATGATTTACTGCTTCTTCTTTTGGGGCTTATTGTTGTGCTGCTTGTGCATTTAAGAAAAATAATTGATTTCTCGATTAACCACCTAGTTCTAATACTAGCAGTCAATTTTGGAAAATCAAAAACTACAAGTATTGAAAGAAATCTTGAAAAAATATAGTATTGATCCAACTTTTTCCTGTATGACTGTAGGAAAAAAAATGCGCGCAGTTCTGATTTTTTATTTTAATGTCATATCTTTATCTTTTTAGAGAACACAAACTCTCATTGAAACTCACATTAAGGAAATGGGCAAAACTGCAGATAAAAATAATTTGACACAGATTCAATTCTCGACACAGTTGCATCATTTCATTTGAACACTAAAACTACATATATGCTCATTCAATATTAACAACAACAATTGTACTCATCAGAAGTCCCCAACCCACAAGGCCACAACAAATTCAAATAAACTATCAAATAAAAAAAGTCATAATTAGTTACCTCTCAAGTCCAAAATATAATAAATACAGCAAATAAATTGAATTGAGTTTAACCCTAAGTTCCTAACCAACAACAAATTCAAACAAACTATAAATTTTAAATTATCAAACAAAAAATCCCCAAGTTAGTTACCTATTTGTCTATATTTATATTTAAAATATAAAATTTTTTTTGCCCCTCCAAAATTAACTTTTCTATTAATATGCCCTCTTAAGTTTGTTAACTTAAATATATGTCCGTGCCCCTATATTTATAAAAATAAAAAATTTAACAAAGGCAACTGCATATAGTGCGCCTTGAACAGATCGGCCCCTGCATCTAGCCGTTAACCTAATAATTACACTTGTATATAAATATATAAAAATCAGATCTCAGCGTGGAGAAGAATGAGAGAAAAATTAATAATGTCAACATGGGCTTCTTCTTCTTTTTTTATTAACAATTATTTCATTTATTTATTATTTTCATATTATGTGGAAGAACTATATATTACTATTAACAGGGTCATACATAAATAAAATCCAGTCAATGATACTATATTCCCCCTCCCCTCCCCTCCCCTCCCCTCAAATAATATACAGACCCAGCAGAAAAATATTTGTCCATATCAACCCAAAGAAATTAATCAAATTATTATAAGAAAAAAGGCTTTCCCCAAAAATAAAGCAAAAACAAAACATTAAGATGCACAGTAATCCTCATGATATAACAACCAAACAATGGAGAACAACAACAAAAGAATAGGATCGAAGAAAATACAAATAATTAACATGAAAATTAAACAAAACAGATGCTACTCAAGCATTCCCATGCAAAACAACCAAATACCACCCACCAAACCCAAGCCCACATTCATCCGTCCAGACCCGCTCTTCTCTACCGCCGGCTTGTCCTTGGTTGGTTTTGGGGCATCATCGGCCTCGTGATCACCACCTTTTGTGGTATTCTTTGCCGGCGGAGCCGCCGCTGGGGGCTTAGCTACATAGAATTCCAAAGGCAACAACACCTTATCCACTTGGTAAACCGCCAAAGGACGATCTTGTCTTAACGGATTGTTGACAAAGGTTTCCACAATTCCGGTTGAGACGTTTACTTGGGTTGCTTGACCTGTAAAGTTCAACCCGAAAACCCCATTATCTTGCCCGCTGGCTTGGGTTCGGACCGGGTTACTGACCGTTAAAAGGTTAGCTAAGCTGTAGTATTTGGACAGGACATGGTATAGAATGAGTTGAACTTGTTGGTGGTCAGTCAGATTGTTTAGGGTGCCCGCGGGGAGGTTAGCAAAGGCATTGTCGGTGGGAGCAAAGACGGTCATGCCCTCGGTGGAGCTGTTGACTTGGTTGTTGATTTGTTTGTCGATGCCGTTGTCGATGAGGAAGCTAATGAAGTTGGTGTACTGGCTACCTTTTTCAAGGATTGCGGTGATGTTAATGGGGCCGGCGGGGGCCGGAGCCGGGGCGGAGGGGGTTTGGGCTTGGAGTTGAGGGGTGAAAAGGAGGAGGGGGAGAAGTTGAGTGAGAGAGAGAAGAGTGAAAGAGAGAGAAGTGTGAGCCATGGTGAATGGTGTGGGATGATGAGAATGAAGAGACGGGGATTTTATGGGATAAGATGCATGTGGGGTTTAGAATATGTTGGAATGAGCTGTTTAATTGGCTTTGGAACCAAAGCCATGTTAACAAATCCTGTTTGACAAACTAGCTAGCTAGTAGAACACAACAACCAAGTACAAATCAATGTGTTAATTGAATCATATTTACATTTTTTAATGAGAAAACTTGGCCTTAATTAGCCAAAAAAAAAAAAAGAAGAGCTATTAGCTGTTACACCCAACTAATTAAGTTCTTAGTTAATATAAGGGATACGCTTGAGAATATTAAATCAAAATTTCTGGTTTTAGTAGTATATTTTTAATTTCAGAATAGATAAAGCAGTACGTAAAAAGAAAATTTAAATGTAATATATTGATTAACTCAAGTTCGTAAAAATTTAAATAGAGACTTTTCATTCTATTTTATTTAAAATAGAGAGAATTCTAGTCCGCCTAAGAGGTGTTTGTTTAGAGTTGAATAGAACTGAATCTGAATGGCTCAATCGGTCAGTGCGTTTGTTTTGTTTTGAATGGCTGAATCCGTAAGATGAACGAGCTGAATGGCTAAGTCAGATTTTTTAAGCTGAATAGCTGAATGAGCAGCTGAATGAAGTAAAAAAAATTAAAAAATTTTAAAAATTTTAAAAAAAATATTAACTATTATATTAAGTAATATTAAATAAATTTACAACAATTTTGAATTTTTTTCATAGAGGTAAAATAATAAAATTTTGTCATTCAGATGTTTCAAGCATGTCAATTATCAAACAACTTTTTTCATTCAGATTCAACTCATTCAGATTCATATTCAGCTCATTCAGATTCAGATTGAAATTCAAATTCATTCAATTTTTATCAAACACCCCCTAAATAAGCCAAGAGCAAGAGATTTTGAAGCGAGGCACCAGATCCAGTTACAACAAGTTGCATATTAATTACCTAAAAAATATGCATGCAGCAAGTATGTATTTTATTGTTTAAAGTCAGACAAACAGAGATGTTTTAGCAATATTGTTCAACTTAGCAGCCTGGCATGCATATATACACTTACAAACATGGCATGTGGAATACCCCGCAAAGTACGTGGCTTCAACTATATAATTTTAAACTGTCCAGAAAGGATCAAGAGCATAATTCTTAAATAATATAATGTCTTAAGTAGCATAATTTTATCAAAACGACGCCGTTTTATAGGGACGCAATGGCATTTTTATAAATAACATGCCACCGCGTCCCTATAAAACGGCGTCGTTTTGACAAAATTCTGCTACTTAAGGCATTCTGCTATTTAAGAATTCTATTCTTGATCCTTCCTATATATATATATATATATATATATATATATATATATATATATATTGTGCTAGTAGCCGGCAAGAATTGTTATGATTGGGTTGGTCATTTTGTAGCCTTATAATCATATCAAGGATAACTATATTCCAATTCGGAGTAGATAGTTTTCTTTTCTTTTCTTTCTTTTTATTATATATATATATAATCTTTTTCTTTTTTCTTTTTATTTATAAGTGCAAACTTAATTTGTAGTTTTGAACTATTTTGCTTCATATACAGTTGTTAATATCTCAATGTTTGATCATATTTCTAGTATATATTTAATCGAAATCGGAGTGTCGGGTACGCCACTGATATATATATATATATATATATATATATATATATATATATATATATATATATATATATATATATATATATATATATATATAGGGGAATGATCCATAGCATCTATATGCTATAGAATAAAAAGTGACATATAACATCTTAACCATCCGTGTAATTAATGAAGGGTTGAGATTTGTTTTGTGTAACCACCGTCCGCTAGACTTACTAGCGGACGTAGTAAGTATGATATATGGACATTTATGCCCCCAATTCGCCAAAACAAATACGCTCCCCAATTAGCCAAGATATTTGGGGGGAAATCGACACAGGTAAAACAATACAGAACTTGCAATTGTCCCTAGTTCTCCGAATTGTGCGAATCCCTGGAACCCTAGAAGTGGTCATATGCTATCGGCTACAATCTCTCATCTGCAAATCGGCTACAATTTTGCAAGGTTTCAAAACAATACAGTGATTGCATTTGTCCCTAGTTCTGCGTCCGCTGTGAACAGCTAGAACCCTAAAAGTGGTCATCTGCAAATCGGCAACAATTTCGCTAAGTGGAACCTTGTTCTTCCAAACAGATTTTGCAGGTAAGTTTGTAGTTTAATCTTCAAAATCTGAAGGCGATGCGATTTGCAATTAATTCGCTTGAACCCTAGTTTCATCCTGTTTATGCAGAGTAGTGAATTATGTGTAGGATATATTTTTGTGGTTGATTTGGGATAGGATGTGTTGTATTTGTTTTGGAATTGGATTTATTTGATTTGGGATAATTTAAAATTTTATGTATTTGATTTGGAAGAATTTGGAATTTAATGTATTTGATTTCTCTTTCTTTTGGAATTTGATATATTTGATTTGCTAGAATTTGGAATTTGATATATCTTGTTTTGAATTGGATTTCGAATATTATTTAGAAAGATTTGGAAATTTTGCTTTATTGGGGATGTGATGTTAACCATTCCATATCTTTTTGCTTAACTGTTGCTATTCGTGGGTATTGCAGGAATTCATGTTGTTGTTGCTGCTGTTATGTACTGGGTATTGCAAGAATCGCGCAGGAAAATTTGTTTTTTGATATTTGTGTTGTAATTAAACTGTTTGAATTGTTGAGAAAATTGTTATGTACTAGGTATCTTGCACACGTGCAGGGATAATTGCTTCAGTTGGTTTTTATGGGAAATATGCTTGTTTGAATCAGTTTTTGAAATTGTCAAGTACCGGGTATTGCATGATTCTTGCAGGAAAAGATTTGTTTTGGGTATTAAGTGTGCAGGAAAAGATTTGTTTTGGGTATTAAGTATGAATAGATTTGTTTTGAGTATGTAGTCTGAATCATGCGGGAAAGATTTGCTGGGTATTAAGATTTGTTGGGAAAACTAGTATGTCCTGTCCGCTAGTATGTCTAGCGGATATCATACTTACTGTATCCGACTTACGGTGGTCACCCATAACAAATCTCAGCCTTACATTAATTACACAGATGATTAAGATGCTAGATGCTATTTTTTATTCCATAACATATAGATATTATGGATCATTCAAGAGCATTCTCTTTAAATAGCATTCCTCCTTAAATAGTATTCTTTTATTAAAACTACGTCGTTTTGGAGGGACGCGGTGACATTTTTGTAAATACGCGGTGGCATTGTATTTATAAAAATGTCACCGCGTCCCTCCAAAATGACGTCGTTTTAATAAAAGAATATTATTTAAAGAGTAATGCTATTTAAGGAGAATGCTCTTGATACTTACCGTGTGTGTGTGTGTGTATATATATATATATATATATATATATATATATATATATATATATATATATATATATATATATATATATGTAGGGACAGGATCAAGAGTAGAACTCTTAAGTAATAGAACTCCCTTAAATAATAGAATTGTATCAAAATGACGTAGTTTTGATAAGACGCGGTGGCATTTTTGTAAATACGCAGTGGCATGATATTTATAAAAATGCCACCGCGTCTTATCAAAACTACGTCGTTTTGATACAATTCTATTATTTAAGGGAGTTCTACTATTTAAGAGTTCTATTCTTGATTCTTTCTATATATATATATATATATATATATATATATATATATATATATTCAACTAGAGTACATAAAGTAAAAAAAATGTCTTACTGGTGCAGAGTACGTAAAGTAAAAAAAATGTCTTTCTGCACCAGTAACAAGTCCTTGTGAAAAGTGTCTTTCACTAGATTATGTTTTATTGTTTGGGGTTAGGATTACCGTATTACTAATAAGTGTCCCAACAATCTTTTTTTTTTTTTTTTTTTAATTATTAAAAAGTGTTTTTATAGGGATTTGTGAAATACTTTTGATTTAACTAATTTTAGAAGAAGAAAAAAAATGTTATTGTGGGAACTTGTAATTAAAAGCATATTAAATGTAATCAATTTTTTACGTAAAAACAATAATCAACAAGTGTCCTTAAGTAAACATGAAGAGTAGATTAATACTACTATATTTTTAAGAAAACGGCTTCAATTTTATTTTTTAAATTTTTTGAAAACTCTCCCTCCATTCCACAAAAAAAGGATTTTATTTGACTTTTTTTTCTAGTCAATTTGTAAAGTTTTAAAATTCAAAATTAATTTAAATCTATTTGATTTTGATTAATGCAATTATTTAATATTGTAAACTACTTAAATATATTACTAAGTATAAATTATTATTTTAATTATATCATAATTTAAAATTTATAAATTAACTACGATGAAACACATCTCAAATGGAACTTCTTCATTTTTTTGGACTGGAGGGAAGTAATTCGGAAAACTGCTACTAAAAGATGGCATGTATACGAGACGGAAGTGGTTAGCATGAAGTTTATTTTTGGGTAACTTGGTTAATTGGTCAATAGAGTACTAACACGCAGACGAAACTTTATATATATCAGCATTCTATTAATCAATTGACCAACATACCAAAAATAAATTTCATGCTAACCGGATCCACACATTCCTAAGCTGCTGCTTTTTTATTCTATAGTATTATTTTCTGGGTGTTCAATGTTTGTCATTAATTCGAAGGTGAATGGATCTTTATTGATTTATTACTGACTGACGGGCCATAGTTTTTTATTTGAAGAAGGAAAAGCGTGGATCTAATTTCCAAATAGTAGCCCATAATTTGAGGGAAGCCTGTTGGCTCACTCAACATATCCATAAATATGATAAAAATACTATATTTATATTTTAAAGTGTAAATGAACGAGTCGAGCCGATTATTAAATTGTTCATATTTAGTTCATAAAATTTATCGAGTATAAAATAATATTTGATTTAGACTCGTTTAACTATCGAGATGAGCACGATCTCGAGTCCGAACAGTTTGAACTTTTCGACCGAATATACCCCAGTATAAATAGAAAATTATAATTTGAGAGGATTTGAGTAATTTATCAAACTTTAAAATTTACTCATATTTAAATCATTTATATTTCGAGTCGACCTTGAATCGAACTTTTAGTCGAACGAGTACGAATCGAGTCCAAACTGTTTGTTCACTTTACAGTCTTGACTATATTCATTCCTCTTTTTTACCTTGAGATTTCACTTCTTTACCGGAAAAAATTACACTAAAATTTTGAGAATTGATATTTTTACAAGTGAAAGTGTTAGTTCTACGAGGTACTCTCTCACGTGAGAATGGATCTCACTTACTATTCATGTGCGAAAGAACTTATGGAACCATCAAATTTATTTGTAAAAATATCAATTTATTTAAAATTTTCTTATCAATTTACTTAAAATTTTCTCACCATAGCAAAATCTCGTTTTCACTTGTCGGCAAGGCACTTTTATGTCACTCCGAAGTATCAACTTTAGTAATCATCTATAGGTAATAAGCCATTCAGAAGAATAAAAAAAAGTTATTTTTCGACAGAGCTTATATTATTACCGAAATAAAATTATAATCCAAAAAGGAAGGGGCAGGGGCAGGCAGTGGCCCGTTGGGTTTGCTAATTTGGGCTTTGCCTTTACTGTTTTTGTAGGATGGCCAGCTTAATCTATCTTGTAGCAGTTATTGGCTGATTTTTAGGGATTTACATTTGTGTGCAATTTCTAGGGCCGTGGACTCGTATAGAATGGAGAGGATTCCAAACCCACAATCTTATATAGTTGCTTTATTTTGTTGGACCTGAGGTGAGGCCTAATTAAAGAAGTTGAGCTAACCATTCTTTCCCTAAACATAACTAACACACGCATATATATATATATATATATATATATATATATATATGTGTGTGTGTGTGTGTGTGTGTGTGTGTGTGTGCGATTTCGATAGATTCCTCTGAGCCCTTGCTCAAAATTTGTTGCGATTTCAAGTCTCGCAATTAATGAAATCGTGTTCCTCTGTCCGATTGCGAGCGATTCCTCTCTCTTTTTCGAGCGATTGCGAGCGATTCCGCTCTCCTTTTTAGATTGTAGACATGAGATGCACCCTTGCTCAGACAAAAATGGAATAGCAGAATTACATACGGTAAAGCACCCAACGGCCAACATACTAGGGAAAAAAAAAGGTCAGTGATTAAATATACTTGCAACTAGATGTCTCGTCAGTTTGTTCCATATTTTCTACAGATTCTAAGATTCATCACAGTTGATTTTAGCCTTTTAATTGGGTTAAGATTTTCAAAGGAGATACAGTTAGATACTTAGATATGTGTTAACTCGTGGACTTTTTTTCATGTTCACTTGTCATTCTCATTTCTTTTCCTTTCATTTCCCTTCCATCACTCGTTTTGCAGATTTATAGTCACCTTATTTAATCTCTACAATTTTCCCTTTGGTGAACTGGTTATTAGGTTGTTATCCTGTCTTCTGCTTCCTTATTTCAGCTTCTGCAAAGTCATGCACTTATTGTTATTCTTACCCCTATATTCCTTCTAATTAACCTTTACGAAAACTTGTGAAAAATTCCAAAGGGGAAAGCTTTTCCTGAAAGGACATCTCCGTTTGAGATTCAAGTAATTATTTTTGCTGCGGACTATACCTTTGAACTTAAATTGTTTTTCCTTTTTTACTTATTTGTTACTAAATCTGTGCTGCAAAGATTGTCACCCTTTTGATTAGTTTGACTATTAAGATGTCGCGAAGACGCATTTATAAATATAGTGCAAATATGAAAAGAAAAAAAGCAATTGATTTCTTTGTTTTTTTTATTTTTATTTTTAATTTAATGGCAATGTAGAGTTATAGACTTGTAGTTCCCACGATGTGGACCTTATGAAGCAGTTTCCACAATTATTGTTCTAATTCTCTTTGTTATTCTTAATATCATGCAGGTGGCATTGATGTTGAGTGCCTGAGGAAATGTGAAGAAAATCCTGTTCTTTCACACAGAAAGTACGATGATGTTCTTGGAAGAGAAAATCTTAATGGATCTCTAAGCAAAGGGCAGTTGGATGATAAATTTTTGGTGCGAAATCTCGGGTTTAATCCCATGGAATCCAACAAAAGAACCTATCTTGGGAAGTGGTACAATATTTACAGAATCTCATCTGGAATTACCCACCCTAGAAACGGCAACATTTTATAGTGCATACGAAAAAAGGTTCCAACTATTTGATTCTTGCACTAATGATTGCATATCAGTAACTAAATCTTCTCCTACAATTATCGTTAGACCCCCAACATTTGGAACCAAACCTTCTGCGTCAGATACAGTTTCATCTAAAAGTATGGATAGTGGCAATGTTGGAGCTGTTAAAACCAAGGATGTTGGTAGCCATAATCATTCAATAAAAAAGGAACCTCATCTGCCCCCAAGTTCTGAAGGCAAAGAAGGTTTCTTGGATGCCAACCACCTCAGCTTTCACGTAGGCAGGAATGATTATCGCAAATTTGCATCATCGTCAACTAAAGAAGAGATGTCAAACAAACTACTTTCTAGGACAAATTCTGATAGTGTAGAACTGAACAGGATTCGATAGCATGTCCCTCCTGTGCAGTACTCTTGAATGCCATATATATGTTAATTTAACCTGGTATATATGATCACAATATCCATGAACATTTATTTTGTTCTCAACTTGAAAATAAACATAGCTCTGACTTGGAGTACATTTTGAATATAGTAGGTACTTAATTTGAATTTGATTCCTTTTGTGATTTGGATTTGAGTTATATTGGATTGGATCCGCTAGTTGACCGTTTCTGTGGATTTGATTCCTTCTGTGATTTGGATTTGATTGCATATTGGATTGCAATTGCATGTTCCTTGCTTGACTGTTGGCTTATACATCCGCTAGTTTAACCAGCGTTTGGGGGAATTGGGGAGATTTTTTTCCCCCCATATTTCTCTTTTAAATCTCGGCCCTTAATTTATGTAATGTATGGTTATAATGCTATTTGTCTATTTTTCATCAATAACAAATACATGCTATAGACCATTCTCCATATATATATATATATATATATATATATATATATATATATATATATATATATATATATATATATATATACAGAAAGGATCAAGAGCATAATTCTTAAATAGCATAATGCCTTAAGTAGCATAATTTTATCAAAATGACGCCGTTTTATAGGAACGCAGTGGCATTTTTGTAAATACCATGCCACCGCGTATTTACAAAAATGCCACCGCATCCCTATAAAACGACGTCGTTTTGACAAAATTCTGCTACTTAAGACATTCTGCTATTTAAGAATTCTGCTTTTGATCCTTCCTGTGTATGTGTGTGTGTGTGTGTATATATATATATATATATATATATATATATATATATATATATATATATATATATATACAGTCGCGTTCTAGTCCGGGCGCCCGGACATAAGTTAAACTACGAACTTCTGTTATCATCCATTGGATGATATCCAACGGTTAGGAAAATAAAATGTTGGGAAAAATAAACTCTGACCAGATTTTCGAACGGGTTACGGGTCATTTTAGCTCCATTTCCATTTCACAGAATTGAAACTCTGGCCGACTCTCTCTCCATTCCATTTCACGACCTCCATTCCATTTCGCGACTCTCTCTCTCTCTCACACAAAGCTACGAACGAAATCAAGAACGAAACTCTGGCCCAAAGCTTCCGTTGTCTCTCTGTCTCTCGCTGTTTCTCTGTGTTCAAGGTAAATCTAGGGTTGATGTCGTTGCAAAATTTGTATCTCTGTGTTCCAAAATTCCACAATTACTGTGTCTAGGGGTGTAAATCTATTAGTGTGTCTAGGATTTACACCCATGATTCTAGTTTTATACCTTTTCTGTTTTGAGAATGTCTACTTCCCCCAATTTTTGTGGACTAGATATGAAGTGCCACCCATGGCTAAACTACTATTAAGACCTTATCATTTTGTGCTCTACTATTTTGTGATGGTCTCGTTCTTGATCAAAGTAGCATGGGAAAACAGGCTATTCTTATTACAGCAGTACTCTTGTTATTCTTATTAGCAATACAGAAAGAATTGGAGACACCCTTTTTGGCATCTTGAAGAGAAAGCCCTTGAAATGTAGTTTTTTTCTGCGCACATAATAGAGATTTTTAAAAGGGTCAGTATATTTTCATGGGGAAAAAAGAGTTGGATCATAAAGCAGCTGCAAATGGTCAATTCACTTGGACATGGTATAGAAATAAGTTGCATTTTATATAGAGAATTATACTCCACTTTGACAGTATTATGTTTCATGTTACAACATTAATTTTTTTAGTGTAAAGTAGTTTCATTTTATTTATTGTTGGGTTTGCAGAATGCAGAGTGTCTACTTTCCTGCTCAACATGCTCAAGACAGCTATTCTAGGACTGATGAATAAAGATTTAGGAACTGATTAAGCATTTTATTTGAAGCTTAGAATTAAATTGGCCTTGATTTTATTTTCAAATAAATGAGAAGAATAATGAAGAGTCCAGATCTTTTAGAAGAGCAGCGTCGGAAGGATTTGCTGCGAAGGAGATTAGGCACATGTGGTTTGTTTGACTAAGAAAACTTAATAGGTGCTCAGAAACTTGATTTCTATTATGCAATGTCTCATGACAAAAGAAATTGTCCAAAACTTGTTGGAATGTTCGATGAGAAGGACATTGACATTAACGATGATTGTAAGTCTTTGTTATTTTGTTTTCCTAATTGCAATTTTGTCTGCATCTTGTAGTTGACATTGATGACATTTTCGTGTTTCAGGATGGGAGTCTTAGCGGCAGGGGCTGCTTTCATTGTTTTCACTGGCATATTGTCCGATCTTTTTAAATGTAATAATTTTTTATTTTATTTTTTTTCTGTATTTTAATTAGCAGTGTTGGTGCTTGTTTAGGAATTTGTATTTGTTGACCTTACATCGATTGTATACAAATGATTGTATTTGTAATGTTTGTCCAATTTGATGTTCTCAGTGTTGCATTTATGTAATTTGTGTTTGTAGTTTAGCTTCTAGATTGTGACTTCATGCTTTAAGTTCAACAGATAGATTAATTTAAGCAGAAGTTTTTTATTACATTTATTAAGTCTGTCATTCTCCTTTGGACACTCATAGTACAGCTTTCCAGGACTACTGCTAATATTGCACATGTATGTTGTCAAGAAAAACATCAGCTAGATTTCCAAGACTACTGCTAATACAACATTTGCATTACACAAAATTGTACAAATTACCTTAAAATTCAAATACTAGATCACTGAAAAGCTAAGAATGCCCCTTTCACTTTATGCTAATGGCCTCTTGAAAAGTTCAAATGCAACAAAGATTAAAATAAAAATGATAGAACTGATAGTAGGTAGAAAATGTTTTCTTATATTCAAAACCAATTAGACGAGTACCCCCTTTACAATGTGCCAACAGAAATACATTATATACAAGAGTTCCAACAAAGCTGGTCCTTTAGATAGAAGGCCATTATGCCACACCTTGCTATTCAAGCAGTGGAACAGATGCAATTCTACATCAATGGGCAAAGCTAAGGACCAAAGCAACCTGTGCTACATATCCAATCAGCAAGAATAGCGAGGAAGAAAAAAAAATCCTCTTACAACCCAGATCATCAAGGGTGCCTGCTAAAAAACAGCACAAATGATGTTCTCACAAACATTCACAACACCTTCAGTGCGCTGCACTCGACTCAACACTTCAATATGTGTACATTGCATAATAGAAATCAAGCTTCTGAGCACCTATTAAGTTTTCTTAGTCAAACAAACCACATGTGCCTAATCCCCCTCGCAGCAACTCCTTCCGACGCTGCTCTTCTAAAGGATCTGGACTCTTCATTATTCTTCACATTTGTCTGAAAATAAAATCAAGGCCAATTTAATTCTAAGCTTCAAATAAAATGCTTAATCAGTTCCTGAATCTTTATTCATCAGTCCTAGAATACCTGTCTTGAGCATGCATGTTGAGCAGGAAAAGTAGACACTGTTGCATTCTGCAAACCCAACAATAAACAAATAGACCACTGTTATGGCTTTTAACCTCTATTCAGAATTTTAACTCATCAATTGGAAGTAGTAAATATCTGTGGTAATGGTAAAAAATAAAAATCAAACTCTATTTTTCAACCTCCATTCCAACTCATTCATTTCACCAAGTTGAACATGTTATACAATATATGGATGGTATAAGCTTTACTCCCTCCCTTTCTCACAACAACCCTTTCCCTTTTTCTCCCCATCATTCACTAACTATATTAGAAACAACTACAAGAGTAATAAAATTGCTCTTTAGCAGCTTAGAGAGACATTTCTCCAAGCTATTCCTCCTCTGTGCCAAACCTACCAATTCGTTGTCTCCTCTTGTCAAAAAATAGCTTTGAAGGACTCATGCTCTGCACAGAGTTATTGTTGGAATATGTTTCAACTCTTTGATTCAACAGTTTTCCCAGCTACCGGCTGATGGTCTTGTTCTGATAAATGGTTCGACTTCTGCATAGGTTAGAATAAGACAAAACAAGGTAAACAAACTGGCTACTTAATTGTACTGCTTCCAACCATTAAGAAAATCAATACAATGCCCAAAGCCAAAAGGTTAATTAAAACAAGGAAATTCTGATTTTTAGCGTGTACAAGTAAATTAGTGGCTTTCTTCAGAAATCCAAGCTTTCTAAAGTTTAAAGGAAATTTCAATTGCCTCTCAGCTCACTAAGTTGTATCCAGCACCGGGTCCAATCACTAAAGAGAAGACATTTGTTTTCCTTGTGGCACCTATTGAGAAGCCCGCCAACCTGAAAATTAAAGTTCGAGTTGCAACACAAGGTGAAGAAACAGAGAAGAGCTTTCAAACATAAGAGGGAAAATACAACTGAAACTAAGAATTTAGTGAGGTTATAAAGGCAAACACAACTATAAGCAATCTTAATATCAAGTATTATTAGATAAAAGATAGGCCCCTGGGTATATTAATCATCAATCAGTCCTTCAATACTTGGCCAGTTACCACATAGACCTTGGCACATATTAGATAAAAGAAAGACCTTCTTCAAAGGCTACAAATTACAGTTTTAGAGACTAATTAACAATCTTTCAGCTATACAAATATTATGATCATGTGAGAGATTGTTGCATTCTGCAAGCCCAACAATAAATAAAATTAAAATACTTTACACTAAAAAATTAATGTTGTAACATGAAACATCCGAAAATATAAGTACATATATGCAAAAGACCTCCAAAATTCTCAAAACAAAATTTCTCCACAATCATCAAATCAAAGAGACATATAATAAACTAAACAGGTTATCTACACTATAAATCATCACATCACTATATATATATACATCCCACAATAACATACACAACCAGCTAGAAGCCACATATATAAACTTTATAGTAAAAAAAACTTCATCCGAAAACCAACAGAGTGACTAATTTCCTCTGAAGAAGCTTAATGGTTTTGACGAAATCAAAACCCCTGAAATGAACCCTAGGATTCGTTCATTTGGTTGCAACAGAAAATTAGAAAATACCTTGCGAATGCGTCCGTCGGGGTCTTACCATTTGCATCGCCGGAGTTTTCGGCGGGAGCTCCAGCAGATTTTCCCACAATCGGCGTCGATCTTTGGAGACAGAGAGAGGAGAGACAGAGAGCAGTGTTGCTAGAGAGAGTGATTTGAATGAGATGGAGTGTTTTTTTTCATGTTAACCCATTGAACGGATCTTGACCCGATTTGGAATCCCGTATTTTTTTCCCAACCCATTCCTGATCTGGACCGTTGGATATCATCCAAAGGATGAGAATGAAAGTTCGGAATTTAAGCCAAATCCGGGCTCGCGGATCTGATCGGCACAGTATATATATATATAGGGCAAATGTGTAAAAATATCCTTGACGTTTGTCCCGATATTCAACGTGTACTTTATATTTTTTTTCTAAAAATACATTTAACGTTACAAATTTTGGATCAACTGTGCCCCTGCCCTTAACGAACATATCACTTAGACTAACATGACTGACACCTCATCTAAATTTAATGACAATGCATGAACACGTCATCTACTTTTGTTGACACATAACAAAAATAATATTTAATTAAAAAAATTATAATTCTTCTCCCTCTTTTCTCTCTCTAATCTTCTTCCTCTATTCTCTCTCTCCTCCGTCTTCATCAAATTGGAGAGATCATCATCAGCAAGAACATATGTTCACAAAATTAAATCCCAAACCCTACCTTCCTTCCCAACCCACTCATCCTCCTCTGACGACTTGAAATACTACCTCAATTCCTTGTGCTAATACAGTCAGTCCACATACCTCTGCCACAAAGCTTTCGAATCCTCCCCTAAACCCGCCGCCTTCGACTTGGGTATTCCGGCGTTGCCTTTCGATAGACTGACCGGAACTTCACGTGCCACCGATTGAGCGGAAAAGATTGAAGACTGATTGAAAGAGACTGGGTTTGACCGATTGAGAAATGGGATGGATTCTTTTCTGAGTGGGATTTGGGAAGTGTTTGGGGATGTTTTTGGGATGAATTTCTTCAATGGAGATGAACAGGGGCCTGAGATTGACGCCATGGGAGAGGAAATCCATCAGCAAGACTTCGATTTGCTGTTGTTGTTCAATTTGATTGTTGTTTGTTTCGATTTTTCTTCTCTTTTTGTTCTTCGATTCGCATGAGCTGATGGAATTTGAGTTTGCCTTCGATTTGCTGTTGTTGTTCAATTTGATTGTTGTTTGTTTCGATTTTTCTTCTCTTTTTGTTCTTCGATTCGCATGAGCTGATGGAATTTGAGTTTGCTTCGGGATTTGAGATTAGGGGGGTAAACGAGGCGAATCTCAGCGAACAACTTTATGCTCAGATTCGGCTCGATTCGAAAAAATTGAGCTCGAATTCGACTCGGATTCGATAAGGGATTTATATTTTTGCGCCAGATTCGACTCGGATCATTACTCGGACCTACTCGGTTCGTAAGTACTCGACTCGTTTACAAAGCGAGTTACTCATGATCCTTCAAATCGAGTTTCGAATATGAACCATTTCACTTAAAACTGAACCACGACATACTAAATTGGTTACTTAACTAATATTTATATATAAAAAAATTTCACTTTTATTTATGTATTGAAATTATAAAGAATGTAATAAAAATTGACATTCAATTCATTGATTTATTCAAGTACAAGTTTACACAATTTTATACTACATTTTATAAATTATAAAGATTGATACAAATATCACATATTTAGCTTAATAGAATGGATCAAACCAATATTCGAATATGATCCATCGAGCAGGTATCGAGTCTGGTTCGAGAAAAAATGAAATACTCGAACCCTAATCTGAACGAACACTGGTATGCTCGAATTCGACTCGTGTATCATTAAACAGAAAACGAGTATGGATCAGATTCGACTCGGATCAACTTCGAATTCGAGCTTTGGATCATATTTTCGAGCCAATCTCGAATCGAGTACCGAACTACTTGGTTCGACTTACACCCCTATTTGAGATAAAAGATGATGATGTCATTGATAGATATATTTTATTACGTCATTTTAAATCACCACAAACTCACCCAAAAGATCGTAGTATTTTAGTGACTTAATTATTTATATAATGACAAATTATTTCATATGATTCGATGCGGGATTAAGGTGTTACATTTTGAATGTATAGTTAAATATTAATATTAAATAATATTATATTCCCTCCATCTTATAATAACTGTCGTTTTAGCTTGATGCACATAGATTAAGAAAATAATTTAATGTTATCATTTATTAATTAAAATTAGTGTGAAATTTCATCACTACCCCTTTATGGGAAGTTAAAAACTATTAATACAAAGAAAAAATTTCTTGGGACAATGAGGGAAGGTAGGGGTGATATAGGAAAGTAAATAATTTATTCTCCTAGAAAGTTGTAAACGACAAATAAATTGAGAAAAAAATTTCCTTCTAAAACGACAGTTATTATGGGATGGAGGTAGTACTATACATCGAATACATTTTTGAATTTATTTATTTATTAAAATTATAAAAATTGTTAATAATTGAAATTGATGAAATAAAATGAAAATTATTTAAATTCACTTAGTTGAGGTTGTTCTAACAAGTCATCTTAAGCTTGAAAAAAATTTAGATCGGCTTATTTGAGTCACTTTTGTTCTTTAAAACCAAAACAAAATTACTTGAATAATACAAATGTGAAGAATCAACTCACATGTGACATATAGATATCAGATTCAATTTTTATTTATGTGTAGTTAATAATTAAAAATTAAACTACATAACAAAAAATTAAAAACTACCAAAATAAACACACGACTAGACCTAACAATATAAGTAGTAAACTGTTAGGTCAAACCATATTAACTGGAACCAAATGGGTTGGTTAACCATCTTTATTTATTCAGGTCGATTATGGTTTGGACCCATATTTATTCAGGTCGGGTTCTGAACCAGTTAACCATTTTTCGACCCATATTTATATAACACTTTTTAATTTAAATTGTGCATTTTATTTCCTAATTTATTTCTCCCGTTAAGTGTTATACTATTATACTGTTATACAATAATACACCCCACTACCCCACCCCCATCCCACCACAACCCACTCCACCCCTACCCCCACCCCACCCCACCCCCCACTCCACCCCACCCCAACCTCAACCTCACCCCCAACCCCACCCCAACCGCACCCCAAGCTCAACCTACCCCCACCCCCACCTCAACCTCACCCATCACTCCACCCCACCCCACCCCACCCTACCCAACCCACCCACCCACCCTATCCACCCATCCACCTACCTTACCCACTCCACCCTACTCACCCTACCCACCTACCCTACCCTACCCTACCCACCCTACCCTACCTACCCTACCCTACCTACGCACCCTACCTACCCTATGTACCCTACCCATCCACCCACCCACCTACCCTACCCTACTTACCCTACCCTACCTACCTACCCACCCACCCACCCATCCACCCACCCTACCCTAACCACCCACCTATCCTACCCTACCCTACCTACCTATCCTACCCACCCTATCCACCCACCTACCCTACCTACCCACCCACTTACCCCACCCACCCACCCTACCTATCTATCTACCCTACCTACCCTACTTACCCCATCCCACCCACCCCACCCACCTACCCTACCCACCCACCCTACCCACCCACCAACCAACCAACCCTACCCTACTACCTACCCACCCACCTTACCCACCCTTTCCACCCACCCTACCCACCCCACCTTACCCACCTACCCTATCCACCCCACCCTACCCCACCCCACCCAACCCACCCATCCACCCTACCCACTCAATCTACCCACCCACCCTACCCTATCCACCCACCCCCACCCCACCCCCCCCTAAAAAAATAATATTATGTGATTATGTAAAAAAATAATATTATGTAAAAAATAATAATATTACCCCACCCCACCCTACCCCACTCCACCCCCTACCTCACCCACCCGACCCACAAAAAAAAATAATATTTTGTTACTGTTTTCACTCCTCTTTACTTATGATAGATTATATAATAAAATTATCTCAAGCACAAATTATAATTAAATACTATTATATTTTAGTTATTTATTTATGATACAATCACAATATAAAAAATATATAATATTATAACAACTAATACAAATAAATATTTACATGAAACATCTTAAAATGGTTAATATGATTTTTAACCATAACCATATGGTTCCAACCCACATTATCCATATTAAAAATGGTTAATATGGTTTTAGTTTTTAAATAGTTGATTAACCATATTTTAAAAATCAAAACTAACCCACAACCATATTTTGCCAGGTCTACACACGACTCCCATCCTCCATTCAAAGAAAAACATTTGATATTTTTCGCTCAATGTAAAAATATAATATTATATCCACCTTATTTTGTTTGTCAAAATCATCCGTCTGTAATTTATCTTTGTTTTTCATTTTAATTCTTCTTCTTTCCAATCAAATTAACTCACCTCATAATTACGGATATTATTAATCTGCCACGGATAAAATAAACCAAACCAAACCAAGCCAAACCATTTCTAGTCAACTTTCTCTCTCTTCCCTTCTCTTGTCTTCTCTTTTATTGTCTCAAATTATTTCTTTCACCTGAGCACGGTGGCGTTGGTGGTGGGAGCTGGTGGATGGCAAGAACTAATAAATATGCGTCTCTCAACTTCAACGACATCTACGAGAAGAAAATTATAAACAACCCCTCCACCAACAAACAAAATCCCCATTCCTCTTCTTCTTCTCTCTCCAATCCCAATAAAACCAAAACAATCCTCTCCAATTCCCGTATCCATGGGAATATGCTTGTTCTGACCCGACCCACACCAAAACCCATCCCTCCTCAGCCTTCCCCGACACCGACTCCCACACCGCAGCTGCAGCAAACCACGCATCCCGTCACGCCGGATCAAACCCGGATCGAATCCGACTCTATTTCTCTGCGCCCACTTGGACGAACCGGATCTGGGCTGTCAATCTCTCCGTCTCCCGTAACTTCTCCGCTTCTTAATAAGGAGAGAGAGTTATCGGTGTCGCCGAAGCCGGACAAGTTCGTGCCGCCGCATCTTCGACCGGGGTCCTTGTGCAAGGAGGAGAAGCCTGGACCGGAGTTTCATAAGCAACCACTATCGGCCCTGTCCAGGGAGTTTGCTGGGTACCGCCAGGGGCAATTTGGGTTCGCGGAAGAAGGGAGGCCGAAATCTGGAGGAGGTGGATATGAGAGAGTGAGGAGAGGGGGTGGCTCCGATCTGGTGGAGATGAACAGGCCCGGTTCGAGCGGTAGCCGCCCGACTTCAAGTGGATGATCATGGTATATATACGTTCTCTCTTATGTTCCAATTTATAGTAGTCTTTCAGCTTTAAATAATCCACTACTTTTACTTTTGAAGCTATATATCGTTGTTTTTGTTATTATTTACTGATCAATGACCATTCATCCCTAGTTGGCATATTGGTAATTGGAGAAATGTTTTTGTTCCTTCTTAAATACTGTTTTCCTTGACTATCACTTCCGATTTAGTATGATTCATCATAGTGCAATTGGTGATTCTCAAGTGGGGTTTTGCTGAGGGAGTTTTCAATAGCTAAGTCCAAAAGCTAGTGTTTCAATTTATTTTCCTCTTCTATTTGAAGTTTCTTAAAGCATCTTGTCTGAAAGATTTATCTAATAATGAAAAAGTATCTTGCCTGATAATGAAAGCTAGCTGATTCAAGTTGTCTTCCTCTTGTATTTAAAGATATTCACATCATCTCATGCTTCTATTTGGTTGAAGTGCATACTGCAGGTATTAGATTTATATCTTAAAGTGTGGAGCATCTTTTATTGGAATGTGTAGGAAGTTTTTTGGTGACATAAATGGGCTTTGGCATGTGGGAAAATATAATCTTTGAGATATTGAGTTTGAAGTCGGTGTTTTTGGGTAATGGTTTCGGAAGTTTATTTGTATTATGGTTTCCTTGTTTGATAATCCTTAATGTTCATTCATTTTTGTCACAAAGCATCAGATCTCATGTTATAAAACCAATAACATATCAATGACTATAACAATAGCTGAAAGAAGTTGTTGTGCCAAATATGTAGGTGAAGCTTAACGTAGTTAGCAAAGTGAGACAAGTTGGACCGAGTTGTGCTAAGCCAGGCTATAAGCTGTTGTAGCTGGAAAAATAAGCCAACAGCGGAATTGGGATTTAAAGAGTGATAGATTGTTATGATCTCGATGTCTCTTATAGTTTTGAGTTTGTGGTGCATGATTTAGGCAGGGCCTGTTTAAAGTGTGCATCTTTAGTTTCAGAACTTTGATCTGTATTCTACACCTTTTCATCAGTTTAAGGCTTTTGGTGTATTAGTTAAGGAGATAGTAACATGTGCATGTATGTATATTTGTTGCGCATTTTCCTTGATCTTAGCTGTTATTATGATAATATTAAGTAAAGATTGGAAATTTAGGTATTTGTTTGAAAGAAATTTTATTGGGTTTCCAGAATCATTTGTACCACACATGTTGGACTCTTGCTGGCTGATTATGATCTTAGCTCTTCTTTTATGAAAAAATTAATAAGTCACATAGATCAGGTTAATGATTGGGTACTCAAATCTAGATAATGAGGTTTTACATTAGGCTGATAGGCTGCTAGAAAAGACATCATGCCTTGTGAGTGACAAAATTGAAACTTTTTTGTTTGGCCGTTTCTTGTCCCCTTGGGTATATATTCGTTGACTTTTTTGTTGTTATTGGCTATAGTGAAGTAAAGACTTGTATGGTTTGGTTCTTCCACGTGACCAACTCATTCAGAATTTCAGATATTTGGTATAAAGTGGGTAATATTGCAGTCAATAAATATACAACTGAAAATTCTATATAAAGATTAAAATGTTTCATTTAGGTTTCGATGATGGCGTGAAGAATCTCGGAAGATTTTCATGGACGTGAATGGTTACTGATAAATGGGGAAAAAAGGGAAACCTAGGGTAGGTGGTTTAAGTTGGTTGACATGTTTTCCCATTGTTAATATTGGTTGAGGTTGTTGTGGTTGAAGGTAGGGTTGTTGCGTTGGCTGTTTTGCGAGCTTAATAATATTCATATAATTTGATGATGGCGTGAAGAATATAGATGTAGCACCCTAGTCCCACATCGAAACATGTGGAAAAAATTTGTCGAATTAAGGTACTAATAATAGTATATTCAGTCATGACTTTTTCGGTGAGCTTGTAGTGGACATAGTTGTTACGGCGTCACGGCGAGTCACGGCGGTAGCCGACTGCTTGGACGCCTAGGCGACCGCTATGGCGTCCGTAAGGCGACAAGTCGCTTACAATATGCAATTTATATATTATTTATTTTACTTGACAAGTATATTGGCAATAAAATTTTATATACATTAAAACTCAAAACATAACACTATGGAATAACATTAAAGGCATAATTATGTAAATACTTATCAATAACAATCCAAAAACAACACATTTGATATTAAAAATTAGTAAAAGAAATGAAGAATCCAACAAACATAACATAGAATATAAAATTACAACGAACCATCACAAATATGTAGTCTAATAACTAATAAAACAACACCATAGCAATCCAAAATAATGTTTAGACTCTCTACACTAGTCTAGACTCTAGAATCATTATTCAATCAAAATCATCATAGAAAAGGTCATCTCCATCTCTTCCATGAGAACTACTCTCATTCAAAGGCGTAGGTGGTGGTCTTTCTCCAAAATCATCCTCCACATCTTCATCATTATTTGGAATTCTCTCTTTTTCATCAAATTCATTATCGGAGTCGGAATCTATCAACCTTGATTCCCTTGAAGTTGAACCACCACCACGTCGAGAGTATGTCATTAGATTATTACTAGTATTAGCACGAGCACTCCTTGAAAGATTGCGCTCCTCAAGCGTGTTGGATGCACCGGTTGTTCAATCCACATCATTCCATGTAAGATCCCCCCAGGATGAACAACATCGGCATCATTATCGATCAATTCATTACTCCATTCAAAGTCATCAATGATTAATGGATCAAAATTATTGCCAAGTTCACGCCTCTTTTGGAACCTTGAGTAGATCTTTCGATTGTATTGGACATACACCAAGTCACTCAATCGTTTGTGATCCAATCTATTCCTCTTCTTCGTATGAATCTAAAATAAATAGAACAAAAAATAATAATATTAATGATAAAATTTTAATAATAGTGAATGATTTATTACTTTTGAAATTTGAACTAACAATAGAAAGTACTTACAAACTCAAATGTACTCCAATTGCGCTCGCAACCGAAAGAAGAACAACAGAGGCCTATAATTCTTTTTGCACATGAGGATAGCTCAATAGCTCGCGCACCAAAAGCATTCCACCAATCAACTAGGAAACATTTAAAAGAAATATAAATATTTTGGAAGGGAGGAAATGAAGAATATATATAAATTATAATAATAATATATCTTTATATATATTTTAATATACGTACGAGGATTCTTTATTTTCCGTTGCCTAATCACCATTTCTCTTGCAAAAGTATCGCGAGAAGCATCATAGTTGTCGGCTAGATTGCTTATCTTGTCTAGCAAATCTAACTCGGGCACCATCTTTGCAAGAACGCCATTGAAGTCATCTTGTAAAACATTAGCAAACAACCGACGTTCCTCTTTTATGTCAAAGTACTTGCCTGGATTGAGAAACAACGCAGTCCCATATAATTTTTGCTCCATTTGATTTACCCATCGCCGCTCAACAATTTCAATCACGTTCTTATACAGTCTTTGTTTGTTATCAAATGCATCTTTGATTTTTTTCTTCGCGCATTCCATCGCAGCAATAACTTCAGGCATAGCATGCTTTTCATCACTATCAACAATCCTCAAGACTATAAGAAGTGGCTGTGACGCCCTAATGCAATCCTCAACAGTATGTCAAAATGTTGAAATAATAGTATCACATACTTTCTTTCCCGCTTCAGTAGCCGACAACTTTGATTTTGACCAATCCTCGCTGATGAACAAATGCCTCAATGCATCTTTATTCTTGTACAAACTCTGCAAGGTGAGGAAAGCTGTAGCAAATCTAGTAACTGCGGGTCTCACAAGATCCCTCCCATTCGTTTTCTGCCTCATCGCACTAAGAAGACGACCATGTCTATAAATGAATGTTGTAATTCTCCTTGCATTTGTGATTGTGGGCTGAAATTGTTTTAACTTGCTTATGTCCTCTAACATAAGGTCAAGGCAGTGAGCGAAACAAGGTGTCCAAAACAGTGTAGGTCTGCTCTCTATTACTATATGCCCCGTTGCCTTGTAATTAGATGCATTGTCTGTGACCACCTGAAAAACATACTCGGGGTCAATTTTCTCGATCTTGCTATCAAGTAGATTTGCCAACATTGTGGCATCTTGAGACTGACTGGAGGCATCAACAGAACCAATGAAATAAGTCCCCTCCGGACTATTAACAAGGAAATTCAACAAGTGTCTTCCCCTCTTATCTGTCCAACCATCCGACATGAGTGAGCAGCCGTATTCCTTCCAAGCAATTTCATGTTTCTTCTTTAAGTCATCGGTTTTTTTCTTTGCCTTCTCAAGTAAAGGAACCCTCAACTCGTGATACGTTGGAGGCTTGAAACCCGACCCATATTGCCCTATGGACTCGACCATTACTTCAAATCTCCTTGAATTTGCAGCATTGAATGGTATGCCACATTTGTAAAAAAAGTCGGCAACGTGTATTTGGACTCTCTCCTTTTCCTCCGGTGTCCTCAAACAACTTTCAATATTCGTTTGGCTTAAACGCTTGCTATGCCTCTCCTCTACAACTTCTTCGGGAGTCTTTCTTAGAAGTGCTTCAACCGTCTTAGCTTTTGGTTGTGGATTTTGGAATTGAAATACAACATTCTTCCTTTTAGAAGCCGTCCCAGAACTTGGGATAGTGTTAGAAGAAGTATTAGAAGCCATGGTTGGACGAGCAGATGATTGTTTTTCTTGCACTTCTACTACATCATCATCATCATCTAGCTCAAGTGGCTTGTTCCTCTTTCTACTATTTAAAGCCGCTTGCATCTCCCTCATAATTTTCGTTGTTTTGGGACACTTAGCTACATCTCCATAATTTTCGGCTAGATGTTGTTTGAGCCTTTTGATGCCCGAATGACATTTCTTTTCACAAAGTATACATTGCACATCCTTATTACTTAAATCCGGCCAATATCCATATTTTCAACCCGGATCGTTCGATTTAGCTTTTCTTTTAAGGTCCTTCGTTATATCATAATTGTCGGCTCCCGAACTTTCCGCCATTTTAATATCTACACAATACAATCAAATAAAATAATTTAAGACAAACAAATAATATAATATTTATATAGAATTCACAATCTCATAATGCACTCACAAATATCTTTGATGCTGACATTATTAATACTACTCCCTCCGTCCCAAATTAACTGCTCAGTTTTGACTTTTTAAAGTCAAATTGACCATTTTTAAAACTAATCTTTTTATTATTTTTGCTAAAATATAGGTGAAGAGATTATAACCAAAAGAAAGTATATACAATTTATTACTAATCCTAATTTTTATAATTTTTGAAATATATTTATATATGCTTAATTATTAATTCTAAAAATAGTCAATTTGACTTAAAAAAGTCAAAACTGAGCAGTTATTTTGGGACGGAGGGAGTATATAATATATATATAGTGATATCAAATAACTAATAATAGTTCAAAATAATAGTAGTAATAACTAATAATAGTTCAAAATAATAGTAGTTAAGGTCAAAATTATTACTAATAGACATGCATTATTGCATTATAATTAATAATAGTACTAATTTACATATAATTAATAGTAGTAATAACAGTCATGCATTATAATTATTATGTACTTGCAAAA
>CM029021.1:146506075-146661075 GCA_016801055.1 Panax notoginseng
CTAATTTTTACCAATGACACTTTCCATTGTAAAGTATGATATATAGAATCAGATTCTATGTAATGCTTAGTTAGTTTATTCATAGTATGATATATAATATTATTTATCATAATCGTGAATCATAAGATGAGAAATTAATTGTGGACTTAGTTAATTTTCGTTCGCTAAAGTTAGTTCACTGTAATTAATTTCTAGTTCATTTTTTGAAAAATTATTTTCATACTCCCTTTTTGCCAATGACACTTTCCATTGTTTTAGACTTGCATGAATTCACAAAATAGTTTGGGCATTTTGTGGAAATTTTATTGCATCGACGGAAAATTAAGTTAATTCACCAAATTGTTTTGGAGTTTTACTTTTACCATAAATTAGAAATTCCCAAGATAGGGCAATTGAAAGTAGACAAATGAAAATGATAACTTTTAATTAGCTGAATTTTTATTTGGAAGATGAATATTACTCCCTCCGTCCCAATTTTAATGTCACTTACAAGGAATGTGCAAATTTGATCTTTAAAAATAAAATACTTTTGGAACTATTTTTAATATTTTTTTGTACCGTTCAGAAGATCTGAACGAGTACTTTTGAATGGTGTAAAAAATTTGAAAAAAAATAATCTAGATATATGTTTTTATCAAGTGTAAATGACGTGACTTTACGTAGGAGACATTTAAAATGGGACACTGTACATCAATTCTTTGCCATTGAACTTCTCTTAGAATTGTGACTTGAAATTTTGCGAGTGACCCGCTGTATACAAATTAGTAAAAAAAAGTAAAAATAATTTAACCTCAAAAAATTAAATAGATAGTATTTTTGTTGAATGATAATAATTAGGCGGTATTCGTAAAATTAAATATCAATTAATAAAAGACATTTACATTAATTCGTGGAATCAACATAAAATGTTTAATTTTGATATCTTTTTTATACTCTCTTATTCATTAGGAAAAACAAAATTAAGCACGTTTTTCAAAGTTGAGTGTTGTAATTTCAATTATACACATACCCAGAAAAAGAGAGGAAAAAAATATTTTTCCTTTTTGCTGTTAATAAAATAAAGAGTCTCTTATATAACTGCACTTTTCAAAATAAAAGCTAATCAATCCGTACAACATTCCCAAAATGAAAAAAAAATGCATTCAGCCATTCACCACATTAAATATATATTATTTGTATGCCATATTATTCACTTCTCAAAACGCAGCCAGCAGTCCAACAGACTACATTAGCCACATTAAATATATATTATTAAAGTGTATCCTATTATAACTTATATATATATATATATATATATATATATATCATGGCGGCCGCCTAAACCAGTCCAAGTTCCCAAACAAAAAATAAATTAATTATACAGCTTCTGTCACCTCGTTCTCTCGGTAAGTCGGTAGCTAGAAGATGAGAAGAGGAGAAGATCAGAAGAGAAGAAGAAGAAGAAGATGTGCCTGGCCGTAGATGATAGCCCAAGTTGCAGGTAAGTTTCAATTTCTTACTCTCTGCCTCTCTTTCAGTCTTTCTTTGACTCTTCCCTTTCTGAATCGCAAATAGATTTTAGGGATTTTGAATCCCCATTTTTTCCCCAACCCATTAGCTTTCGGGTCAAGCCATAGTTTTTTGTACTCAGCTTCCTTGTCGCGCATGTCGTCTCCGTCGCTTCCTTCGTTCAGCCGTGTCTGGATTGAAACTGCCGTATCCGACACAAATCCCGCACCCGCACTTGTGTCGGATCGTGTCGACACGGGTACTCCATCTAAAACTGCCGAGTCCGAGTAACACAGTCTATTACTACAATTAAAACTCTCTTAATAAAAAGTTACTATTATAATATCGTGCTAAATAATTTCATTAATAACTAAACATTTATCTCTAAATAACAATACAAAATTAATAATAAAGTTCTTGATTTTCTTCTTTCGTACCACATCATTCCCCACGCTACTCGTCCTCGAGTTTTGAAATATCATAATATAATAAACCAGTCCAAGAGATGTCTTCCAACAAAACATTCACATCCAATATTTTAATGTCATGAGCACAATTTTCGAATAATAATGACATAATATAGAAATTTGAAGTAGCTTGGGACTCGAATGTACCAACCGGAAAGAGAAAATGAACATGGCTGACCTTAACTTTATCTTCTTTGATGTTTTCGCATTTGGGGTTAAACTTAACTTCAATTTTCTCACTGTTAAACATTTCTGAATATGCAAGTTGTTCAACACACTTAACTTTCACTTCATGTTTCTCACAAATATGTGAGTACTTGCTCTTTTTTATCGTCACCAATTTCATATTAGTTATTGATACGTTTAAGTATTGTGAGACATTCATCAATTGTCTTGTAAGAATTTACTTTGCGGGTGTCCTCTTGTGAGCGCGTTACTTTAGTTGATCAAACACGATTAGGATGAACATTTTGTTGTGCTTGAACAAAATATGGATGAACAAAGCATGTGGTTATGTACTCGTAATGTGCCTTTAAATTTGCAAGACTTGTTTAAGAAAGTGCAAGTTCATCGCATAATTTTCAATACTCGGCATTATACGTGACATAAAACCTTGTGTTTTCTTTGTCGAAGCCGGACCAATGCTTGGGCAGGTTGGTTCATATCCAAGATTAAATGTGGATTTCACTCGACCTCAAATAGCCCCTGCTTCTAATAGTTTGAATTTTATTGCCCAAAGAACACAAAATACATAGAGTTCTGTGGTCTTTGACTTTGAGTTGATATATTAATTTCTTTTTTATACGTTTGACTTGCTATACCTACTTGGATCCCAAAATCATCACGATGATCAAATAACTGAATCATGTTTCTGTTGATTGATTTTTGATAGAGAGGCTCCGAAGTTATATGGTTCAGTATCATTTGTTCTTGGTCAGATAGTAACACTCTTAAAGGACGAATGGGTAGGTGGGGTTTGGAGCTCCACTAAAATAAGAAGCATGCACTCATTGATTCGGAATAAGTTTTCCATGTATTAGTTTTGCTACATGGATCTTTGGGCCTAATGAAGGAAATATCTCATTTTTTTTTTCCACGAAGTAGTTCATAAACTTTCTGGTCCATGTCTCTTCTCTGCAGTATGTGTATGAATATTCTTGGCTCTGTATATGGACTGTGTTGTTTAGTCTTTTGGTTGAGCAGGCAAAAGATGGTGCTTGGGAAGATGACTTTTAATTACAGCAATAATATTTGTTTAATTTGTGCAACAGATTTTTCCATCAAGTTGAGCTCCCTTCCAAGGACGAAGATGCAAAACTTGTTTTTTATGCAAATGAACTCACTTTGAACCGCTGCAGCGTTAATGGCTAAATTGGCATCGATTTAAGGGACTTCATTTGAGCTTTCAATTTCAGAGGTGGGAATCTGATAGTTAAGTGCCTTTTGTGTCTTCCAAATAACCCCATATGACAAATTATTTGTTAAAGCGGTGTTTTAAAAGAACACATGGTAGAGTACCCTTTTATTGCTCAATGGATGGTTTTGTTTGTATTTGTAAGAGAAAGATAATAAAGGGCCAATGGAATGTAGAATTGTATGAATTCTATTTTCTTAATGTATGTATTAACTATGAGTATTCCAAATGTGTGCATTTTGGCTGCCTCTTTCCATTTCCTTTTATTTCAATAATAATTGTGTGGTTTATCTAGGAAATGAATGCATCTGTTAGTGCTATTAATTAAGCTGTGTTCAGTTATAAGCAGCAGCAACTTAATAATTTTATTTTTTATAGCGCCTGACAACTCCCTTTTTAAATTGGGAGGGGAGGGGGGGGGTTTAAACATCTTATTTATCTTTCTTTTACTGTTTATCATACATTATTTTGTCTTTCATATTCATTCCCATAAGTACAAGTGACTAACACTCGTAATAAACAAATTAAATTATATTATTCAATTTCAAATTTTGTTAGATGAACTGTAACTTGATATTGAGTATGTAAAACCCAACATAGGTGTGATTTGTGGTGTTGCTTTTACTTTCCCTTTGGTTTATCCACGACATGATTCTCTGAACTTCTGTGGTCGTATATATTTTAGACCATAAGCACTAATTATCAATGACACTGAATTGAGATAATATAAAATAGAGAGACATTATTTTCAATCTAGCTAGCAAAAGAGAAATATTGGAATTTGGAATTTGGAATGATCCCATACAAAAGAGAAATAATGAGTTTACATATATATATTTCGAGATCTTTACATATATATTCCGAGATCCTCGAAAGTAATCAAAATACTGAAATTAATGATTCCATACAAGATGGATTTATTTAAGAATCCTTTGTATCATTATGCTTAATTATAAAGAGTACTGTCATGCATCCCTTCATCAAGGATAAACTTCAATGAGAGATCTCAACCCGAGTAGAGGAGAAATCTTGTAGTCACTAAAGCCAGCATTCTTAAAGAGCTCTTCCCAATCTTTCGTAGTTCTCTCTCTTCCCCCAACAACAACCATCATCAACATATCGGAACAAAGTTTTGTTTCGCTTGCTCTGTAGTAGTCTCCTTCCTGGTTATCCACTACCATATCTATGATGATAACCTTTCCTCCCTTTTCCTTGCTTGGAATTGCCTCCTTGCATTTCTTCAGTATTTTTAGGCACTCTTCATCTTCCCAATCATGCAATATCCACTGGTTTTCATTTTAACTTGTATTAGCAACACTTAAAATTTCAAAGACTACTGGAAGGGCTAGCTAGCTACTTTGTTCAAGAAACAAATTAGGCAATTTAAGAAAATGTGTCCTTTATAGAAAGTTTCAATTAAAGTAAATGTCCGATCATGTTTCACATCAGTAGGTGACTTTAACTTTGAATATAAACGACGTACGATATATAAATTTCTCACATACACAAAATATATAATATATATAATATATAATATATAATATATATATATATATATATATATATATATATATATATATGACTATCATCACAATATAAGCATGAGGATGATGACAATGATATAATAATTCAATCAAACGAGATCAAGGATAAATATTAAAGACTTTAAATTTATCCAGAGTTTAAAAATATCCAAATTGTCACATGATACTGCTTTGCGGAGTAAAATTCAAGAATAATATTCATGTATCAAAAATAATCTTGGACAGAAAAGAAATAAATTTTTGTCGTGAATAGTACTTCGAGAATAGTACCCCGTGAATAGTATCTCAACATAAAAAATGCCCCGAATATCCGAGTGAATAGTAACCAGATATGAAAAGTACCCCAAATCCCCGAGTGAATAAAACTTAAGTGAATAGTAATCGAGTGAATAGTAATCCGTGAATAGTACCTCGAGTGAAAATATTGATATTTAATAAGAAAGTTCATATCAATATTTCAATAAAACGATACTGGATAAAGCGTAAAACTCAAGGACATTTCACTAATTTCAGGAATTATAGAAGCAATATTTACCATAGTAAGTTTAGATTTAAGAATATGAAAAGAAATAATATACAAAACTGCAAATGGATTTTCTCCTGTCATGCGGTACGTAATCCGCGTAAACAGGTTATTCCCACATATTAAAGGATGAATACGAAAAATAGTATTCCTTATGAATACGAAAGAAATAACACCCCTTATCTTAGTAGAAGACTGGATACTGCAATAGTGAAGTAGCAGAATACTCTTCTTCTTGTTCTCTATAGTTTCTCTTGTGAGTCTCAGTGAATTGCTGAGAATGAAAGAAGAATTAAGGTTCTATTTATAGGAGAATGGACTAAATAGTAACTGATTCACGAATGGTCCAGATTGATTTACTTTTAAAACCATCACCGACGGTCTAGATTAATTTACTATTAAAACCACCACCGACGGTCCAGATTGATTTACTATTAAAACCACCACCGACGGTCCATAAAATTAGTAAATCATCCCATGGAATACAAAGTCAAACTTATAACAAACGCCTCATAACAAATCCCTATATTTATATCAAAAATTGAATAAATATTTACCACAAATCATTTATCTTTAATAAAAACATTTTTAATATTTCAACAATTATTCATCATTAATATTATAACTCATAATATTTAACAACCAGATCATTCCCAGGAAAGAGGGGGCTTTCCGATAAGAATTTCTCCCTATTGGCGCGCAATTAGGTGACTAAACCTCTCCTCGACAAAACTTTCTAGACATCGTCAATATTGTAAATAATAATATGAATAATTTTATCGTCTCAATTATTGATTTAATAATATAAAATATTATGCAGACGATACTGTGACAATAATTGAATCAATAATATGAGAGATATTATGCAACAACCACTTTAGCAATAATTGAATAAACTGAGTGGCTTCTTACGTAAGCATCAATAATCAATGTCGTGTGCTACTATGCAACCATGCATATTACTGTATTTTTACCACCGGGTATTTCAACAGTTTAACGGTAAATTTTTTATCGTTATTTTTATAAAAAGATATTTATGTCATTTTCTAACTCCGAGAGTTATTCCATTGTAGGGTCCACCAATGATGGTGTGGTCGTACGGATATTCCCTGACAAAAAGAATATTCCCCGACCTATCGAATATTTTATATCAACTTGCTTACTTTGAAAACTTTATAAATATTATCCACAATTATAACATTATATCAAATCCACACCATAATATTCAAAAATATATTTCGAAAAAAATTAATCTTTATTTATGAAAGTTGGGGTCTTACAACCTCCCCTTCTTATGAAATTTTGTCCTCAAAATTAGGGTACATACTTGGTATGTCGAAGAGGTGAGGATACTTTAATTTCATTTCAGATTCTAACTCCCAAGTCATTTCCTCAACATCGTGGTTTCTCCACAAAATTTTGACTTGAGGTATAACATTAGAGCGTAGAATATGCTCCTTCTTATTCAAGATTTTAACAGGTACCTCTTCATACATTAAATCTTTCGCTATTTTGTCCGGTTCTAATTCAATAATGTGTTTCGGGTCTTCCACATATTTACGTAACATAGATATGTGAAAAACGTTATGAATACGAGACATACTTGGCGGTAAGGCGAGCCTATAAGCTACAGTTCCTACTCGATCGATGATTTTAAATGGCTCAATGAATCGAGGATTTAGCTTTCCTCTTTTTCCAAATCTTGTAACTCCTTTTCATGGAGCAACACGTAACAACACATGATCACCTATATTGAATTCCACGCCCTTTCGATGAAGATCAACATAACTCTTTTGTCGATCTTGTGAGATTTTTATACGTTGTCGGATCATTTGGATCTTTTCTGTAGTCATACGTACCAACTCCGGTCCCAATAACGTTGCTTCACCCACCTCGTCCCAGCATACTGGAGAATGATACTTGCGTCCATACAACACCTCAAATGGAGCCATGTCAATACTTGCTTGAGAATTTCACTAATGGCAATAACTTGTCCCAACTTTCCTTGAAGTCAAGGACACAGAGTTTTAATAGATCTTCAAGAGTTTGAATAGTCCTCTCCGACTGCCCGTTCGTTTGAGGATTATATGTTGAACTAAATCATAAATCCGTGCTCATAGCTTTTTACAAACTAACCCAAAATCGTGAAGTGAATCTTGGGTCTCGATCAGAAATTATGGATACTAGCATGCCATGCAGTCTTACAATCTCATTTATGTACATACGAGCAAGACGTTCAAGTGAATAAGTTTCTCGTATAGGTAAGAAATGAGCAGACTTGGTCAATTTATCAATAATAACCCAAATCGCACCTATGTCTTGAGAAATCTTGTGAAGACCAGTAACGAAATCCATGGTAATGTGCTCACACTTCTATTCTAGAATTTCAAGTGGTTACAATGGACCTTTTGGCACTTGATGCTCCGCCTTGACTCGTTGACAAGTTAGGCACCTTGAGATAAACTCCGCTACCTCTCTCTTCATATTGTTCCACCAAAATGTATGTCAAAAATTACGATACATTTTGGTACTCCCATGATGGATTGCAAACGGTGTGTTATGCGCCTTCATCAAGATCTTATACTTTAAATCAGGGTCGTTTGGAACACAAAGTCTGGAGTTGACTCGAAGTATTCATTTTTCATCAATTTTTGCTTCCAAAATAACACCTTCTTGTACTTTCTTCTTCATACGCATCAGCTCCAGGTCCGTAGCTTGAGCAGTTTTAACTTTATCGATTAAAGTCGGTTCTACTCGTATATTTGTCATCATCATATGGGTCCCTAGAGTCTTTATCTCTATCTCCATCCTTTGCAAGTCATACAAAATGGGCATTTGTGTTGACAATATCGCACTCGTACCCGCATGCAAGTTATATCAAATCCACACCATAATAATCAAAAATATATTTCGAAAAAAATTAATCTTTATTTATGAAAGTTGGGGTCTTACATGAATATATGTGTGAGAAATCTGAATATACATATATATATATATATATATATATATATATATATATATATATATATGGCAGCGGTAATATCTCTTTAATATATATAGAACTGTTACAATATCTTCATAAATAAATTAATTATATCTTATTCAATTTACACATTAAACTCTTTTAATGGTACATCACCAAATAATATATGAATATATTTATTTTTTATTTAACTTTGTAATATATTATTTTGCATAAAATACAACAACAAGTACTCTTTATGTCATGTATAAGGACATATATTGTATAGTATTTCAATTTAAAAAATTAAAGCTAAACGTACAAAACTTATCCCATAGTTGGATAGCTGCCATGAGAGTATGAGAATTGAATGTTTCGATCATTGTATTTTGCTAAAAATTGTTCATATTTTCAATTGGTTGCCTCTTCATTTTTGCATGTCAGCCTCTATATATTTTTGTATGTACTATATGGATTAATTCTCATAGATTGAAGAGGTGCTCGCAACGCCGCAAGGAGGGAGACTTACAGAAAAAAGAGTAGAGCGTGAGTCAGAAAGTTATAGGAGTGATCGGAATATGCTTCCGCGGGCACGATATAGGCAATCCGTTTGGAATTTTTTGAACCATTGCACATCACCCGAGCTCAATAATGGTTCATTTTATATGCACATGAAAAATTAATCACTTCTGTTTTTTAATATGAAAACTTAAATGTATATATACCCATTTTTGTTCTGTATGTGTTGGACACCAACACAACTTGAACACCCTTGGACACGTTTGATAAAATGTTTGATCGTCGCCTAGGGTGATGTGTGTATTTGGTTGCATGTTTATTATAAACAGTTGTGCAACTAATGAAAGTTTGAAATAGGATACCATTCTATGTGACTGTAGTATTTCACAAATATAATAATGGGTCTCTTGGTTACGATTAATTTCATATGTCAATTCATTATTTAAACTAAACCGTACATTGCACCGGTTATCAACTAGTTTTTATAATTGTAGTTGGTTAGTAATCTTTAATAGGTGATTCAAACACTGTGTGATGCTACTAAAACTAATCTAAGTTTCCCGATCTGATAATTATTAAATATATATAATTTATATCAGATTTATTCACCATGTGCACCTTCTGTTCCAGAAAATAAAATAGGGTTTCAGTTAAAATTTTAAAATAAATTTGTGAAACTAATCCATTATCCTAATCAGATCGCCGATTATTAATCGGCTTCGCCATAGATGAGATGCGCTACACCACAAAATTTTTGTCATACTCCGAGCAAGTAAAAACTCACGGGCCAGTATGGAATCTAAATAACATCTGCAACAAATCGACAAGCATTTGGTAAATGTGTCAGATCAAATATTGTCGTTGTATTATTGGCACCGATACGTTTTTGAATCCCGACTCACTTTGGGCAGAGTACATGTATTTATTACATTTGGATTAAACAGATTGGGACTCTACACCATACAGATATTTTAATGTTAAATACTAGCCCACTTCGATCATTTTTTTTTTAATTTCTGCACATCTATTCGAGAGGTTCAAGAAAATTTTGAAAGAAAAATCAAATGGATTTGGTGACCAGCAATAGTGAGCAATCTAGTGAGCTACTTAAAGCTCAAGCTCACATATGGAATCACATGTTCAACTTCATAAACTCTATGTCACTCAATTGCGCCATTCAACTAGAAATACCGGACGTCATCCACAACCATGGCGGACCAATGACGCTATCGGAGTTAGTGGAGGCCCTGCCGATCAACAAGGCAAAAGCGCCGTGTGTCTATCGCCTCATGCGCATCCTAGTTCATTCCGGCTTTTTTCTCAAGGTAAACATACCCAAAAATGATGAAAAAGAAGAAGAGGAAGAAGCTTATATGCTAACACCTTCTTCTCGGCTCCTCCTAAAAGACAAGCCACTTAGCTTAAGGCCATTTTGCGTAGCCATGGTTGATCCGATCTTTGTAAAGCCGTGGCATTTTGTGAGCGAATGGTTCAAAAATGACGACTCAACACCATTTGAAACGGCTCATGGGAAGGCGGTATGGGATTATGCTGGTGATAATCCAAATTTCAATAAGCTTTTTAACAATGCCATGGCTAGTGATACGCGGTTGATCACTAGTTTCGTGATGAAGGAGTGTAAGGGTGTGTTCGAGGGTATCGATTCACTTGTTGATGTTGGCGGTGGCACGGGAGCTGTGGCTATGGCTGTTGCGGATGCCTTCCCACACTAGAGCTGCATTGTTTTTGATCTTCCACATGTGGTGGCTAACTTGCAAGGGAGTAGCAACTTCAGCTACGTTGGTGGGGACATGTTTGAAGCAATTCCTAATGCAGATGCTGTTTTCTTAAAGGTATATATATATATATATATATATATATATATATATATATATATATATATATATATATATATATATATATACAGAAAGGATCAAGAGTAGAACTCTTAAGTAGTAGAACTCCCTTAAATAATAGAATTGTATCAAAATGACGTAGTTTTGATAAGACGCGGTGACATTTTTGTAAATACCATGTCACTGCGTATTTACAAAAATGCCACCGCGTCTTATCAAAACTACGTCGTTTTGATACAATTCTATTATTTAAGAGAGTTCTATTACTTAAGAGTTCTACTCTTGATCCTCTCCCTATATATATATATAGAACATGTAGGCATGCAAATATTTAGATTAAATATTTTTCGGGTTATTTGAAATTATCTCTTGAACCGTATGTCCACGATTTTTACGGACGGTGACCGGATTACAATCAACAAGATCAGCGGCTTTAATCCCTTGAGCTCCAAAATTTCAATGGTATCACAAAGTGGCTATGTGAAACACTTTCTCTCACTTTTCTATATTTTCAGCATAAGTTATCAAGGTCGTTACCTCCCATAATAGTGATAAGTTACAAATATTTGTAACTTCCACAAATCATAATGATATGATTTGTGACTCTTGAAGCATTAATTAAGGAGAGAATAATTTGCATGTGTTCATTGTACATGGACAAAAACCCATGTAAATTTTTACATGGACGAATCGATTCGACTAGTTATTTGTTACTTCCTCCATTTCTAAAGAAGTATCGTTTAAGGTTTTTGGACATGGATTAAGAAAGTCATTTAATATTATCATTTGATAATTAAAATCTGTGTGAAATTTCATCACTGCCCCTTTATGGGAAGTTGAAAACTATTAATACTAAGGGTGAGAATTCTTGGAACAATGAAAGAAGGTAAGGGTGATATAGGAAAGTAAATAATTTATTATCCTAAAAAGTTGTAAACGACAGATAATTTGGAACAAATTTTTCTTCCAAAACGTCACTTATTTAAGAATGGAGGGAGTAGTCATTTTATGGAAGTTACAAATATTTGTAACATACCAGTTGTTTGGGAATTAACGACCTATATAGATATGCACATCTAAAATCACATCTTGACAAAAAAAAGTTGACCTATTAGGTCTATAGTCCATTAGTACATTACATGTGCTCAATATTTCTTCTTGTGGTCCGATGTAGAATTTTACTGTCACGCAATATCTCAAAATTTTTAAATCGTCTAGTTTGTTACTTGAACAAAGTATCTAGACCTTCCACTCTTTGAATTCCTTCCCATGAAAAAGAGACAGAGGTAAACCTCTATCTTCCTGCTGATGTGATCAAAATAGGGCCGGGTGAATTGACCATTGCCAATTAAATAGCACAAAGTTGTATCTGTGCAAAACGAAGTTGCATGTCTTTGGCCTTTTATGTAAATTAATAATAAGATGAGTTCATACAATATCATTTGCACAAATACAACTTTTTTGCCAAATTGACCAACGGTCGAGAAATATATTCACCCTTAACAACTTTGAATCCAAATCCATTACAAATTAACGCCTCTAGAAACTTAATTTCAACGATCCCCTACATGTTGACATATCTTACTAGTCATATGCAATAGGTACTGACTAAATTTTAAGTATTGCTAATACATGTTAAATTGAAAACCAGTGGATATTGCATGACTGGAGTGATGTAGAGTGTCTAAAAATACTGAGGAAATGCAAAAAGGCAATTCCAAGCAAGGAAAAGGGAGGAAAGGTTATCATCATAGACATGGTAGTGGATAACCAGAAAGGAGACTACTACAGATCATTCGAAACCCAACTTTTTTTCGATATGTTGATGATGGTTGATGTCGGGGGAAGAGAGAGAACTAAGAAAGATTGGGAAGAACTCTTTAGAAGTGCTGGCTTCAGTGACTACAAGATTACTCCTGTATTTGGGTTGAGATCTCTCATTGAAATTTTTCCTTGATCAAGGCATGTATGACAGTACTCTTTATAATTAAGCATAATAATATCAAGGATTCTTAAATAAACTGTCTAATTTCAGTATTTTGATTGCTTTCGAGGATCTTGAATAAACTCATTTCGTATATATAGAATCATTCCAATATTTCTGTTTTGTTAGATTGAAATTAATGTCTCTCTCTATTTTATGTTATCTCAATTGAGTTTCATTGGTGATTCATACATGTTTGTGGTCTGAAATAAGACCAGAGAAGTTGAGAGAATCATATATATCACAAATAAAAGAAAGGTGAAAATAAAAAAGTAGTCGATATAAATTAATTAGCAGAACAAATTAAGTTGGGCAAAACTAATGACTTTCCCCTATTCTTAACACTTTTACTTATTGCATTATTTAACTTTAATTTATCCAATTGTCGCACTGAATTAATTAAAAAAAATTAATAGGATTAAATGTTAAATTGATTAAACTTCTGTCAAATTGTCTTTATATTTTTTCTTACGTGGCTGGTAAAAAGAAAGGGAAAAATAAAAGAAAATGACGTGGGCAAACGTGGTTTAGCGGCAAACATAATTAGAGGCCCGCCGGAAAAACGAAAAGCAGGATATGAAAATCAAATATGGAAGATGACGATGCCTTTGGCTGATGCTCAGATACAGATACGGATGCGGGGATGTGATCTTTAGCATATGTTCCGATAATCATTACAGCCATGTGTTCCCCTAACTGCATATTCTGAAACCCACAAATCGAATCTGCATTGCAAGCAACATCCCCATACATGCATAGGCAACGTATACAATCTACTTAATAATAAACGGATCCGGTTAGTATAAAGTTTATTTTTTGGTAAGTTGGTCAATTAGCCAATAGAATATTGACACATATAGAGTCTCGCCTGCGAGTCAGCATTTTATTGATCAATTGACTAAGTTACCAAAAAATAAACTTTACGTTAATCACTCTCATAATAAACACATAACTAACCCAGCTGAAACCATATAAAATACCCAATTATTCTTTTCTAAAAAAGTAAGCAACAAGAGTACTCTTTAAGGAATTTTATTCCCAAAATATCATGTTGGTACAATTAATTAAAAGAAAGAAAATGGGTCTCCCAAAATATCATGTTGGTACAATTAATTTTAAAGTGGTACTGTTTTAAAAGAACACACGATAGAGTACCCTTTTATTGCTCAATGGATGGTTTTGTTTGTATTTGTAAGAGAAAGATAATAAAGGGCCAATGGCATGTAGAATTGTATGAATTCTATTTTCTTAATGTATGTATTAACTATGAGTATTCCAAATGTGTGCATTTTGGCTGCCTCTTTCCATTTCCTTTTATTTCAATAATAATTGTGTGGTTTATTTAGGAAATGAATGCATCTGTTAGTGCTATTAATTAAGCTGTGCTAAGTTATAAGCAGCAGCAACTTAATAATTTTATTTTTTATAGCGCCTGACAACTCCCTTTTTAAATTGGGAGGGGGGGGGGTTAAACCTCTTATTTATCTTTCTTTTACTGTTTATCATACATTATTTTGTCTTTCATATTCATTCCCATAAGTACAAGTGACTAACACTCGTAATAAACAAATTAAATTATATTATTCAATTTCAAATTTTGTTAGATGCACTGTAACTTGATATTGAGTATGTAAAACCCAACATAGGTGTGATTTGTGGTGTTGCTTTTACTTTCCCTTTGGTTTATCCACGACATGATTCTCTGAACTTCTGTGGTCGTATATATTTTAGACCATAAGCACTAATTATCAATGACACTGAATTGAGATAATATAAAATAGAGAGACATTATTTTCAATCTAGCTAGCAAAAGAGAAATATTGGAATTTGGAATTTGGAATGATCCCATACAAAAGAGAAATAATGAGTTTACATATATATATTTCGAGATCTTTACATATATATTCCGAGATCCTCGAAAGTAATCAAAATACTGAAATTAATGATTCCATACAAGATGGATTTATTTAAGAATCCTTTGTATCATTATGCTTAATTATAAAGAGTACTGTCATGCATCCCTTCATCAAGGATAAACTTCAATGAGAGATCTCAACCCGAGTAGAGGAGAAATCTTGTAGTCACTAAAGCCAGCATTCTTAAAGAGCTCTTCCCAATCTTTCGTAGTTCTCTCTCTTCCCCCAGCAACAACCATCATCAACATATCGGAACAAAGTTTTGTTTCGCTTGCTCTGTAGTAGTCTCCTTCCTGGTTATCCACTACCATATCTATGATGATAACCTTTCCTCCCTTTTCCTTACGTGGAATTGCCTCCTTGCATTTCTTCAGTATTTTTAGGCACTCTTCATCTTCCCAATCATGCAATATCCACTAGTTTTCATTTTAACTTGTATTAGCAACACTTAAAATTTCAAAGACTACTGGAAGGGCTAGCTAGCTACTTTGTTCAAGAAACAAATTAGGCAATTTAAGAAAATGTGTCCTTTATAGAAAGTTGGCAATTAAAGTAAAGGTCCGATCATGTTTCACATCAGCAGGTGACTTTAACTTTGAATATAAACGACATACGATATATAAATTCCTCGCATACACAAAATATATAATATATATATATAAATACATGCATATATATTTTTCAATAATTACATATATATATATATATATATGTATATATATATATATATATATATATATATATATATATATAGTTACCTTTAAGAAAACAGCATCTGCATGAGGAATTGCTTTGAACATGTCCCCTCCAACGTAGCTCAAGTTGCCACTCCCTTCCAAGTTAGCCACCACATGTGGTAGATCTAAAACAGTGCAGCTCAAGTGAGGGAACGCATCCGTAATAGCCTTAGCCACAGGTCCCGTGGCACCACCAACATCTACAAGTAAATTGATCCCCTCAAACACACTCTTACACTCCTTAACCACCAAACTGCTGATCAACCGCGCATCACTAGCCATGGCATCGTTAGCAACCTGATTGAATTTTGGATTCTCAGCCTGATAATCCCACAGTATCCTCCCATGAGCGGTTTGAAATGGCGTTATATCATCATTTTTGAACCATTCGCTCAAAAAATGCCACGGCTTTATACCGATCGGATCCAGCATGGCCAGGTAAAGTGGCCTTATGCTAAGTTGCTCGTCTTTTAGTAGGAACCGAGAAGAAGGTGTAAGCAAATAAGCTTCTTCTTCTTTTAGATCATTTTTGGGTACGTTTAACTTGAGAAAAAAGCCGGAATGAACTAGGATGCGCATGAGGCGGTAGACATACGGCGCTCTTGCCTTGTTGATAGGCAGGGCCTCCACTAACTCGGAGAGCGTCATTGGTCCGCCATGGTTGTGGATGACATCCGGTATATCGAGCTGAATGGCGCAATTGAGTGACATGGAATGTACGATGTTGTCCATGTGATTCCATATGTGAGCTTGAGCTTTAAGTATCTCACTAGATTTATGTTCACCGTTACTCGTCATTGCTGTCTGATTATTTTTCTGAATGTTTCTTGAGTTGAAACTCCTAATTCAAATAGATGTATACTTGAGAGAATGTGCATTTTCGTAGTGTTCAGGCATGGATATAAATAGAAAGAAAAAGGGTTAATTGCATATCGGACCCCAATGTTTATATCATTTTACGTGTCATAGCCCGAAATATAATTCCTTCTATATCGCTCACCAATGTTAAGTTCAATAAGCACGGTGGACCATATTTCTAGCCAATTTAGTCTTTGGAATATTGACACGTGTTTTCACGAAGAATACAAATACAAATTGACCATATTTATCTATATTTGACTATATTTGACTCCTAAATACTACCTAAATAAAATAATTAAGCAAATAATTAACACAAAATAAAATAATCAACCTACTAATTAATCCAAATAAAATTATTAACTCAAATAAAATAATTAACTCAATCAATTTAACCCAAATAATTAATAACAATATAACAATAATTTAATACTTCGGAGACATAAATGAGAGTTTTAATATTTCGGGGTATGAAGTGCAAAAAAATATATATTTTGAGATAAATATGCAATTAACCAATATAGAAATGTCACTTGTAAAGAAAAGGTTAAAGGTGGCTGCCACTAAAAGGTGTCGGCTACTAAGGGTGTGCAACGATAAATTATTGTATAGAATCGGTTCGAATTGGTTACCGATTTTATCAAAAATGACATACTAATATCGGTATCGAAGTATCCAGTATCTCATACCGATTTGGATCGGCTCAATGAAAATATAGTTCGGATATTTACCGTTTATACCGAAGTTTGCTTTACAAATTTGTATTTTTTTATTGTGTTTCAGTGAAACTATACTTGATACTCCCTCCATCCTAAATTAATTGCTCAGTTTTGACTTTTTAAAGTCAAATTGACCATTTTTAAAACTAATCTTTTTACTATTTTTGCTAAAATATAGGTGAAGAGATTATAACCAAAAGAAAGTATATACAATTTATTACTAATCCCAATTTTTAGAATTTTAGAAATATATTTATATATGCTTAATTATTAATTCTAAAAATAGTCAATTTGACTTAAAAAAGTCAAAACTGAGCAATTAATATGGGACGGAGGGAATACTTGATACCGTACAATCCATTTTAAAATAAAAGAAAAACATACTCAAGAACACAAAAAATTGAAACACATGCAAATCTAAAATCCCCAATCTCAATCTTTCATGATTTAAACCTGTGAAATGTTAAAAATCTGGCACATAATTTATTAACTGATAAAATCGGTACAGTTTGGTATATACCGAACTTTCAAAAATGAATATCGTTCCTAATCCCGATTTGTCGATAAATACTGGAAAATTATCGGTATTGCACCGGTTCAAGGAATTATCAAACCAGTCGGTTCGGTATCACCGGTTTCGAAAAAATACCAACTATACCCTCTGTTTTTTTTGCATAGGGCTGGCGGCTACCCCAGGGTAGGGCCTTTGGTCAATAATTACTGACGGGGAATAGTCAAATTTAGGAAAAGTAATATGAGCAGTTTTAAATTTTTGTCTAGTCTCAAAAAATATAATATTAAATTTTTGTCTAGTCTCAAAAAATATAATATTAAATATAGGCAACAAATATAATAATGTCACGTTAGTTTAGACGATGACATTAAGAGAAAAGTTCTGAAATTCGTAACTATCCACCTGAAAGCCCACACATATAGAGATGAGACTGAGAATCGTTGAATTATGAAACGTCCGCAGCTACGCAAACATGATACGGACATCATTTATATTAACAGTAGTGTCTCGATTCTATAATAACTGTATTTTTAAAAGAAAAAAATTATTTTAATTTATTTATCGTTTATAATTTTTTAAGAGAATATATTATTTATTTTTTTATATTATTTTTAATTTTTTTTATTCTCCTAATAAATTTTTTCTCTTACATTAATAGTTTTTAACTTTTCATAAATGAGTAGTGATGAAATTTCATACTATATCCATCCTATAATAATTATCGCTTTAGCTTGATACACATGGATTAAGAAAGTCATTTAGTGCTATCATTTATTAATTAAAATTAGTGTGAAATTTTATCACTACCCCTATATGGGAAGTTGAAAACTATTAATACAAGGGAAAAATTTCTTGAGACAATGAGAGAAGGTAGTGGTGATATAGGAAAGTAAATAATTTATTCTCCTAAAAACTTGTAAACGACAAATAAATTGGGAAAAAAATTTCCTTCTAAAACGACAGTTATTATGGGATGGAGGTAGTATAAATTTTAATTCTTACTCTCTCCGTCCCTAATTATTTAACGCTTTAGAGTTTTTCATTTGTCCCTAATTATTTGAGTTTGTTGAAATATAAAAGAATTAATGATAATTTTTTTAAAATTACCCCTTATTACTCTGTCTATTTTTTTTTTACGTTTAACTATTTTTCTCTACTTACCCCAATAAAACTCTTCTTTATATTATGAGGGAGAGAGAGTGTAAATAATTTCTAAAGAATTAGATACGCTTTTTTATGGAGATGGATGGAAAGAGAGATCAATAAGTAAATGGGTCATGAGAATTTTTTTAGGAGATAATTATAAAAAAATATGTGAGAGATAGTATGCATAACTATGATAAATGATGATTTAAGGGTATTATATATAGATAATTGAGTATTATATTTAATATTTTTCAATCATTATCTTAATTTCTATTAAAACGTCAAATAATTAAGGACGGAGGGAGTAAATGATAATATTAAATGACTTTCTTAATTCATGACTTTATGTGCATGAAGTTAAAAAAACAATTATTATGAAATCGAGAGAATTGTAGTACTCCCTCCGTCCCTTAATATAAGACGTTTTAAAGAGAAAAAAAATTTCCTTAATATATGATGTTTTAGACTTCCAAGTAAATATTAATTGCGTAGTTTCTAATATTAACTCAAGTATTAAATATAACTTTGGTTCTCTCACTATTTTTTGCCTAATAAATAATATTCTCTTTTTTCAATATAAAAACAATATAGATATTTGATATTATATTTAATACTATACAATTATTTTCTTAATACTTAAGCATAATTTTAAATAATTTTATATTAAGGGACGTAGAGAGTATTATTTAATTAGGTGGCATGTAGTAGAAGTTTATTACTCGCATCTTTTACTCGGTCATAAATTAAATCTCTCGCCTCGGGCATGGAATCCTTCTTTCATACATTATGATTTATGATACTCTCTCCGTTTCTTAATATAAATCGTTTTAGAGAATTATTTTTATTTCTTAATATTTTTTCGTTCTTAAAAGATTGTTGTTTTAGAAGAAAAAATTTATTCTAATTTATTTGTCGTTTACAACTTTTTAGGAGAATAAATTATTTACTTTTTTATATCACCCTTATCTTCTCTCATTGTCTCAAGAAATTCTCTCTTGTATTAATAGTTTTCAACTTTCCATAAAGGGTAATGATCGAATTTCAAACAAAATTTAATTGTTAAATGATAGTATTAAATGATTTTCTTAATCCCTATGCAAAAACTTTAAACGAAAATCTTTTAAGAACGAAAGTAGTATAAGTCGTTTGAGATTTTAAGAAAACATTAATTATTTAGTTTTCAATATTATCCCAAGTAATAAATATAATTTTGTTTCTCACTATTTTTTGCCCAATAAATAACATATTATTTTTTTAATACAAAAATAATATAGATAATTGATATTATATTTAATATTATATAATTATTTTTTTAATACTTATGCATAATTCTAAAATAATTTATATTAAAGAACAAAAAGAGTAATTTTCAATGTATATACATCACGAAGGTTAGTTTCCAACCCTTTCAAAACTTGATGCCTTCCGACTTGTTAAATCGGGGTTGAATGATACTTGAAGTTGTCATTTAAGTCGTTTCTTTCATTTTGAGTAAATTAGGTCTTTATAGTGATATTTTATGTTAATTTTATTTCTTTTACGATTTTATCTAATTTTATTAAAACTTGTTCACAAATTTTAACCCGATCCGACCTATGTTGACCCAATTCTAAATTCAGTAATTCAATTTTTTTTTAAAAAAAAACTAAAAAAATTAATTATTATTTTCAGAAATAAAACATTAGAATTTGTTTATTTTTAAAAAATAAATAAAGTTTCATAAAATATAGATTCAAAAAAATTAAATAAATAAATAAAATTTAAATTTTAGAAAAATATACTTTTTTTATTTTTTTTTAAAAATGACTAAAATTTCATAAAATATAGATTTAAAAAATAAAACTTTATTTGAAGAAAAAATAGTAAATAAAAAAACTTTAATTTCAAGAAAAAAAATTATTTTTAAAAAAATGTGTAAATTTTTATAAAATATAGATTCTAAAAGAGTAAATAGAAAAACTTAATTTTCTAGGAAAAAAATATTTTTTAAAAAATGTGTAAATTTTCAAAAAATAAATAATGTGCATGTCATTTTTAGTAACCTTCATGTTAATAAAAATTTTCAAATGTGCAACTTTCATTGTAATGCTTCAAAATTTTCAATGAGTCATCTCAATTTTGAGTTTGAAATATCTCAAGTTAACTTTTAAAAGTTAATAATGGTCATATAATTTGGAACGATGGGAGAATTTTGGATCAAGTAAATTCACTAAAAAAAATGGGACATTGACGACGAGTATTGTCATCGCCAATCAAAAATTAACTTCATAATATTCAAAAATGATATTTATAAAAAATTCATCTTTATTTATAAAAGTTGGGGTCTTACACTATGAGTATTCCAAATGTGTGCATTTTGGCTGCCTCTTTCCATTTCCTTTTATTTCAATAATAATTGTGTGGTTTATCTAGGAAATGAATGCATCTGTTAGTGCTATTAATTAAGCTGTGTTAAGTTATAAGCAGCAGCAACTTAATAATTTTATTTTTTATAGCGCCTGACAACTCCCTTTTTAAATTGGGAGGGGGGGGGGTTTAAACATCTTATTTATCTTTCTTTTACTGTTTATCATACATTATTTTGTCTTTCATATTCATTCCCATAAGTACAAGTGACTAACACTCGTAATAAACAAATTAAATTATATTATTCAATTTCAAATTTTGTTAGATGCACTGTAACTTGATATTGAGTATGTAAAACCCAACATAGGTGTGATTTGTGGTGTTGCTTTTACTTTCCCTTTGGTTTATCCACGACATGATTCTCTGAACTTCTGTGGTCGTATATATTTTAGACCATAAGCACTAATTATCAATGACACTGAATTGAGATAATATAAAATAGAGAGACATTATTTTCAATCTAGCTAGCAAAAGAGAAATATTGGAATTTGGAATTTGGAATGATCCCATACAAAAGAGAAATAATGAGTTTACATATATATTTCGAGATCTTTACATATATATTCCGAGATCCTCGAAAGTAATCAAAATACTGAAATTAATGATTCCATACAAGATGGATTTATTTAAGAATCCTTTGTATCATTATGCTTAATTATAAAGAGTACTGTCATGCATCCCTTCATCAAGGATAAACTTCAATGAGAGATCTCAACCCGAGTAGAGGAGAAATCTTGTAGTCACTAAAGCCAGCATTCTTAAAGAGCTCTTCCCAATCTTTCGTAGTTCTCTCTCTTCCCCCAGCAACAACCATCATCAACATATCGGAACAAAGTTTTGTTTCGCTTGCTCTGTAGTAGTCTCCTTCCTGGTTATCCACTACCATATCTATGATGATAACCTTTCCTCCCTTTTCCTTGCTTGGAATTGCCTCCTTGCATTTCTTCAGTATTTTTAGGCACTCTTCATCTTCCCAATCATGCAATATCCACTGGTTTTCATTTTAACTTGTATTAGCAACACTTAAAATTTCAAAGACTACTGGAAGGGCTAGCTAGCTACTTTGTTCAAGAAACAAATTAGGCAATTTAAGAAAATGTGTCCTTTATAGAAAGTTGGCAATTAAAGTAAAGGTCCGATCATGTTTCACATCAGCAGGTGACTTTAACTTTGAATATAAACGACATACGATATATAAATTTCTCACATGCACAAAATATATAATATATATATATAAATACATGCATATATATTTTTCAATAATTACATATATATATATATATATATATATATATATATATATATATATATATATATATATATATATATATAGTTACCTTTAAGAAAACAGCATCTGCATGAGGAATTGCTTTGAACATGTCCCCTCCAACGTAGCTCAAGTTGCCACTCCCTTCCAAGTTAGCCACCACATGTGGTAGATCTAAAACAGTGCAGCTCAAGTGAGGGAACGCATCCGTAATAGCCTTAGCCACAGGTCCCGTGGCACCACCAACATCTACAAGTAAATTGATCCCCTCAAACACACTCTTACACTCCTTAACCACCAAACTGCTGATCAACCGCGCATCACTAGCCATGGCATCGTTAGCAACCTGATTGAATTTTGGATTCTCAGCCTGATAATCCCACAGTATCCTCCCATGAGCGGTTTGAAATGGCGTTATATCATCATTTTTGAACCATTCGCTCAAAAAATGCCACGGCTTTATACCGATCGGATCCAGCATGGCCAGGTAAAGTGGCCTTATGCTAAGTTGCTCGTCTTTTAGTAGGAACCGAGAAGAAGGTGTAAGCAAATAAGCTTCTTCTTCTTTTAGATCATTTTTGGGTACGTTTAACTTGAGAAAAAAGCCGGAATGAACTAGGATGCGCATGAGGCGGTAGACATACGGCGCTCTTGCCTTGTTGATAGGCAGGGCCTCCACTAACTCGGAGAGCGTCATTGGTCCGCCATGGTTGTGGATGACATCCGGTATATCGAGCTGAATGGCGCAATTGAGTGACATGGAATGTACGATGTTGTCCATGTGATTCCATATGTGAGCTTGAGCTTTAAGTATCTCACTAGATTTATGTTCACCGTTACTCGTCATTGCTGTCTGATTATTTTTCTGAATGTTTCTTGAGTTGAAACTCCTAATTCAAATAGATGTATACTTGAGAGAATGTGCATTTTCGTAGTGTTCAGGCATGGATATAAATAGAAAGAAAAAGGGTTAATTGCATATCGGACCCCAATGTTTATATCATTTTACGTGTCATAGCCCGAAATATAATTCCTTCTATATCGCTCACCAATCTTAAGTTCAATAAGCACGGTGGACCATATTTCTAGCCAATTTAGTCATTGGAATATTGACACGTGTTTTCACGAAGAATACAAATACACATTGACCATATTTAACTATATTTGACTCCTAAATACTACCTAAATAAAATAATTAACACAAAATAAAATAATCAACCTACTAATTAATCCAAATAAAATTATTAACTCAATCAATTTAACCCAAATAATTAATAACAAAATAACAATAATTTTATTAAAAAAAAGACTTAATGACCCGAAAAACATAATGAATAATATATAAGTTTTTTTTTTTAAAATATAGTTTCGTTTATCATATGCGTAACACCAATTGAAAATAAAAAACTAATAATTTGTAAATGAAAAAACTTAGTATCACCTTATTTAATAGTGAGGACCAAAGAATAAATATCAATTAACTGAAATTAAAGACAAACAAGGTAATTAATCAATATTTTGAAGTTTAAAAAAAGAAAGAAAGATAAATCTAGAAAAGAAAAGAACATTCCTCTTGTTCTTCACATATCAACGCTGCCATGGTTAGTACGGTCATTAATAGCAACACCAACTTAGTACTGATAGATAAACAAGACGAAGGCTATCACCCCCAAATCTGGTACGATTGTTTCCTAATGTTAATTGTTTGATTATTCTTCTAGGAACCGTTTATTGAGAAATATTCTTCTTCTACGTACTCTTATTTTTTTTGGTTCATTTAATGGTGGGTTGAATTTAGTTATGGTGTGATTCTAGAATTGATTTTGGTGATTATTGGCTAATTAAGATGGAAGCATAGTGTTAATTGAATTAGGTGTATTCATACTCTCCGTGTTAATTGTTTTTGGGAGTTCGGACTTTGTGGAAGATGGAAGATTTTGTGTTGTTACTTTGACAACAGTGGTGGTGGGGAGTGTGATTTGGGTACGATTTTGATTTTAAGTTTTACATATTGCTTATGGTGTTTTCTTTGTTAGTTGGATAAATCATATTGCTTGAGTGTGATTTGGGTATGTTGTTGGCGGATGTTGGATCTATTGTTGGGTTTCATGCATGTTAGAACATGAGAAGATGAAAAAAGAAGAGTTATTTTTTATTTATTAAAGTATTTGTAGAAATATTAGCATAAAGTTGGTATTAAATTATTTTTAAATTAATTTTATACGGTCAAATATATAAAAAAGCAGTCGGACGTATTTATACTCAACTTCCCGGAGCACGCGGCAATTTCGACCCTTTTTTTCGTCTGGAATTACACGAGGGTACGTATTGGAGGGATAATATTACTTTGGAGACTGAAATGAGAGTTTTAATACTTCGGGGGTATAAAGTGCAAAAGATTACATATTTTGAGATCAAATATGCAATTAACCAATGTAGAGATCTCACTTGTAAAGAAACTTTAAACTACAATCTTTTAAGAACTAATAATAATTGCATATTTTAAAAATTATCGGTATTGCACCGGTTCAAGGAATTATCAAACCAGTCGGTTCGGTATCATGGGTTTCGAGAAAATACCAACTATACCCTCTGTTTTTTATTTGGCATAGGCCTTTGGTCAATAATAACCGACTGGGAATAGTCAAATTTAGGAAAAGTAATATGAGCAGTTTTAAATTTTCGTCTAGTCTCAAAAAATATAATATTAAATTTTTGTCTAGTCTCAAAAAATATAATATTAAATATAGGCAACAAATATATATAATAACGTCACGTTAGTTTAAATATAGGCAACAAATATATATAATAACGCCACCTGCAAGCCTACACATATAGAGATGAGACTGAGAATTGTTGACTTATGAAACGTCCGCAGATACGCAAACATGATACGTACATTATTTATAGTACTCCCTCTGTTCTTTAATATAGATCATTTTAAAATTATATACAAGTATTTAAAAAACGATTATATAATATTAAATATAATATTAATTATCTATTTTATCCTTGTATTAGAAGAAGAAATTATTATTTATTGGATATAAAATAATGAGAAAACCAAAATAACATTTAATACTTGGGGTAATATTAGAAACTAAACAATTAATGCTTACTTGAAATTCTAAAACGACTTATATTATGTAATAAAAATATTTCTCTAAAACGACTTATATTAAAGAACGGAGAGAGTATTAATATTATTGAATTATGTGGTTGATAGTTTATTACTCGAGCTCTTGAAGGTGAACATAAAAATTAAATATGAGTATATTTAAATTTTATTTATTTATATTTTAACTCATTATTGAGAATCAAAATATAAATAAATGAAATTTAAATAAATAAAATTTAAATACATTCATATCTAATTTTCATATCTACATAAAATTTTTGTTATTACTTATATCTTTTACTCGTTCATAAATTAAATTTCTCGCCTCGGGCATGATGTCTCTTCAAGTTGTCACTTAAGTTGTTTCTGAGCTTCATTTTGAGTCAATTAAATTTTTAAAATGACATTTTATATTAATTTTGTTCTTTTTTACCCAATTTCACTAAAATGTGGCCAAAAATTTTAACCTGACCCGATCCTAAATTCAGTAATTCAATATATATATTTTTTAAAAATTAATTATTATTTTCAGAAATAAAACATTAGAATTTGTTTATTTTTAAAAAAATGAGTAAAATTTCATAAACTATAGATTCAAAAAAATTAATAAATAAACAAAATTTTAATTTCAGAAAAAATATAATTTTTTTTATTTTTTAAAATTGAGTAAAATTTCATAAAATATAGATTCAAAACTAGTAAATAAAAAAAACTTTATTTTCAAGAAAAAAAATGTGTAAATTTTTATTAAATAAAGATTCAAAAAGAGTAAATAAAAAAAAATTCCAGGATTTTTTTTTAAAAAAATATGTGAATTTTCATAAAATAAATAATGTGCATGTCATTTTTAGTAACCTTCATGTTAATAAAAGTTTTCAAATGTGCAATCTCTCTATCAAATCAAGTAAATATTTGATAACACATGTCAAATTACGTAATATTACAAATAAATTTTTTTTATCCAATTTGTTTATTCAAGTTAACAATTTACAAATTCTATTTTAAATAGCACAACATAAATATTATTTATATTATATCAATACAAAAATATAGCCAGTCAATTTAATTTGGTTGGTCCTCTGGCATGCCATCTATGAACTCTTTTGATATCAGTCCAGTCCTCCTTGGCTGTTAAGTCAATATTACTAGGAGTATACTGGAGTATTATATTTGTAGTCCTTATAGGCGTCGCTGATAAAATACTCCCCGTTTTCTAATGCGCTAGTGCAGTCCTTGTACCTGTGCTGTGCTGTTGCCGTTGCCTAACTCTTCTATAAGTTACCAACACCTATTAATTTATTTGGACACATTTATCACAAGAGTCGGCTAATTCCAGAAGCTTGGTTAGGTAATTCTACGAGTTACCAACTCCTCTTAATTTATTTGGATTTTGGAGGCAGTCTGCAGATACACTGAATATAATACTTCCTCGGTTTCAACTTTCAAATTATAATATCACAATTGACTATGAAAACGAATTTGAAACATTACTAAAACTTAAAATTTAAACGATTTATTAATAATTATGAAATTATAAATTGTACAATGAGTAGTATTGTTTAGATAGTTTACAATAGTTATTATTGTATTGATTAAAATTAATAAAAATTATTTTAATTTTAAATTTAAAAATGCATTAAGTTGACTTCAGAAAAATTAATAATGAGCTTATATTTTAGAAGGGAGGGAGTAATATAGACTATTAATATTACTTTCTAAAAGTAATATAATCTTGGAACGTTTTAATTAAAAGTAGAGATTCATTTCAAAATTTTAAAATTAATTCGTAAAATTCTATAATTTAAAATCAGTTCGAAATTATATAGTTATAATACAAATAACTATAAAAATTGTAAGTTAAAAAAATTATAAGTTCATAATTTTATGTGCACAAATTATACACAGGTAAAATAAAATTTATTAAAACTTAATATATTACTTTTAAATTTAAAAATGACTCAAATTATTTCTAAGAATTCAACTCCAGTACATTACATTTTTGTATGCTTCTATTTTCAATAACTTCACTAAATATTACTTCCTCCGTTTCAGGATAAAAATCCTGATTTTTTTTGCGTATATTAATAAAGTGGATAAAATGAAAAAATTGTTCATATTAAAATTCTTATTTAATTGCATAATTTTCTCCACATGACTAGGGATACTCCATAAATATGCAAAGAATAGAAATATATCAATTAATATTAAGGGTATTAATTTAGAGTTGCACAAAAAGATTTGAGGCCTGGTCTTGGTCCGGCCTAGGCTTGGACTAAAAAAGCCCGGCCTGAAAATCCCAAAAGAGACCTCATTTTTTATCATGTGGCTTGGCTTGATATCGAAAATGGCTTGAGCATGGCCTAGAAAGGCTTGACCTGCAGGCCTAGCCACCCCCAAGCCAACCCCCACTTCTGTACAGCCCAACCCAAATAAATTAAGGTATTTATCCATCAGCCCAACTCAACTTCTGTACAAAATTAAGCTAGCAACCCTAGGAATTAAAAAGGTTGCCTCCAACCTAACCCATTCCCATCCAATTGAGCCATAATCAAAATCAATCAAGCAGAGAGAGATGACGGTAGACGGAGTCCCTAATCATCCGACACCGTTGGATCCTCCGTGTAATATGCGTGTCTTCCGTTGTCAATCACAATCATAGCCACATACAGAAGAGGATGTGGAGATGGAAGAGGATGAGATAAGAGAGAAAGAGGTGATTAAGGAAAATCGTAATTTTTTTTCTTGAGGTGGAGGTTCTAGTTGATAGAAAAAGGTAGACCTGACAAAATTGGCCCGACCGGGACGGTCTGTAAAAATTGGACTTTGGGCTTAACTTTTTTAGCGCATGAAAACTTGGGCCATTTTGGCCCGGCCCGTTGTGGCCTGCCCGCTGGTGGCCCAGCTAGGTCCATGTGCTTATTTTTTTTAAAAAAACAAAATAATGCTCTACTTGAGAATTGAACTCTAGACCTACCACACTCTTTAAATAAATGCTCAAACCAACTGAGCTACAAGGATTTTTTATTCTAAAATCACTTACCCGACACTCTTACTAGCATACACTGGCCAAGCCTTCATGTAAACTGAAAGTTCATGCTAAGATGAAGGAAGACCCACCAATTTAATGCTTATATATATATATATATATATATATATATATATATATATATATATATATATATATATATATATATATAAAGTCCCATTCAGTTGAGGGATCCCTCAAATAGTGTTATTTGAGGGATAGGGCGCTCAACCGTTGGATCTGTTTTAATGACTTTATGTGGCTGAGATTGTTTTATATCTTTTAACCCGTTTTCTCTAAATAACCTAACACATCCATTAGAAGTTATATCATGAATTCATCATTAGAACACAAATCAAGAATTTAACACAAATTAAAAACAATCCATTAGAACTTATATCAAGAATTTATCAATGGAACCCAAATTAAGAACTACCCATTAGAACCTATATCTAGAATTCATCATTATAATTGAATTAAAAAATTACCCATTAGATGTTTGATTCTCTTGCTTCGTCTCCTGACTTTTCTTTTCTTTCAACAATAATAAGTCACACGAATTTTTATAAATCCATATTAAATCTGGAGATGTAATCTCAACTTAGATTTAAAAAACTTAATTCAAAAAATTCTCGTACATCTCCAAATCAACACCCACAACCTAGATTTTGTTAGGAAAAAAGAACTACATGGATACCTTGTAGAAATAGAAATTTTGCAAGTTGAGTTGAAAATTGTGAAAATGGTGGGTCATCTCTTCGTCTCGAAAGGGTTGGTCTTCTCTTAGGCTTGCACGAGACTCTTCCTCTTTTTCCTTTTGCGTGCCTTAGGTTTTCTCCAGCATTGGATGTGTTGGGTTATTTGGAGAAAACGTGTTAAAAAAGATGTAAAATCTCAGCCACATAAAGTCATTAAAACAGATCCAACGGTTGAGCGCTCTATCCCTCAAATAACACTATTTGAGGGATCCATCAACTGAAGTGGATTGTATATATATATATATATATATATATATATATATATATATATATATGTATGTATAAACTTTAGTGGAGTATATATGTAACGTACGTTAGTGGAGGATCTATCTATCTAGTATCTACCTTTATATTGTGAAGCAAATGATATGAGCTTAGGTGGGATGATTGTGGTATTAATTAGCTAGTGGGAAATTGACAAACTTTTTCTTCGATCTTCTTTCTTCTGGCCATAGGGCACATATCATATCAAATACATATCGATTTTTTTAAAATACGGACTTTCTTAAAATACGGACTTTTTTTTAGAACAACTATTTTTTTTATATTTTATGGAACTAGAATTTTTATATAATACAGTGTTTTGGATTTAATTTGGAAACGTATAACAAAACAGGTCTGTACAGTCTGTGCAGACTGTACATATATTTTTTGGTATAGGTATCCAAATCACGCCCAAAACATTGTATTATGAAAAAATTTCAGTTTCATAAAATATTAAAAAAAAAATTTAGTTGTTTTAAAAAAAAAAGGGTCCGGATTTGATCAGGTCCGAGAGTCCGGACCTGATATGTGGTGTGTGTGTATATATATATATATATATATATATATATATATATATATATATATATATATATATATATATTTGTCACCAAATTGGCATGCATTTACCCAATATATATTTCCATGATTTGAATGAAATCTTTAATCCTTAATTTTCCTCTTGGCACATGAATGAATTTGATCTACCCCAGTCCAGTCGCGATCACCAAATCTAAGGAACATTAATTTATATATTTAACATGCATCAATTTCTCATTATTAATGATATATCATTTATACTCTTTAGTTCATCTTATGTCGCAAAAAAATGAGGTGATCAGTTAAGTTTTTTTACAATTTATTTGTTATCTTTATTTTTTTAGGGTGATATTTGCATTTTTCAGTTGAAAAACAAGGTTTATTTTAAAACAAAAAGTATTAAAAAGAGATGTAGTAAGGAATATAATGATTTTAGAATAAAAAATCCTTGTAGCTCAGTTGCTTTGAGCATTTGTTTAAGGAGTGGTGGAGGTTTTGTGACAACTCCAAAATAGGTCAAATTCACCCAACCCATTTTGAGTCGCCAAATACATGGTACAGAAAATAACTACAACTTTATTACTACAATTATCGTGCAAAATACAACAACACATATGTTGTGAGTTTTGATACAAATATATACCAACTGTAACTCTCATCTCAACCTTGGATAGCACGTCACAATGGCACCTTACATAAAGGTACAGTCAAAAACTGTTTTAGAAATTAGAATATTTGGGAAGTGCTCAAGGAAACCTTCGTACATGGGAGGCCATGCGTCTAGGTTATGATAGATATCATATGCCCACATAATTATCTTTGGTTAACCCAATAGACCCCAAAAAAAAAACGAGAAGATTACTGTAACGACCCCAAAATAGGTCCATTCCATCCAACCCATTCTGAGTCGCCAAATACATGGTACAGAAAATAACTACAACTTTATTACAACAATTGACATATAAAATACAACAACACATATGCTGTGAGTTTGGATACAAATATATACCAAATGTGACACATGTCCCAACCGTGGACAGCACCTCACAGTGGCACCTTACATAAAGGTATAGTCAAAGACTGTTTTAGAAATTAGAATCTTTGGGAAGTGCTCAAGGAAACCTTCGTACATGGGAGGCCATGCTTCTAGGTTGTGATAGATATCATATGGCCACAGAATTATCCTTGGTTGACCCAATATACCCCAAAGAAAAATGAGAAGATTACTATCATATTCTTCCCAATGGTGAGTCTTCTCTTGACTTATCATTATCTCCACTGTCTTTAATCGTGAATTATACTTCAAACAAATACCAAGATTATATAGGTAGTGCTCGTAAATATACTCAGCAAGTGGATGAGCACAATCCTGTCTTATGATGACACGAGGTTGTATGTCATTAGACATCTTGTATGATAGTGGCAAAACACACTTCCAACGTTGGGTTCGTCTCACCCTATTTGATTCATCAAATATAACTACTAAATGATGACCACCGTTCTATTCCCCTGTTACTCCATGCTCGACCCAGCTACACTCTTATTACCTGAAAGGAATTGTGAAACAGAAGGGTGAGCACAACTAGCCCAGTAAAGAATATCATGACTAAAGATAAATAAATTATCAATAGTCTTCATCAGTAATAAATCAGAGATTTAGAACATATGGTAGATGATAAAAATTTTCAACCATAGTTGCAGCGGAACGAGCAATCCATTAGAAGAGTCAAATAGACCATAAAGTCTATTATCTTCTCCATGTTAAAAATCCACCAACAATATTTTATCCCTGTAACATCACTCAACAGTTCCTTTCCACAATCATATGAATAACTCATAATCATAATTGTGATTCTAAATTTTTCTTCGCACCCAGGACGAAGAATATTTTCATCACCTGTCTTTACCTGAAACATCAAAGATCATGGTTATACCAAATCACAGTTCCTGTTCATAATCATACTAATAAATCCATCTTTGCACTACGGCCAAAGATATTCAACAACAGTTCATCTTTGCACTACAGGCCAAAGATATTCATCAACAGACCATCTTTGCACTACAGGCCAAAGATATTCAACAACAGTTCATCTTTGCACTACAGGCCAAAGATATTCATCAATAATTCATCTTTGCACTACGGCCAAAGATATTCATAAACAATTCATCTTTGCACTACAGGCCAAAGATATTATTCAACAGTTCATATTTGCACTACAGGCCAAATATATTCATATCTCAAAGAAATATATAATCGTTTTAGAACTTATATAAACAATAATTATAACCATGTTGATCAATTCACCTTTGCACTTAAGCTAAAGATATTCAATCATAAATTCAATGGTCATGATCATACCAGTCACAATTCAACTTTTCCACTACTGGCCAAAGAGAACCCTAGTCATGATCATACCAATAATCTACCCATCTTTACACTCAAGTGAAAGAGAATAGCATCATTAGGGTTATAAAAATGTTATATATGATAATAAAATCAATATAATCAACATATAGATTTAATCTCAAGAGAAATATTCATAAATCAACTATAATTTGGTTAGAAAAAGAAACCAATTTTGTCGTGAATAGTAACTCATGAATAGTAACTCGTGAATAGTAACTCGTGAATAGTAATTCATGAATAGTAACTCGACATGAAAAAGGTAAAAATTCCACAATAAAATCCATACCAATATTTCGATATAATGATATTGAAAGAATAATATTTCTTAAACTTATAAACAATTTATTTAAATTGTTTATACTTTACTAATTAATGCATTTAATCATCATAAAATGCCAACTCCTAAGATTTCATCATCAATAACCAAAACCCTCATCAAAAAAATCTGCATATATCTCATATAGGATTCCCAAGCCATAAAATCCTATTTTCCAATTTTCTTACTTCACATAACATATTTAATTCATTTTCTCATAACTAGTCTATTTTCATGAAAAATACCAAATCAGTTCCAAAAATATTTCTTTTCTGGGATTTAGCAGAATATAGTCCCATATTGAACATATATTTTTCTCAGAATTTTTAAAATTCATTTACTATTTTTCATATGGCCAAAACCGCCAAATATTTAGACATTTATCATAAATTGTACTTTTATCCAAAAATTCTGAAATTTATAGAGTATACTTCTATCATATACATGTACTCCCAATAAAAATTTCATCAATTTTGGAGTTAACCACAAGGAGTTATAAGAGTTTTTTTTTAAAATAGTCTTTTCTCATAAAATTCATAACTCTTAATATATACATCCAAAAATCACCATTTTTGGACACAATCAATAAAACTCATCAAAATATCATTTGAAATTTTTCCAGAATTTTTTGAAGGTCAGAAGAATTACGAACTGAAAAACACAATAACCCTTAAAATCCCTTACTATCCCTTACCTCAAAAGAGCAGCACTTTTGACTGGAATGCAAAGCCAAAGGAAATTTGCACTGAATAGCAACTCTCAAAGTATCTAAATACTCACAAAATATGCTTCATAATATAGAGAGAGAAAGAGAGAAAGCTTGTTGCTGGTGTGATTTTCAATTCTAACTTAGCCCTCTATTTATAGGAAAATGTTAGCACGCCGAAGCAGACTTAACCTGCAACCTGATGGCTTTACCTGCTACTATTCTCACCCACCACATTTGAATATAAATTTCAGCACATTTTTTCACCAACCAAGAGTGGGGCCCAACAATTCTAGAATTTTCCACCAAAATGATAAATTCCGAAACTTCAACAATTTCTGAACCAGTCATCTCGTAAAATTCATAATAAATCATACGTTCATTTTTAACGGTTCAAAATTTGTGGACATATACTCAACTTATATATGTATAATATATCCAAAAATTACCACGATCCAACGGTCGGATTAAAAATTATAACCCCCGCAAAATATCTCAAAAACCCTAATTTTTAATACTTCCATTCCGATAAAAATACTGATAAAAACCTCAACATTAACTCCTTCATTTTTAACCACAAAAATATATCCCTCGTTTATATCCACATAAAATAAATATTTCCTTATCATATGAATCAATAATTAATTATTCACAAATAATATTACAGAGTCACAATTATGACAACCAGGCCGTTCCCAGGAAAGAGGGGGTTTTCTAATAAGGATTTCTCCTTATTGGCGCGCAATTAGATGACCAAACCTCTCCTTAGACAGAACTTTCTAGACATTGCCAATAATGTTATCTAATAATATTATTCAAATAATATGAATTATTGATCTGATAAAGAAAAATACCGTGCAACAATAATTATTGAAACAACAATAATATAAAATATCAACGCAGCAATTATTGAATCAATAAAATAAAATATTGAACAATAACTACTGTAACAATTATTGAGCAATGCCTTCTCACGTAAGAATTAATAATTTCAAATATACTGTGCAATACCGTGTGCTACTGTGCAATAACGCGTATTACTGTATTTTAACCACCGGGTATTACAACAGTGTTAACGGTAACAACTACGCCGTTATTTGTAAAAACTCAAATTTGTCGTTTTCTTCATCCGACAGTTATTCTATTATGGGGCCCACAAATGATTGTGCCGTCGTACGGATATTCCCGACAAAACGAATATTTCACGACCAAATGAATATTCCCTGACAACAATGAATATTTTATAGCCACTTGCGTATTTTATAAAATTTACATATTTCACCCATAACTTTAAACTTTTATCAATTTAACCATTTACTGAATAGTAATTATAAGAAAAATTGAATACTTTTATTTCATAAAATTCGGGGTCTTACAGTTACTATCATGCTCTTTCCAATGGTGAGTCTTCTCTTGACATATAACTATCTCCACTGTCTCCAGTTGAAAATTATATTTCAAATAAACTCCAAAATCATCTAGGTAGTGCTCATAGATATACTCAGCAAGTGGATGTGCACAACCCTGTCTTATGATAATACGAGGTTGTATATTATTAGACATCTTGTATGATAGTGGCAAAACACCCTTCCAACATTGGGTTCGCCTCACCCTATTTGATTCACCAAATATAACTACTAAATGATGTATAAAATACAACACACTTTTCAATACTGTTTAGGGAGAACTCCACAGCTAGAGACCACCGTTCTATTTTTTTGTTACCCCCGCTCGACCCAGCTACACTCTTATTACCTGAAAGGAATTGTGAAGTAAAAGGGTGAGCTCAACTATGTAACGACCCCCAAAATAGGTCCATTCCATCCAACCCATTCTGAGTCGCCAAATACATAGTACAGAAAACAACTATAACTTTATTACAATAATTGTCGTATAAAATACAACAACACATATGCTGTGAGTTTTGATACAAATATATACCAAATGTGACACATGTCCCAACCGTGGACAGTACCTCACAGTGGCACCTTACATAAAGGTATAGTCAAAGACTGTTTTAGAAATTAGAATCTTTGGAAAGTGCTCAAGGAAATTTTCGTACATGGGAGGCTATGCTTCTAGGTTGTGATAGATATCATATGGCCACAGAATTATCCTTGGTTGACCCAATATGCCCAAAAAAAAAACGAGAAGATTACTATCATATTCTTCCCAATGGTGAGTCTTCTCTTGACTTATCATTATCTCCATTGTCTTTAATCGTGAATTATACTTCAAACAAACACCAAGATTATATAGGTAGTGCTCGTAAATATACTCAGCAAGTGGATGAGCACAATCCCGTCTTATGATGACACGAGGTTGTATGTCATTAGACATCTTGTATGATAGTGGCAAAATACACTTCCAACGTTGGGTTCGCCTCACCCTATTTGATTCACCAAATATAACTACTAAATGATGACTACCGTTCTATTCCCCTGTTACCCCCTGCTCGACCCAGCTACACTCTTATTACCTGAAAGGAATTGTGAAACAGAAGGGTGAGCACAACTAGCCCAGTAAAGAATATCATGACTAAAGATAAATAAATTATCAATAGTCTTCATCAGTAATAAATCAGAGATTTAGAACATATGGTAGATGATAAAAATTTTCAACCATAGTTGCAGCGGAACGAGCAATCCATTAGAAGAGTCAAATAGACCATAAAGTCTATTATCTTCTCCATGTTAAAAATCCACCAACAATGTTTTATCCCTGTAACATCACTCAACAGTTCCTTTCCACTATCATATGAATAACTCATAATCATAATTGTGATTCAAAATTTTTCTTCGCACCCAGGACGAAGAATATTTTCATCACCTGTCTTTACCTGAAACATCAAAGATCATGGTTATACCAAATCACCGTTCCTGTTTATAATCATACTAACAATTTTATATTTGCACTACGGGCCAAAGATATTCATCAACAGACCATCTTTACACTACAGGCCAAAGATATTCATCAACAGGTCATCTTTGTACTACGGGCCAAAGATATTCATCAACAATTCATCTTTGCACTATAGGCCAAAGATATTTCTCAACAGTTCATATTTGCATAACAAGCCAAATATATTAATATCTTAAAGAATTATATAATCTATTCAGAATTATATAAACAATAATTATAACCATGTTGATCAATTCACCTTTGCACTTAAGCTAAAGATATTCAGTTATAAATTCAATGGTCATGATCATACCAGATAACAATTCAATTTTGCACTACTGGCCAAAGAGAACCCATAGTCATGATCATACCAACAATCTACCCATCTTTACACTCAAGTGAAAGAGAATTTCAATATCAAGGTTATAAAAATGTTATATATGATAATAAAATCAATATAATCAACATATAGATTTAATCTCAAGAGTAATATTCATAAATCAACTATAATATGGTCAGAAAAAGAAACCAATTTTGTCGTGAATAGTAACTCGTGAATAGTAACTCATGAATAGTAACTCGTGAATAGTAACTCGTGAATAGTAATTCATGAATAGTAACTCGACATGAAAAAGGTAAAAATTCCATAATAAAATCCATACCAATATTTCGATATAATGATATTGAAAGAATAATATTTCTTAAACTTATAAACAATTTATTTAAATTGTTTATACTTTACTAATTAATGCATTTAATCATCATAAAATGCCAACTCCTAAGATTTCATCATCAATAATCAAAACCCTCATCAAAAAAATCTGCATATATCTCATATAGGATTCCCAAGCCATAAAATCCTATTTTCCAATTTTCTTACTTCACATAACATATTTAATTCATTTTCTCATAACTAGTCTATTTTCATGAAAAATACCAAATCAGTTCCAAAAATATTTCTTTTCTGGGATTTAGCAGAATATAGTCCCATATTGAACATATATTTTTCTCAGAATTTTTAAAATTCATTTACTATTTTTCATATGGCCAAAACCGCCAAATATTTAGACATTTATCATAAATTATACTTTTATCCAAAAATTCTGAAATTTATAGAGTATACTTCTATCATATACATGTACTCCCAATAAAAATTTTATCAATTTTGGAGTTAACCACAAGGAGTTATAAGAGTTTTTTTTAAAAATAGTCTTTTCTCATAAAATTCATAACTCTTAATCTATACATCCAAAAATCACCATTTTTGGACACAATTAATAAAACTCATCAAAATATCATTTGAAATTTTTTCAGAATTTTCTGAAGGTCAGAAGAATTACGAACTGAAAAACATAATAACCCTTAAAATCCCTTACTATCCCTTACCTCAAAAGAGCAGCACTTTTGACTGGAATGCAAAGCCAAAGGAAATTTGTACTGAATAGCAACTCTTAAATTATCTAAATACTCACAAAATATGCTTTATAATATAGAGAGAGAAAGAGAGAAAGCTTGTTGCTGGTGTGATTTTCAATTCTAACTTAGCCCTCTATTTATAGGAAAATGTTAGCACGCCGAAGCAGACTTAACCTGTAACCTGATGGCTTTACCTGCTACTATTCCCACCCACCACATTTGAATATAAATTTCAGCACATTTTTTCACCAACCAAGAGTGGGGCCCACCAATTCTAGAATTTTCCACCAAAATGATAAATTCCGAAATTTCAACAATTTCTGAACCAGTCATCTCGTAAAATTCATAATAAATCATACGTTCATTTTTAACGGTTCAAAATTTGTGGACATATTCTCAACTTATATATGTATAATATATCCAAAAATTACCACGATCGAACGGTCGAATTAAAAATTATAACCCCCGCAAAATATCTCAAAAATCCTAATTTTTAATACCTCCATTCCGACAAAAATACTGATAAAAATCTCAACATTAACTCCTTCATTTTTAACCACAAAAATATATCCCTCATTTATATCCACATAAAATAAATATTTCATTATCATATGAATCAATAATTAATTATTCACAAATAATATTACAGAGTCACAATTATGACAACCAGACCGTTTCCAGGAAAGAGGGGACTTTCTAATATGGATTTCTCTTTATTCACGCGCAATTAGATGACCAAACCTCTCCTTAGACAGAACTTTCTAGACATTGCTAATAATGTTATCTAATAATATTATTCAAATAATATGAATTATTGATCTGATAAAGGAAAATACTGTACATCAATAATTATTGAAACAACAATAATATAAAATATCAACGCAGTAATTATTGAATCAATAAAATAAAATATTGAACAATAACTACTGTAACAATTATTGAGTAGTACCTTCTCACGTAAGAATCAATAATTTCAAAAATACTGTGCAATACCGTGTGCTACTGTGTAATAACGCGTATTACTGTATTTTAACCACCTGGTATTCCAACAGTGTTAACGGTAACAACTTGCCGTTATTTGTAAAAACTCAAATTTGTCGTTTTCTTCATCCGACAGTTATTCTGTTATGGGGCCCACAAATGACTGCGCCGTCGTACTGATATTCCTGATAAAAAGAATATTTCACGACCAAACGAATATTCCCCGATAACAATGAATATTTTATAGCCACTTGTGTATTTTGTAAAATTTACATATTTTACCCATAACTTTAAACTTTTATCAATTTAACCATTTACTGAATAGTAATTATAAGAAAAATTGAATACTTTTATTTCATAAAATTCGGGGTCTTACAATATCCCCTCCTTATAAAATTTCGTCCTCGAAATTGACGTACCTGGTATTTCAAAGAGTTGAGAATACCTTACTTTCATTTCAGATTCTATCTTCCCTGTCATCATGATTTCTCCAATGCTCATCTCCTGTATTTCAGATATCATTCTAGAATACAGTTTCAAAATAAGGGTTAATTGAATAAATTAACATATCACATAATATCCCGATATTATGACTGACCAACAAATAAGCTTAGGTAGGACACACTAGCGAAGGATTTACTCATCTCTCCCCTCCTAGTTATATTTCTCGATCTCCGCCAGAGACCATATCCCTAAGCTCTGATACCAAAATGTAACTCTGGACACCAACCTATGTCAGCACCTTACATTGATATCTATCAGTTTGCCACCGCAGAACGGCGTCCCCTACGGAGAGTCTGGCTTCGGTTCATCCCCCATCAACAGGAAGTCACCAACGAGAGGCTCGGGGCTCTTTACTTATAGCTCTGATACCAAAATGTAACTCTGGACACCAACCTATGTCAGCACCTTACATTGATACCTATCAGTTTGCCACCGCAGAACGGCGTCCCCTACGCAGAGTCTGGCTTCGGTGCATCCCCCATCAACAGGAAGTCACCAGCGAGAGGCTCGGGGCTCTTTACTTATAGCTCTGATACCAAAATGTAACGACCCCAAAATAGGTCCATTCCATCCAACTCATTCTGAGTCGCCAAATACATGGTACAGAAAACAACTACAACTTTATTACAACAATTGTCGTATAAAATACAACAACACATATGCTGTGAGTTTTGATACAAATATATACCAAATGTGATACATGTCCCAACCGTGGACAGCAACTCACAGTGGCACCTTACATAAAGGTATAGTCAAAGACTGTTTTAGAAATTAGAATCTTTGGGAAGTGCTCAAGGAAACCTTCGTACATAGGAGGCCATGCTTCTAGGTTGTGATAGATATCATATGGCCACAGAATTATCCTTGGTTGACCCAATATACCCCAAAGAAAAATGAGATGATTACTATCATATTCTTCCCAATGGTGAGTCTTCTCTTGACTTATCATTATCTCCACTGTCTTTAATCGTGAATTATACTTCAAACAAACACCAAGATTATATAGGTAGTGCTCGTAAATATACTCAACAAGTGGATGAGCACAATCCTGTCTTATGATGACACGAGGTTGTATGTCATTAGACATCTTGTATGATAGTGGCAAAACACCCTTCTAACGTTGGGTTCGCCTCACCCTATTTGATTCACAAAATATAACTACTAAATGATGAACACCGTTCTATTCCCCTGTTACCCCCTGCTCGACCCAGCTACATTCTTATTACCTGAAAGGAATTGTGAAACAGAAGGGTGAGCACAACTAGCCCAGTCAAGAATATCATGACTAAAGATAAATAAATTATCAATAGTCTTCATCAGTAATAAATCAGAGATTTAGAACATATGGTAGATGATAAAAATTTTCAACCATAGTTGCAGCGGAACGAGCAATCCATTAGAAGAGTCAAATAGACCATAAAGTCTATTATCTTCTCCATGTTAAAAATCCACCAACAATGTTTTATCCCTGTAACATCACTCAACAGTTCCTTTCCACAATCATATGAATAACTCATAATCATAATTGTGATTCAAAATTTTTCTTCGCACCCAAGACGAAGAATATTTTCATCACATGTCTTTACCTGAAACATCAAAGATCATGGTTATACCAAATCACCGTTCCTGTTTATAATCATACTAACAATTTCATCTTTGCACTACGGGCCAAATATATTCATCAACAGACCATCTTTGCACTACAGGCCAAAGATATTCATCAACAGGTCATCTTTGCACTACGGGCCAAAGATATTCATCAACAATTCATCTTTGCACTACAGGCCAAAGATATTCCTCAACAGTTCATATTTGCACAACATGCCAAATATATTAATATCTCAAAGAAATATATAATCAATTCAGAATTATATAAACAATAATTATAACCATGTTGATCAATTCACCTTTGCACTTAAGCTAAAGATATTCAGTTATAAATTCAATGGTCATGATCATACCAGACAACAATTCAACTTTGCACTACTGGCCCAAGAGAACCCATAGTCATGATCATACCAATAATCTACCCATCTTTACACTCAAGTGAAAGAGAATTTCAATATCAGGGTTATAAAAATGTTATATATGATAATAAAATCAATATAATCAACATATAGATTTAATCTCAAGAGTAATATTCATAAATCAACTATAATATGGTCAGAAAAAGAAACTAATTTTGTCGTGAATAGTAACTCGTGAATAGTAACTCATAAATAGTAACTCGTGAATAGTAATTCATGAATAGTAACTCGACATGAAAAAGGTAGAAATTCCACAATAAAATTCATACCAATATTTTGATATAATGATATTGAAAGAATAATATTTCTTAAGCTTATAAATAATTTATTTAAATTGTTTACACTTTACTAATTAATGCATTTAATCATCATAAAATGCCAACTCTTAAGATTTCATCATCAATAACCAAAACCCTCATCAAAAAAATATGCATATACCTCATATAGGATTCTTAAGCCATAAAATCCTATTTTTTAATTTTCTTACTTCACATAACATATTTAATTCATTTTCTCATAACTAGTCTATTTTCATAAAAAATACCAAATCAGTTCAAAAAATATTTCTTTTCTGGGATTTAGCAGAATATAGTCTCATATTGAACATATATTTTTCTCAGAATTTTTAAAACTCATTTACTATTTTTCATATGGCCAAAACCGCCGAATATTTAGACATTTATCATAAATTATACTTTTATCCAAAAATTTCAAAATTTACAGAGTATACTTCCATCATATACATGTACTCCCAATAAAAATTTCATCAATTTTGGAGTTAACCACAAGGAGTTATAAGAGTTTTCTTTTAAAATAGTCTTTTCTCATAAAATTCATAACTCTTAATCTATACATCCAAAAATCACCATTTTTGGACACAATCAATAAAACTCATCAAAATATCATTTGAAATTTTTCCAGAATTTTTTGAAGGTCAGAAGAATTACAAACTGAAAAACATAATAACCCTTAAAATCCCTTACTATCCCTTACCTCAAAAGAGCAGCACTTCTGACTGGAATGGAAAGCCTAAGAAAACTTGCACTGAATAGCAACTCTCAAAGCATCTAAATACTCATAAAATATGCTTCATAATATAGAGAGAGAAAGAGAGAAAGCTTGTTTCTGGTGTGATTTTTAATTCTAACTTAGCCCTCTATTTATAGAAAAATGTTAGCACGCCGAAGCAGACTTAACCTGCAACCTGATGGCTTTACCTGCTACTATTCCCACCCACCACATTTGAATAAAAATTTCAGCACATTTTTTCACCAACCAAGAGTGGGGCCCAACAATTCTAGAATTTTCCACCAAAATGATAAATTTCGAAACTTCAACAATTTCTGAACCAGTCATCTCGTAAAATTCATAATAAATCATACGTTTATTTTTAACGGTTCAAAATTTGTGGACATATACTCAACTTATATATGTATAATATATCTAAAAATTACCACGATCCAACGGTCGGATTAAAAATTATAACCCCCGGAAAATATCTCAAAAACCCTAATTTTTAATACCTCTATTCCGACAAAAATACTGATAAAAATCTCAACATTAACTCCTTCATTTTTAACCACAAAAATATATCCCTCATTTATATCCACATAAAATAAATATTTCCTTATCATATGAATCAATAATTAATTATTCACAAATAATATTACAGAGTCACAATTATGACAACCGAGCCGTTCCCAGGAAAGAGGGGACTTTCTAATAAGGATTTCTCCTTATTAGCGCGCAATTAGATGACCAAACCTCTCTTTAGACAGAACTTTCTAGACATTACCAATAATGTTATCTAATAATATTATTCAAATAATATGAATTATTGATTTGATAAAGGAAAATACTGTGCAACAACAATTATTGAAACAACAATAATATAAAATATCAACGCAGCAATTATTGAATCAATAAAATAAAATATTGAACAATAACTACTGTAACAATTATTGAGTAGTGCCTTCTCACGTAAGAATTAATAATTTCAAAAATACTGTGCAATACCGTGTGCTACTGTGCAATAACGCGTATTACTGTATTTTAACCACCGGGTATTCCAACAGTGTTAACGGTAACAACTATGCCGTTATTTGTAAAAACTCAAATTTGTCGTTTTCTTCATCCGACAGTTATTCTGTTATGGGGCCCACAAATGACTGCACCGTCGTACGAATATTCCTGACAAAAAGAATATTCCACGACCAAACAAATATTCCCCGACAACAGTGAATATTTTATAGCCACTTGCGTATTTTGTAAAATTTGCATATTTCACCCATAACTTTAAACTTTTATCAATTTAACCATTTACTGAATAGTAATTATAAGAAAAATTGAATACTTTTATTTCATAAAATTCGGGATCTTACAAACTAGCTCAGTAAAGAATATCATGACTAAAGATATTTAAATTATCAATAGCCTTCATCACTAATAAATCAGAGATTTAGAATATATTGTAGATGATAAAAATTTTCAACCATAGTTGCAGCGGAACGAGCAATCCATTAGAAGAGTCAAATAGACCATAAAGTCTATTATCTTCTCTATGTTAAAAATCCACCAATAATGTTTTATCCCTGTAACATCAATCAACAGTTCTGGTCCATAATCATATGAATAACACATAATCATAATTATGGTTCTAAATTCCTCTTCTCACCCAAGACGAAGATAATTTTCATCACCTATCGTTACCTGAAACATCGAAGATCATGGTTATACCAAATCACAATTCATCTTCATAATCATACTAATAAATTTATTTTTGCACCACGACCAAAGATATTCATCAACAGTTTATCTTTACACTACTGGCCAAAGATATTCAACAACAGATCATCTTTGCACTACATGCCAAAGATATTTAACAACAGATCATCTTTGTACTACATGCCAAAGATATTAATGTAAGACCCCGAATTTTATGAAATAAAAGTATTCAATTTTTTTTTATAATTACAATTCAGTAAATGATTAAATTGATAAAAGTTTAAAGTTAAGGGTGAGATATGAATTTTTTTTCAAAATAAGCAAGTGGTTATAAAATATTCATTGTTGTCGGAGAATATTCGTTTGGTCATGGAATATTCTTTCTGTCGGGGAATATTCGTACGACGGCGCAGCCATTTGTGGGTCTCATAACGGATAACGGTCGGATGAAGAAAACGTCAAAATTGAATAACGGCGTAGTTGTTACCGTTAACACTGTTGAAATACCCGGTGGTTAAAATACAGTAATACGCGTGGTTGCACAGTAGTACACGGTATTGCATAGTATTGTTGAATTATTGATTCTTACGTAAGAAGACACTACTCAATAATTGTTACAGTAGTTACTGTTCAATATTTTATTTTATTGATTCAATAATTGTTGTGTTGATATTTTATATTATTGTTGTTTCAATAATTATCACTGCACAATATCTCCATTATCAGATCAATAATTCATATTATTTGGAATAATATTATTAGATAGCATTATTAGTAATGTCTAGAAAGTTCTGTCAAGGAGAGGTTTAGTCACCTAATTGCGCGCCAGTAAGAAGAAATTCTTATTGAAAAGCCCCCTCTTTCCTGGGAACGGCCTAGTTGTCATAATTGTGATTCTGTAATATTATTTATGAATAATTAATTATTGATTTATATGATAAGGAAATATTTATTTTATGTGGATATAAATGATGGATATATTTATTTTTATGTGGATAAAAATGAAGGAATTAATGCTGAGGAATTTTATCAGTATTTTATCGGTGTGGAGGTATTAAAAATCATCCGTTTATGGATTTCAGATATTTTTGGTTTAGAATTTGGAAAAACTCAAAGCTACAAAGTTGTAGAGAATTCGATTTCAGTCAAAATGGACATAAAATTCGTATTTTTCTGATAACTGGGCTATTTTCTATGAATTGTTGAAGTTTCAAAAAATAAAATAATTTTTATTAATTTATGGGTGGGACCCACTTGGTTATCAACACATGGGCTGCCAAATTTTGTTCAAAGATGGCTGGTGGCTGAGCTTGGTCAAGAGCATGCGTAGGAATAACGAAATAAAATAATATATTTTATTATTTTAGTCTCCTTTGGCGTTCTAGCATTTTCCTATAAATAGGTGCTTATGTTAGAATTAAAAATCACACCAGAAATAAGTTTTCTTTCTCTCTATATTATCAAGTATATTTTTGTGAGTATTTAGATATCTTGAGTGTTGCTCAGCGTTATATCCGATATTCAAGTCAGAAGTACTGCTCTTTTGAGGTAAGGGATTTTAAGGGTTATTATATTTTTCAGTTCGTACTTCTTGTGACCTTCAAAAAATTCTGGAAAAATTTGAAATGATATTTTGATAAATTTTATTGATTGTGTCCAAAAATGGTGATTTTTGGATGTATAGATTAAGAGTTATGAATTTTATGAGAAAAGACTATTTTAAAAGTAACCGCTTATAACTCCTTGCGGTTAACTCCAAAATTGATAAAATTTTTATTTGGAGTACATCTATATCATATCAGTGTACTCTGTGAATTTCGAAATTTTTGGATAAAATAACAATTTATGATAAATGTCTAAATATTCGGCTGTTTTGGCCATATGAAAAATAGTAAATGAATTTTAAAAATTCTAAAAAAAATATATGTTCAATATAGGACTATATTATGCTAAATTTCAGAAAAGAAATATTTTTGGGACTGATTTGGTATTTTTCATGAAAATAGACTAGTTATGAGTAAATGAATTAAATATGTTATGTGAAATAAGAAAATTAGAAAATAAGATTTTATGGCTTGAGAATCCTACATGAGGTATATGCAGATTTTTGATGAGGGTTTTGATTATTGATGATGAAATCTTATAAGTTTGACATTTTAGAATGATTAAATACATTATTTAGTAAAGTGTAAACAATTAAAATAAATTATTTATAAGCTTAAGAAATATTATTTTTTCAATATCATTATACCGAAATATTGGTATGCATTTTATTGTGGAATTTCTACCGTTTTCATGTCAGAGTTACTATTCATTAGTTACTATTTATGAGTTACTATTCACGAGTTACTATTCACGGGTACTATTCACGACAAAATTGGTTTCTTTTTCTAACCAAATTATAGTTGGTTTATGAATATTACTCTTGAGATTAAAACTATATGTTGATCATATTATTTTTATTATCATATATAACATTTTTATAACCCTAATGATGATATTTCTCTTTGACTTGAGTGTAAAGATGGGTAGATTTTTGGTATGATCATGACTATGGGTTCTCTTTGGCCAGTAGTGCAAAGTTGAATTGTTGACTGGTATGATCATGACCATTGAATTTATAATTGAATATCTTTAGCTTAAGTGCAAAGGTGAATTGATCAACATGGTTATAATTATTGTTTATATAAATTCTGAAATGATTATATATTTATTTGAGATAATAATATATTTGGTCTGTAGTGCAAATATGAACTGTTAATGAATATATTTTGCCTGTAGTGCAAATATGAACTGTTGAGGAATATCTTTGGCCTGTAGTGCAAAGTTGAATTGTTGATGAATATCTTTGGCCCATAGTGCAAAGATGACATGTTGTTGAATATCTTTGGCCAGTAGTGCAAAGATGAACATGTGTTGAGATGAACATGACCAACTGGTGATACAAATAAATATCTTTGGCCGTAGTGCAAAGATGAATTTATTAGTATGATTATGAACAGGAACTGTGATTTGGTATAACCAAGATCTTTGATGTTTCAGGTAAAGACATGTGATGAAAATTATCTTCGTCCTGGATGCGAAGAGAAATTTAGAATCACAATTATGATTATGAGTTATTCATATTATTGTGGACCAGAACTGTTGATTGATGTTGCAGGGATAAAATATTGTTGGTGGATTTTTAACATAGAGAAGATAATAGACTTTATGGTCTATTTGACTCTTCTAACGGATTGCTCGTTGCGCTGTAACTATGGTTGAAATTTTTTATCATCTACCATATGTTCTAAATCTCTGATTTATTATTGATGAAGGCTATTGATAATTTAATTATCTTTAGTCATGATATTCTTTACTGAGCTAGTTATGCTCACCCTTTTGCTTCACAATTCCTTTCAGGTAATAAGAGTGTAGCTGGGTCGAGCGGGGGTAATAGGAGAATAGAACGGTGGTCATCATTTAGTAATTATATTTGGTGAATCAACTAGGGTGAGGCGAACCCAACGTTAGAAGTGTGTTTTGCCACTATCATATAAAATGTCTAATGACATACAACCTCGTGTCATCATAAGACAGTGTTATGCTAATCCACTTGTTGAGTATATTTACGAGCACTATCTATATAATCTTGGTGTTTGTTTGAAGTATAATTTTCAATTAGAGACAGTGGAGATACTGATAAGTCAAGAGAAGACTCACCATTGGAAAGAATATGATAGTAATCTTCTCATTTTTCTTTGGGGTCTATTCGGTCAACCAAGGATAATTCTGTGGCCATATGATATCTATCATAACCTAGACGCATGACCTCTCATGTACGAAGGTTTCCTTGAGCACTTCCTAAATATTCTAATTTTTAAAATAGTTTTTGACTATAATTTTATGTAAGGTGTCATTGTGACGTTTTATCCAAGGTTGGGATGAGAGTCACAGTTGGTATATATTTGTATCCAAACTCACAACATATGTATTGTTGTATTTTGCACGACAATTGTGGTAATAAAGTTGTAGTTATTTTCTGTACCATGTATTTGGCGACTCAGAATGGGTTGGATGGAATGGACCTATTTTGGGGTTGTCACAGTTGGTATCAGAGCCATAAGTAAAGAGCCCCGAGCCTCTCGCTGGTGACTTCCTGTTGATGAGGGATGCACCGAAGCCAGACTCTCCGTAGGGGACACCGTTCTGCGGTGGCAAGCTGATAGGTACCCTTGTGAGGTGCTGACACATGATGGTGTCCAATGTCACAGTTGGTATCAGAGCTTAGGGATATGGTCTCTGGCGGAGATCGGGGAATATAACTAGGAGGGGAGAGATGAGTAAATCCTTCGCTAGTGTGTCCTACCTAAGCTTATTTGTTGGTCAGTCATAATATCGGGATATTATGTGATATGTTAATTTATTTAATTAACCCTTATTTTATGGCAATATTTGAGAATGACAGCTGAGAATGTTAATAATAGAGTGAATGAGACAGTGGAGATACCTCTAATCACCAACCAGGATAATGTGATGTCAGGCGAAGAAGGAATTAGAGAAATCCATGTGGTGAGTGAAGAATTGATAGTTGCACCAGAGATGGTCGTAGAGGTAGCAGCTGAGAGTGAGGAAGAAGAGGAAGAAGAGGTACCTGAGGAGAATTTATTAGAGGTATTATATGATCAAAATATAGAATTGCAAAATTGTATTCATGAGTCAGAAGAGCAGGCTGAAGAACGACAGGCGGTCGTGGAGTAAAAGGATGCAACAATTCAAGCTTGTGTTACCCGATATGTGATGCTTGAACAGAAGCATTCTTTGGCAGAGTATAAGATGATAAAGATAGAATCTGAGCTGAAAGAAGAAAAAACTGAACGAGTGAGAATAAGTGATGCATGGGCAAAAGCTGCACGACACGTGGATATTGTGGAAAGAGATGTCCGATCTAAGAAGGCTAAAATAGATGCTATGAATTTTTCTTTTTGGAAAGCAATTGGGAGAACCCAACATCGAGTTTTGAATTACCCTGTACATTGCGGTCAACCTGAATCCGATATGGATCGAAGATTGATGATTCAGATCATGAATCAAGAGTACGACGAGGCAGTTGAGGGAGGAATATGTCCTATAGAAATGTATATTCCAACAGTAGTGATGAAACTAAAAGCTGCCCCAGACAAGTCAAAGTCGGGTAGTTTGAGGGATGGCGGTTGTCATGACTTCCCAACAAGTGAAGAACCCAAATGAAGTTATCACGGGAGATGAGCAATGGAGAAATCATGATGACCGGAGAGATAGAATCTGAAATAAAAGCAAGGTATTCTCAACTCTTCGAAATACCAGGTACGCAAATTTTGGGGACGAAATTTCATAAGGAGGGGAGATTGTAAGACCCCGAATTTTATGAAATAAAAGTATTCAATTTGTTTTTTTATAATTACAATTCAGTAAATGATTAAATTGATAAAAGTTTAAAGTTAAGGGTGAGATATGAATTTTTTTTCAAAATAAGCAAGTGGTTATAAAATAATCATTGTTGTCGGGAAATATTCGTTTGGTCGTGGAATATTCTTTCTGTCGGAGAATATTCGTACGACGGCGCAGCCATTTATGGGCCCCATAACGGATAACGGTCGGCTGAAGAAAATGACAAAATTGAATAACGGCGTAGTTGTTACCGTTAACACTGTTGGAATACCCAGTGGTTAAAATACAGTAATACGCATGGTTGCACAGTAGCACACGGTATTGCATAGTATTGTTGAATTATTGATTCTTACGTAAGAAGACACTACTCAATAATTGTTACAGTAGTTACTGTTCAATATTTTATTTTATTGATTCAATAATTGTTGCGTTGATATTTTATATTATTGTTGTTTCAATAATTGTCACTGCACAGTATCTCCATTATCAGATCAATAATTCATATTATTTGGAATAATATTATTAGATAGCGTTATTGACAATGTAGAAAGTTCTGTCAAGGAGAGGTTTGGTCACCTAATTGCGCGCCAGTAAGGAGAAATCCTTATTGGAAAATTCCCTTTTTCCTGGGAACGGCCTAGTTGTCATAATTGTGATTCTGTAATATTATTTGTGAATAATTAATTATTGATTTATATGTTAAGGAAATATTTATTTTATGTGGATATAAATGATGGATATATTTATTTTTATGTGGATAAAAATGAAAGAATTAATGCTGAGCTGTTTTATCAGTATTTTGTCGATGTGGAGGTATTAAAAATCATCCGTTTGTGGATTTCAGATATTTTTGGTTTGGAATTTGGAAAAACTCAAAGCTACAAAGTTGTAGAGAATTCGATTTCAGTTAGAATGGACATAAAATTCTTATTTTTCTGATAACTGGGCTATTTTCTATGAATTGTTAAAGTTTCGGAAAATAAAATAATTTTTATTAATTTATGGGTGGGACCCACTTGGTTATCAACACATGGGCTGCCAAATTTTGTTCAAAGATGGCTGGTGGCTGAGCTTGGTCAAGAGCATGCGTAGGAATAAGGAAATAAAATAATATATTTTATTATTTTAGTGTCCTTTGGCGTTCTAGCTTTTTCCTATAAATAGGTGCTTATGTTAGAATTGAAAATCACACAAGAAATAAATTTTCTTTCTCTCTATAAAATCAAACATATTTTTGTAAGTATTTAGATATCTTGAGTGTTGCTCAGCGTTATATCCGATATTCAAGTCAGAAGTACTGCTCTTTTGAGGTAGGGGATTTTAAGGGTTATTATGTTTTTCAGTTTGTACTTCTTGTGACCTTCAGAAAATTTTGAAAAAATTTGAAATGATATTTTGATGAGTTTTATAGATTGTGTCCAAGAATGATGATTTTTGGATGTATAGATTAAGAGTTATGAATTTTATGAGAAAAGACTATTTTAAAAGTAACCGCTTATAACTCCTTGTGGTTAACTCCAAAATTGATAAAATTTTTATTGAGAGTACATCTATATCATATCAGTGTACTCTGTGAATTTTGAATTTTTTTTATAAAATTATAATTTATGATAAATGTCTAAATATTCGGCTGTTTTTGCCATATAAAAAATAGTAAATGAATTTTAAAAATTCTGAGAAAAATATATGTTTAATATAAGACTATATTCTGCTAAATTTCAGAAAAGAAATATTTTTGGGACTGGTTTGGTATTTTAAATGAAAATGGACTAGTTATAAGTAAATGAATTAAATATGTTATGTGAAGTAAAAAAATTAGAAAATAGGATTTTATGGCTTGAGAATCCTACATGAGGTATATGCAGATTTTTGATGAGGGTTTTGGTTATTGGTGATGAAATCTTATGAGTTTGACATTTTAGAATGATTAAATGCATTATTTAGTAAAGTGTAAACAATTAAAATAAATTTTTTATAAACTTAAGAAATATTATTGTTTCAATATCATTATACCGAAATATTGGTATGCATTTTATTGTAGAATTTCTACCTTTTTCATGTCGGAGTTACTATTCATTAGTTACTATTTATGAGTTACTATTCACGAGTTACTATTCACGGGTACTATTCACGACAAAATTGGTTTCTTTTTCTAACCAAATTATAGTTAGTTTATGAATATTACTCTTGAGATTAAAACTATATGTTGATTATATTATTTTTATTATCATATATAACATTTTTATAACCCTAATGATGATATTTCTCTTTGACTTGAGTGTAAAGATGGGTAGATTTTTGGTATGATCATGACTATGGGTTCTCTTTGGCCAGTAGTGCAAAGTTGAATTGTTGACTGGTATGATCATGACCATTGAATTTATAATTGAATATCTTTAGCTTAAGTGCAAAGGTGAATTGATCAACATGGTTATAATTATTGTTTATATAAATTCTGAAATGATTATATATTTATTTGAGATAATAATATATTTGGCCTGTAGTACAAATATGAACTGTTAATGAATATATTTTGCCTGTAGTGCAAATATGAACTGTTGAGGAATATCTTTGGCCTGTAGTGCAAAGATGAATTGTTGATGAATATCTTTGGCCCGTAGTGCAAAGATGACATGTTGTTGAATATCTTTGGCCAGTAGTGCAAAGATGAACAGGTGTTGAGATGAACATGACCAACTGGTGATACAAATGAATATCTTTGGCCGTAGTGCAAAGATGAATTTATTTGTATGATTATGAACATGAACTGTGATTTGGTATAACCATGATATTTGATGTTTCAGGTCAAGCCATGTGATGAAAATTATCTTCGTCCTGGATGCGAAGAGAAATTTAGAATCACAATTATGATTATGAGTTATTCATATGATTGTGGACCAGAACTGTTGATTGATGTTACAGGGATAAAATATTGTTGGTGGATTTTTAACATAGAGAAGATAATAGACTTTATGGTCTATTTGACTCTTCTAATGGATTGCTCGTTCCGCTGCAACTATATTTAAAATTTTTTATCGTCTACCATATGTTCTAAATCTCTGATTTATTATTGATGAAGGCTATTGATAATTTAATTATCTTTAGTCATGATATTCTTTACTGAGCTTGTTATGCTCACCCTTTTTCTTCACAATTCCTTTCAGGTAATAAGAGTGTAGCTGGGTCGAGCGGGGGTAACAGGGGAATAGAACGGTGGTCATCATTTAGTAATTATATTTGGTGAATCAACTAGGGTGAGGCGAACCCAACGTTGGAAGGGTGTTTTGCCACTATCATACAAAATGTCTAATGACATACAACCTCGTGTCATCATAAGACAAGGTTGTGCTCATCCACTTACTGAGTATATTTACGAGCACTACCTATATAATCTTGGTGTTTGTTTGAAGAATAATTCTCAATTAGAAACAGTGGAGATAATGATAAGTCAAGAGAAGACTCACCATTGGGAAGAATATGATAGTAATCTTTTCATTTTTCTTTGGGGTCTATTAGGTCAACCAAGGATAATTCTGTGGCCATATGATATCTATCATAACCTAGACGCATGGCCTCCCATGTACGAAGGTTTCCTTGAGCACTTCCTAAAGATACTAATTTCTAAAATAGTTTTTGACTATACCTTTACGTTTGGTGTCATTGTGATGTGTTATCCAAGGTTGGGATGAGAGTCACAGTTGGTATATATTTGTATCCAAACTCACAGCATGTGTTGTATTTTGCACGACTATTATGGTAATAAAGTTGTAGTTATTTTCTGTACCATGTATTTGGCGTCTCAGAATGGGTTGGATGGAATGGACCTATTTTGGGGTTGTCACAATTAATATCTCAAAGAAATATATAATCATCTCAGAATTTATATAAACAATAATTATAACCATGTTGTTCAATTCACCTTTGCACTTAAGCTAAAGATATTCAATTATAAATTCAATGGTCATGATCATACCAGTGTCAACAATTCAACTTTGCACTACTGGCCAAAGAGAACCCATAGTCACGATCATACCAATAATCTACCCATCTTTACACTCAAGTCAAAGAGAATTTTTTTTTCACCAGGATTATAAAAATGTTATATATGATAATAAAAATAATATGATCAAAACATGGATTTAATTTCAAGAGTAAGTGTGACGCCCCCAAAATAAGTATACATCACGTATTCTGAGTCGCCAAATACATGGTACAGAATACAAATATAATCTTTAATATACAACAAGAGAACTGTGAGTTTTAATACAAATACTGTCTTCTAGACAATATCCACTCTCAGAATAAGTCCTCATTACATTTATTGTCACACTACTTAACAGAATAGTGAGGACTACTAAAACTATCATCTGGTCCATCACTCCGTTTCCCGACTCGTCCCAGCTATATTCACATTTCCTGAATAGAACAGTGAAAGAAAGGGTGAGCTCAACTAGCCCAGTGAGAAATATTATGACTAAGATAATGCAGAATAAATTATCAATAGCCTTAAACAGTGTTAAACTGATACAATATAACAAACATCAAGTTTAACTCCAGCGGAACAAGCAATCCATTAAAAGAGTCAAGTAGAGAATAAAATCTACTATCTTTTATGATTTAAAAGGTTTTTCATCACTTTTATCGCTGGGACTCAGCTTAATAAATAATTCACATCATCGAATCACCCCTGTACTACGACCAATGATATTCTTTAGTATCACGACCACAATTATCCATGCACTACGGTCCAAAAATATTTGTGTATTCATTAATGGTCATGATCATGCCAACAACTGTCCATCAATGCACTACGGCCAATGAGGACTTTTACCACAACATTTGTAACATTACGGTCATGATTATACCGAATAATCCCTGGTCAAAATCATACCAAGTCCATCTATGCACTACAGGCCACAGATGACTTTCAACATAATATAAACATGAGGATGATGACAATGATATAAGAATTCAATAAAACAAGTTCAAGAATTAATTTATCTAAGAACTAATAACGTCCAAATTGTCAATATGATACTGTTTTGTGGAGTAAAATTCAAGAATGCTTAGAAGAATATTTTCACGAAAGGATACTGGATGAATCACAAATATCAAGGATATTTCACTAATTTCATGGAGTATAGAAGTCAAAGTTTTAACCAACTGAGTATAATAAAGAATGAAATAACAAAAGAAATCACCAGGCATGCGATAGACCGCACAAGCAGGTTATTCCAATAGAATAATAAATAACAGAACCAGGTCAGGCAAAATTTGCACCGACAGGATGTTCCAACAGAATAATAAAGAATAGAATAACAACAAAAATCACCATGCATGTTGTACTTCGCATAGGCAGGTTATTCCAACAGAATACTAAATAACGGAACCAGGTCAGGCGTAATGCGCACCGACAAGATGTTCCAACAGAATAATAAAGACGGAACCAGGTCCGGCGTAAAACGCACAGACTGGATATTCCAACAGAATAATAAAGAATGGAATAACAGAAGAATTTCACCAAGTATAGGGTAGCCCGCGTATACAGGTTATTCCAACAGAATAATAAAGAATGGAATAACAGAAGAATTTCACCAAGTATAGGGTAGCCCGCGTATACAGGTTATTCCAAATGAATAATAAATAATAGAATAACAGAAGTTCTCTTCATGAATACAAAAGAAATAATACCCCTTACCGTAAAAGAAACTTGATATCGGAGTAGTGAAGTAGCAAAATACTTTTATTCTCTCTCTCTCTATAATTTCTCTCTCTAGAGTTTTAGTGAATTCGTAAGAAATAATGAAGGAATGAGCTTCTATTTATAGAAGAATGGACTGCATAGTAACTAATTCATGAACGGTCCAGATTGATTTACTTTTAAACGGACGGTCCATATTGGTTTACTATTAAAACTTAAAGCAACGGTCCATACTAATTTACTATTAAAACTTTAAACCAGCAATCCATATTGATTTACTATTATAACTTTCCACCAGCGGTCCATATTGATTTAATATTATATCTTCAACCAATGGTCTGAAAAATTAGCACATCTCCTCATGGAATAATATTGTACCCAAAAATAATTTGGACCGAAAAGAAATATATCTTACGGGTGAATAGTATCCCATGAATAGTAACTTGTGAATAGTAACTCGTGAATAGTAGTTCATGAATAGTAACCCGACACGAAAAGTGCCTCGAATACCCGATTGGTCAATATAACCTTCAGACATCAACAATTACTGTAGCAATAATTGAGTATAACTGAGTGACTTCTCACATAAGCATCAATAAATAATACCGTGTGCTACTGTGCAACTATGCGTATTACTGTACTTTTAACACCGGGCGTTTCAACAGTTAACGGTAAAACTTCCGCCGTTATTTCATAAAATATTTTTGTCGTTTTCTTAATCCGATAATAATTCTGTTGTGGGGTCCACCAATGATTGTACCGTTGTACGAATATTCCCTGTTAAAACGAATATTCCCCGACCAATCGAATATTATATAACCACTTGCTTACTTTGTAAAATTTGCAAATATTACCCACAACTATAACATTATATTAAATCCACACCACAATATTTAAAAAATTATTTTAAGAAAATTAAATCTTTATTCATAAAATATGGGGTCTCACAATCTCCTCTCCTTATAAAATTTCTTCCTCGAAATTTACGTACGTACCTGGTATGCCGAACAGGTGAGGATACCTTGACTTTACTTCAAATTCTAACTCTTGAGGTATAACCTTTGAGCGTCGAATATGATCCTTCTTATCCAAGATGTTAACACGTATCTCCTCATACGTTAAATCTTCTGCTATCTCGTCTGGTTTTAAATTAATAATGTGGTTCGGGTCGTCCATATATTTACGTAACATCGATACGAAAAAATATTCTGAACACGCAACATACTTGGCGATGAAACGAGTCTATAAGCCATAGTTCCTACTTGATCGAGGATTTCAAATGGGCCAATTAAATCGAGAGTTGAGATTTCCGCTTTCGTCGATTCTTGCTTCTAGAATAACGCCCTCTTGAACCTTCTTCTTCATATTCATCAGCTCTGAGTATATAGCTTGAGCGGTTTTAACTATATTGATTACAGTCGATTCTAATCGTATATTCGTTATCTTCACGTGGGTTCGTATATTCGCACTTGTAACCGCATACGATCTTCTACTCAACGCGTCAGCTACCACGTTCGCACTTCCACGATGATATTGAATAGTACGATCGTAATCTTCAATAGCTCGAGCCAACGTCTTTGGCGCATAATACGTTCGTTTTAGTTGAAGAAATATTTGAGGGTTTAAGAAATGGGTTTTGTAATGGGGTCAATACAAAATTTGATTACACGCTCTGGGGTAGGCAAAGAAGTCTTCAAGAATACGTCAGGAACTTTATTAATAATAGAAATATCGTTCAAAACTGTGACCCTCATCCAAGACTTGGATAGCACGTCACATTGATACCTATCAACTTGCCATCGTCATTCACGACGTCGCCTACAGAAAGTCTGGCTTCGGTGCATTCCACACAAGAAAGTCAACAATGAAAGGACCGAGGCTCTTTACTTATGGCTTGATATGACAATGATTGACTTTAGTGGTTTGGTTGCTTGAATTCACATAATAGGTTGGTTAGGAGTATGAAAGCTAACAACCTTACGAAAAGCATGATGAGTAGTTAACCAATCGTTTCCAAAAATCACATCAAAGACAAGTATTTTCAAAGAGATAAGATCGACAGGTAACGTGAAAGTGTTGATTTTAACAAGATTTATAAATAGTGGAGGTAACGAAGGTTTCTCCCAACTGAGTTTAAACAGATATATCAAAGTCTAACTTCTCCGGAGTTAACTTCAAATATTGAACACAACTAGGTGAAATAAAAGAGTGAGTAGAACTGGTATCTAACACGGTATAGACTTCACAATAGTTTATGACTAACATACCCGTGATAATTTTATTCAGGTTCCTTGTCACGAAAAAAAAATGCTCTCTCTTAAACTACCGACTTTGACTTTTCTGGGACGGCCTTTGGTGCCTCCATCCTAGCTGAACTTGTCTTCGGTGAATGACAAAATCGGGCTAAGTGACCTTTTCTTCCATAATTATAACATGCTTTGGACGACACGCGCAGTTTGGACTGATGTGTCCCTCCCCTCCGCATTTGAAGCATATGATAGGTGGTTGTTCTCTTTCCTTAACAACGAGTGCTGGTGCTGACGTCTTTCCATCATTATTGAATCTCCTCTTCTTGAAATGTCCATTCTTATTGTTTTGACCATGATTACCAACCGAAGTGGCTACCATTTCTGGCATGTTGATTCCCTCCATGTTTATTGTCACCGCTTTGATGACTGTTATCACCGGTATTATCATTTTGTCTGCTGCTCTCTTTTAGTTGCGTTGACTCGTTATCGCGCTCCACTAACTGAGCCCTATTTATAATATCTGAATACAAACACAGTTTATGAGAAATAAGATATTGACGTATCTCTGGCTTCAAACCTCTTAAAAACATCCGCGTCATTCTCTCTTCATTATCAACCAAGTGGGACGCGAATCGGGACAACTCGGCAAACTTGGCTTCGTACTGCGACACGGTCATGTTGTTTTGCTCCAACTTGATAAATTTCACCTCCTTCATGTGACGAATGCTTTCAGAAAAGTACTTATCATTGAACAGCTCTTGGAACTTCTCCCAAGACATCTTGAGTGCGTCAGGTTGGGTACGTTTTACAGATTCCCACCAGTGATCTGCCTCTTCACGCAACATAAAGTTGGCAAAGGGAACCTTTTGCTCCTCGGAGCATCCCAAGACATCAAATATCTTGGTGATCTGCTTTAACCACGTCTCCGCCTTAAGTAGTTCTGGCTTTCTCAAAAACTTCGGTGGTCCCAGCTCCTTGAATTGCTTAGCGGTGACCAACCGTGGGTTGCCATTATTTCCTCCTACATTATGAACAGGAGCCACCTTCGCCTGATGTTGCATGAATTCTAAAAAACTCCTAAACGTACCGTCGTTCGTCAATTGATCAATGTTGTTGTTTACATGATGATTATTATCTTCCCGTTGCACATTGTCCTGATTATTGATCTGTGGAGACTCAACAGTCTCCTGTGCTCCATTGCTTATCTCAACATTTTCAGATACCATTTTCAAATACTGTCACAAAACAAGGGTTAATTAATATATCACATATTATCTCTATACTCTGACTGACCAATTAAATAACAAGTAAACTTAGGTAGGTCATGCTAGCGAAGGAATTCCCCGTCTCTCCCCTCCTAGTTCTTATCTCACATCTCAGCCAGGGATCATATCCCTAAGCTTTGATACCAACTGTGACGCCCCCAAAATAAGTATACATCACGTATTCTGAGTCGCCAAATACACGGTACAGAATACAAATATAATCTTTAATATACAACAAGAGAACTGTGAGTTTTAATACAAATACTGTCTTCTAGACAATATCCACTCTCAGAATAAGTCCTCATTACATTTATTGTCACACTACTTAACAGAATAGTGAGGACTACTAAAACTATCATCTGGTCCGTCACTCCGTTTCCCGACTCGTCCCAGCTATATTCTCATTTCCTGAATAGAACAGTGAAAGAAAGGGTGAGCTCAACTAGCCCAGTGAGAAATATTATGACTAAGATAATGCAGAATAAATTATCAATAGCCTTAAACAGTGTTAAACTGATACAATATAACAAACATCAAGTTTAACTCCAGCGGAACAAGCAATCTATTAAAAGAGTCAAGTAGAGAATAAAATCTACTATCTTTTATGATTTAAAAGGTTTTTCATCACTTTTATCGCTGGGACTCAGCTTAATAAATAATCCACATCATCGAATCACCCCTGCACTACGGCCAATGATATTCTTTACTATCACGACCACAATTATCCATGCACTACGGGCCAAGAATATTTGTGTATTCATTAATGGTCATGATCATGCCAACAACTGTCCATCAATGCACTATGGCCAAAGAGGACTTTTACCACAACATTTGTAACATTACGGTCATGATTATACCGAATAATCCCTGGTCATAATCATACCAAGTCCATCTATGCACTACAGGCCACAGATGACTTTCAACATAATATAAACATGAGGATGATGACAATGATATAAGAATTCAATAAAACAAGTTCAAGAATTAATTTATCTAAGAACTAATAACGTCCAAATTGTCAATATGATACTGTTTTGTGGAGTAAAATTCAAGAATGCTTAGAAGAATATTTTCACGAAAGGATACTGGATGAAGCGCAAATATCAATGATATTCCACTAATTTCATGGAGTATAGAAGTCAAAGTTTTAACCAACTGAGTATAATAAAGAATGAAATAACAAAAGAAATCACCAGGCATGCGATAGATCGCACAAGCAGGTTATTCCAACAGAATAATAAATAACGGAACCAGGTCAGGCGAAATTCGCACCGACAGGATGTTCCAACAGAATAATAAAGAATGAAATAACAACAAAAATCACCATGCATACGGTACTTCGCATAGACAGGTTATTCCAACAGAATACTAAATAACGGAACCAGGTCAGGCGTAATACGCACCGACAGGATGTTCTAACATAATAATAAAGACGGAACCAGGTTCGGCGTAAAATGCACAGACAGGATATTCCAACAGAATAATAAAGAATGGAATAACAGAAGAATTTCACCAAGTATAGGGTAGCCCGCGTATACAGGTTATTCCAAATGAAAAATAAATAATGGAATAACAGAAGTTCTCCTCATGAATACAAAAGAAATAATACCCTTTACCGTAAAAGAAACTTGATATCAGAATAGTAAAGTAACAAAATACTTTTCTTCTCTCTCTCTCTATAATTTCTCTCTCTAGAGTTTCAGTGAATTCGTAAGAAATAATGAAAGAATGAGCTTCTATTTATTGAAGAATGGACTACATAGTAACTAATTCATGAACTGTCCAGATTGATTTACTTTTAAACGGACGGTCCATATTGGTTTACTATTAAAACTTAAAGCAACGGTCCATACTAATTTACTATTAAAACTTTAAACCAGCGATCCATATTGATTTACTATTATAACTTTCCACTAGCGGTCCATATTGATTTACTATTATATCTTCAACCAACGGTCTGAAAAATTAGCACATCTCCTCATGGAATAATATTGTACCCAAAAATAATTTAGACCGAAAAGAAATATATCTTGCGGGTGAATAGTACCCCGTAAATAGTAACTCGTGAATAGTAACTCGTAAATATTAACTCATGAATAGTAACTTGACACGAAAAGTGCCCCGAATACCCGATTGGTCAATATAACCTCCAGACATCAACAATTACTGTAGCAATAATTGAGTATAATTGAGTGACTTCTCACGTAAGTATCAATAAATAATACCGTGTGCTACTGTGCAACTACGCGTATTACTGTACTTTTAACACCGGGTGTTTCAACAGTTAACGGTAAAATTTTCGCTGTTATTTCATAAAGTATTTTTGTCATTTTCTCAATCCGACAATAATTCTGTTGTGGGGTCCACCAATGATTGTGCCGTTGTACGAATATTTCCTGTTAAAACGAATATTCTCCGACCAATCGAATATTATTTAACCACTTACTTACTTTACAAAATTTGTAAATATTATCTACAACTATAACATTATATTAAATCCACACCATAATATTTAAAAAATTATTTTGAGAAAATTAAATCTTTATTCATAAAATCTGGGGTTTCACAGTAAGATTCATAAATCAACGATAATTTGGTCAGAAAAAGAAATCAATTTTATCGTGAATAGTATCCTATGAATAGTAACTCATAAATAGTAACTCGTGAATAGTAATTCATGAATAGTAATCCCGACATGAAAAAGGTTGAAATTCCACAATAAAATCTATACCAATATTTCGGTATAATGATATTGAAAAAATAACATTTCTTAAACTTATAAACAATTTATTTTAATTGTTTACACTTTACTAAATAATGTATTTAATCATCCTAAAATGCCAAACTCATAAGATTTCATCACTAATAACCAAAACTCTCATAAAAAATCTGCATATACTTTATATAAGATTCTCAAGTCATAAAATTCTATTTTCCACTTTTTTTACTTCACATGACATATTTAATTCATTTACTTATAACTGGTCTATTTTCATAAAAAATACTAAATCAGTCCCAAAAATATTTTTTTTCTGAGATTTAGCAGAATATAGTCCCATATTGAACATATATTTTTCTCAGAATTTTTAAAATTCATTTACTATTTTTCATATGGCCAAAACAGCCGAATATTTAGACATTTATCATAAACTGTACTTTTGTCCAAAAATTTCAAAATTTACAGAGTATACTTCTGTTATATACATGCACTCTCAATAAAATTTTTACCAATTTTGGAATTAACCACAAGGAGTTATAAGGGTTTACTTTTAAAATAGTCTTTTTCCATAAAATTCATAACTCTTAATCTATACATCCAAAAATCGTCATTTTTGGACACAATCTAGAAAACTCATCAAATTATCATTTCAAATTTTTTTAGAATTTTTAAATGTCAGAAAAATTACGAAACTGAAAAATATAACAACCCTTAAAATCCTTTACCTCAAAAGAGCAGTACTTCTAATTGGAATAGCGGTATAAGGCTGAAGAAAACTTGCGCTGATAAATAGAAACTCACAAAGTATCTAAATACTCACAAAATACGCTCGATAATATAGAGAGAGAAAGAGAGAAAGTTTATGTGACGCCCCCAAAATAGGTATACAACACCCATTCTGAGTCGCCAAAATACATGGTACAGAAACAACTAAATCTTTATTATTACAACACAAGAACTGTGTGTTTAAATACAAATATTGTCATTTAGACAATATCCACACTCAAATAAGCCCTCATTACAATTATTGATACATTATTTCACAAAAATAGTGAGGACTACTAAAGTAACTTCTAGAACCATCATTCCATACCCCGACTAGTACTCGCTACATTCTCGCCTCCTGAGAAAAATGGAACAAAAAGGAAAAGGGTGAGCTCAACTAGCCCAGTAAAGAACATTATGACTAAGATAATACAGAACAAATTATCGTTAGTCTTCAACAGGGAAAAATCTAATAGAATACAATAGACAACAAGTTTTAAATCAATAACTGCAGCGGAAACAGCAAACCATTAGAAGAGTCAAGTAGAGAATGAGTTCTACTATCTTCTAAGATTTAAAAGTCCATCATCAATATTTTATCCCTGTAACAACAATCAATAACCATCTTTAATCAAATATTCATCTTTGCACTACAGGCCAAAGATATTCATTTGTATCACCAGTCGGTCATGTTCATCTCAACACCTGTTCATCTTTGCACTACGGGCCAAAGATATTCATCAGTGAATCATTCATCTTTGCACTACGGCCAAAGATATTCAGTAATATCATCATTTAGGACTGAGGATGATGAAAAATATCTTAAAGAAAACGAATCCAGTGAAACAAAATAACAATATTAAGGATTCGTATTTCGATTTATTCATGTCCAAAAATACCTTATAATTATTCATAGTGAAGTAGAATTCAAGAATGATCAAAACATGGATACAATCAAAGCTAGTACCCAGAATAGATATTTTAGGCGAAAAGAAGAAATTTAATTTTTCGGTGAATAGTAACTCGTGAATAGTAACTCATGAATAGTAACCCCGACGTGAAAAGTTCCAAATTTGATAAAAATTTCCAACCAATATTTCGGCATAATGATATTGAAGAAATAATATCATTTTTGAATAAAATAACATCCCTTACCTCGTACAGACAGTACTTCTGGTCGGAATACCGGTATAAGGCTGAAAGACACTTGCTCTGATGAATAGAAACTCTCAAAGTATCTAAATACTCACAAAATACACTCAATAATCTAGAGAGAGAAAGAGAGAAAACTTGTTTCTGGTGTGATTTTCAATTCTAACTTAGCCCTCTATTTATAGGAAAATGTTAGCACGCCGAAGCAGACTTAACCTGCAACCTGATGACTTTACCTGCTACTATTCCCACCCACCACATTTGAATAAAAATCTCAGCACATTTATTCACCAACCAAGAGTGGGGCCCACCAATTCTAGAATTTTCTACCAAAATGATTAACTCCGAAAATTCAACAATTTCTGAACCAGTCATCTCGTAAAATTCATAATAAATCATACGTTCATTTTTAACGGTTCAAAATTTGTGGACATATACTCAACTTATATATGTATAACATATCCAAAAATTACCACCATCCAACGGTCGGATTAAAAATTATAACTCCCGCAAAATATCTCAAAAACCCTGATTTTTAATACCTCCATTTCGACAAAAATACTGATAAAAACCTCAACATTAACTCCTTCATTTTTAACCACAAAAATATATCCCTCATTTATATCCACAAAAATAAATATTTCCTTATCATATGAATCAATAATTAATTATTTACAAATAATATTACAGAATCACATTTATGACAACCAGGCCGTTCCCAGGAAAGAGGGGGCTTTCCAATAAGGATTTCTCCTTACTGGCGCGCAATTAGATGACCAAACCTCTCCTTAGACAGAACTTTCTAGACATTGCCAATAATGTTATCTAATAATATTATTCAAATAATATGAATTATTGATCTGATAATGGAAATACTGTGTAGTGACAATTATTGAAACAACAGTAAAAATATCAACGTAGCAATTATTGAATCAATAAAATAAAATACTGAACAGTAATTACTGTAACCATTATTGAGTAGTGCCTTCTTACGTAAGAATCAATAATTGGTGCAATACAGTGTGCTACTGTGTAACAACGCGTATTACTGTGTTTTAACCACCGGGTATTCCAACAGTATTAACGGTAACAACTACGCCGTTATTAATAAAAAACATATACTTGTCGTTTTCTTCATCCAATCGCTTTCCGTTATGGGGCCCACAAAAGACTGCGCCGTCGTACGAATATTCCCCGACAGGAAGAATATTCCACGACTAAACGAATATTCCCCGACAACAATGAATATTTTATAACCACTTGCTTATTTAAAATATTTACGCATTTTACCCATAACTAACCTCATTAATCAATTTAACACTTACTATTTCAAAATAATAAATAGAGGGAATTTAAATTTCATTTATTAATAATTTGGGGTCTTACAACCTCCCCTCCTTATGAAATTTCGTCCTCGAAATTGACGTACGTACCTGGTGTTTCGAAAAGATGAGGATACCTCGCTTTCATTTCCGTTTCCAACTCCCAGGTCATTTCCTCAATAGCATGGTTTCTCCACAAAACTTTAACTTGTGGTATGACCTTCGTGCGTAGGACATGCTCCTTTCTATCCAAGATCTTGACAGGTACCTCTTCGTACGTTAAGTCTTCAGCTATCTCGTCCGGTTCTAACTCAATAACGTGGTCTGGGTCTTTCACATATTTACGTAACACAGATATATGAAAAACATTATGAACACGAGACATACTTGGAGGTAACGCAAGTCTATAGGCCACATTTCCTACTCGGTCAAGAATCTGAAATGGACCAATAAATCGTGGATTGAGCTTTCCTCTCTTCCCAAATCTTGTAACTCCTTTCCATGGAGCCACACGCAATAATACATGATCCCCAATGTCAAATTCCACGTCCTTCCGATGAAGATCCGCATAACTCTTTTGTCGATCCTGTGCCGTTTGTATACGTTGTCGAATCGTTTGGATCTTCTCTGTAGTCATGCGTACCAACTCTGGTCCCAACAATGTTGCTTCACCCACCTCGTCCCAGCATATTGGAGAGCGACACTTTCGTCCATATAATGCTTCAAATGGGGCCACACCTATACTTGCCTGATAACTGTTATTGTAAGAGAATTCCACCAATGGTAGGTACTTATCCCAACTCCCTTTGAAATCTAGGACACAAAGTCTTAATAGATCTTCAAGAGTTTGAATAGTCCTCTCTGATTGTCCGTCCGTTTGAGGATGGTATGCCGAACTAAATCGTAAATCTGTGCCCATAACTTTTTGCAAGCTAACCCAAAATCTTGAAGTGAATCTTGGGTCACGATCCGAAACTATGGATACTGGCATGCCATGCAGTCTCACAATCTCATCTACGTATATACGAGCAAGACGTTCAAGGGAATAAGTCTCCCGTATCGGCAAGAAATGAGCAGACTTGGTTAATCTATCAACAATAACCCAAATAGCATTTATGCCTTGAGAAACCGTGGGAAGACCCGTAACGAAATCCATGGTAATGTGTTCCCACTTCCATTTCGGAATCTCAAGTGGTTGCAATGGACCCTTTGGTACTTGATGTTCCGCCTTTACACGTTGACAAGTTAAACACCTCGAGATAAACTTTGCAATCTCTCTCTTCATATTATTCCACCAAAATGTATGTCGTAGATCACGATACATTTTGGTACTTCCAGGATGGATTGCAAATGGTGTATTGTGTGCTTCCATCATGATCTTGTACTTCAAATCAGAATTGTTAGGAACACAGAGTCTAGAGTGAACTCGAAGTATTCTTTCTTCATCGATTCTTGCTTCTGGAATAGAACCTTCTTGCACTTTCTTCTTCATACGCATCAGCTCTATGTCCGTAGCTTGAGCAGCTTTAACTTTATCGATTAAAGTCGGTTCTACTCGTATATTTGATATCATCATGTGGGTACTTGGAGCCTTCATCTCTATCTCCATCCTTTGCAAGTCATACAAAATGGGCCTTTGTGTTAACAACATTGCACTCGTACCCGCATATGATCTTCTACTCAATGCGTCAGCTACTACGTTTGCTTTTCCAGGATGATATTGGATGGTATGATCGTAATCTTTCAACAGCTCGAGCCAACGTCGCTGCCGCATGTTGAGTTCCTTTTGGGTGAAGAAATATTTAAGGCTTTTATGATCTGTATAGATCTCCACTTTCTCCCCATACAGGTAGTGTCTCCAGATCTTCAACGCGAAAACTACTGCTGCCAACTCCAAATCATGAGTAGGATAATTCCTCTCATATTCTTTGAGTTGTCGCGAGGCATAGGCTATGACTTTCCCATGTTGCATGAGAACACATCCTAACCCTTTGCCTGAAGCATCACTGTAGATAACAAATCCATCCGAACCAGATGGTATTGTCAGAACAGGTGCCGAAATGAGTCTCCTCTTAAGCTCTTGAAAACTCTTCTCGCATTCCTTGCTCCATACGAATTTGATATCTTTTCGAGTCAGCTGAGTTAACGGGGTAGCGATTCGAGAAAACCCTTCCACGAATCTTCGATAATAACCAGCTAAGCCTAGAAAGCTACGTACTTCGGTCACCGTCTTTGGTTGCTCCCAACTTTGTATTGCTTCAATCTTCGCCGGGTCAACAGATACTCCATGTTTTGACACCACGTGCCCTAGGAAAGCTACTTCCTCAAGCCAGAACTCGCATTTCTTCAACTTGGCATATAACTTATTTTCACGCAGCCTTTGGAGTACCAGCTTCAAATGATGCTCATGATCTTCACGGCTTTTGGAATATATGAGGATGTCATCAATAAAGACAACAACGAACTGATCCAAATAATCCTTAAATACTCGGTTCATCATATCCATGAAAGCCGCAGGAGCATTAGTCAATCCAAAAGACATAACTAGGAATTCATAATGCCCGTACCGAGTTCTGAAGGCAGTCTTTGGAATATCCTCAGTTTTAACCTTCAACTGATGATATCCAGAACGAAGATCGATCTTTGAAAAGAACTGTGCTCCTTGTAACTGGTCAAACAGGTCATCAATACGAGGTAGCGGATACCTATTCTTAATAGTGACATGGTTTAATTCCCGGTAATCAATACAAAGTCGCATACTCCTGTCTTTCTTCTTTACAAATAAAACAGGAGCACCCCAAGGAGATGTACTAGGACGAATGAAACCGATGTCCAACAACTCTTGTAGTTGGACCTTTAACTCCCGTGATCACCTCGTTTGGGTTCCTCGCATGTTGACCAGTCACGACAAACGCTCTTCCAGGAACCGTTGACTTTATCTTTTCTGGGACAGCTTTTTGAGTCACCATCCCCGCTGGACTTGGTTTTGCTACAGTGCAATCTCGAGCGATATGTCCTTCCTTTCCACAATTATAACATACCTTAAACTGTTGTGGGCAGTTTGGGCTGATATGTCCTTCTTTTCCGCACTTATAGCATATAACCGGTGGTCGTTCTCCTCCCTTGGAACCAATTGCTGTTGGTGCTGACGTCTTCGTATTGTCATTGTTGAATCTCCTCTTTTTAAAATCTCCTCCCGACTCGCTTCTTCTATTTTCATAGCCACGATTACCACCAGAGTGGTTGCCGTTCTTGTCTGTATTTTTCTTTCTCCGCTGGTTATCATTGTTCTGATGACTGCTGTCACCGATATGATCCTGGTTGTGATCCCTCAGTTGACCGTACTCGTTATCTCGCTCTAATAATTGAGCCCTGTTGACAACATCTGAATAGAGAGAAAATTTATGAGAAATGAGATATTGACGTATGCCGGGTTTCAAACCTCTCAGAAACATCTTCGTCATACGTTCCTCATTCTCCACCAAATGAGGTGCAAACCTGGACAACTCTGCAAACTTTGCCTCGTACTGAGATACCGTCATATTATTCTGCTCTAGTCTAATAAACTCTACCTCCTTCATATGACGAATACTTTCAGGAAAGTACTTGTCATTGAACAGTTTTTGAAATGTCTCCCAAGACATGCTGAGTGCGGTTGGATGGGTACGCTTCACAGATTCCCACCAGTAATCTGCCTCGCCACGGAACATAAAGGTGGCGAATGGAACCTTCTGTTCCTCCGTGCATCCCAAGACATCGAATATCTTGGTAATTTGTTTGACCCACGTTTCCGCCATGATCGGATCCGGCTTTCCCTTAAATTCTGGTGGTCCCAATTCTTTGAACTGTTTGGCTGTGACAAACCGTGAATTGCTATCATTTCCTCCTGTATTTTGAACACGAGTCTCCCTTGTCTGGTTTTGCATGAATTGCAAAAAACTTCTAAACATTCCATCGTTCATCATCTGCTCATTGGTGTTGTTCACAGGAGGAACATTGCCAGCCTGTTGCACGTTCTCCTCGTTGGTAAGCATCGGTGTCTCCACGGTCTCATTTACTCCACTATTAACATTCTCAGTCGACATTCTCAAATACTGCCATAAAACAAGGGTTAATTAAATAAATTAACAAATCACATAATACCCCTATATTATGACTGACCAATAAATAAGCTTAGGTAGGACACACTAGCGAAGGATTCGTCTCTCCCCTCCTAGTTCTATTCCCCGATCTCCGCCAGAGATCATATCCCTAAGCTCTGATACCAACTGTGACGCCCCCAAAATAGGTATACAACACCCATTCTGAGTCGCCAAAATACATGGTACAGAAACAACTACATCTTTATTATTACAACACAAGAACTGTGAGTTTAAATACAAATATTGTCATTTAGACAATATCCACACTCAAATAAGCCCTCATTACAATTATTGATACATTATTTCACAAAAATAGTGAGGACTACTAAAGTAACTTCTAGAACCATCATTCCATACCCCGACTAGTACTCGCTACATTCTCGCCTCCTGAGAAAAATGGAACAAAAAGGAAAAGGGTGAGCTCAACTAGCCCAGTAAAGAACATTATGACTAAGATAATACAGAACAAATTATCGTTAGTCTTCAACAGGGAAAAATCTAATAGAATACAATAGACAACAAGTTTTAAATCAATAACTGCAGCGGAAACAGCAAACCATTAGAAGAGTCAAGTAGAGAATGAGTTCTACTATCTTCTAAGATTTAAAAGTCCATCATCAATATTTTATCCCTGTAACAACAATCAATAACCATCTTTAATCAAATATTCATCTTTGCACTACAGGCCAAAGATATTCATTTGTATCACCAGTCGGTCATGTTCATCTCAACACCTGTTCATCTTTGCACTACGGGCCAAAGATATTCATCAGTGAATCATTCATCTTTGCACTACGGCCAAAGATATTCAGTAATATCATCATTTAGGACTGAGGATGATGAAAAATATCTTAAAGAAAACGAATCCAGTGAAACAAAATAACAATATTAAGGATTCGTATTTCGATTTATTCATGTCCAAAAATACCTTATAATTATTCATAGTGAAGTAGAATTCAAGAATGATCAAAACATGGATACAATCAAAGCTAGTACCCAGAATAGATATTTTGGGCGAAAAGAAGAAATTTAATTTTTCGGTGAATAGTAACTCGTGAATAGTAACTCATGAATAGTAACCCCGACGTGAAAAGTTCCAAATTTGATAAAAATTTCCAACCAATATTTCGGCATAATGATATTGAAGAAATAATATCATTTTTGAATAAAATAACATCCCTTACCTCGTACAGACAGTACTTCTGGTCGGAATACCGGTATAAGGCTGAAAGACACTTGCTCTGATGAATAGAAACTCTCAAAGTATCTAAATACTCACAAAATACACTCAATAATCTAGAGAGAGAAAGAGAGAAAACTTGTTTCTGGTGTGATTTTCAATTCTAACTTAGCCCTCTATTTATAGGAAAATGTTAGCACGCCGAAGCAGACTTAACCTGCAACCTGATGACTTTACCTGCTACTATTCCCACCCACCACATTTGAATAAAAATCTCAGCACATTTCTTCACCAACCAAGAGTGGGGCCCACCAATTCTAGAATTTTCTACCAAAATGATTAACTCCGAAAATTCAACAATTTCTGAACCAGTCATCTCGTAAAATTCATAATAAATCATACGTTCATTTTTAACGGTTCAAAATTTGTGGACATATACTCAACTTATATATGTATAACATATCCAAAAATTACCACGATCCAACGGTCGGATTAAAAATTATAACTCCCGCAAAATATCTCAAAAACCCTGATTTTTAATACCTCCATTTCGACAAAAATACTGATAAAAACCTCAACATTAACTCCTTCATTTTTAACCACAAAAATATATCCCTCATTTATATCCACAAAAATAAATATTTTCTTATCATATGAATCAATAATTAATTATTTACAAATAATATTACAGAATCACATTTATGACAACCAGGCCGTTCCCAGGAAAGAGGGGGCTTTCCAATAAGGATTTCTCCTTACTGGCGCGCAATTAGATGACCAAACCTCTCCTTAGACAGAACTTTCTAGACATTGCCAATAATGTTATCTAATAATATTATTCAAATAATATGAATTATTGATCTGATAATGGAAATACTGTGTAGTGACAATTATTGAAACAACAGTAAAAATATCAACGCAGTAATTATTGAATCAATAAAATAAAATACTGAACAGTAATTACTGTAACCATTATTGAGTAGTGCCTTCTTACGTAAGAATCAATAATTGGTGCAATACAGTGTGCTACTGTGTAACAACGCGTATTACTGTGTTTTAACCACCGGGTATTCCAACAGTATTAACGGTAACAACTACGCCGTTATTAATAAAAAACATATACTTGTCGTTTTCTTCATCCAATCGCTTTCCGTTATGGGGCCCACAAAAGACTGCGCCGTCGTACGAATATTCCCCGACAGGAAGAATATTCCACGACCAAACGAATATTCCCCGACAACAATTAATATTTTATAACCACTTGCTTATTTAAAATATTTACGCATTTTACCCATAACTAACCTCATTAATCAATTTAACACTTACTATTTCAAAATAATAAATAGAGGGAATTTAAATTTTATTTATTAATAATTTGGGGTCTTACAGTTTATGTTTCTGGTGTGATTTTTTATTCTAACTTAGCCCTCTATTTATAGGAAAATATTAGCACGCCGAAGCAGACTTGACCTGCTACCTGATGGCTTTACCTGCTACTATTGCCACCCACCACATTTGAAATAAAATTCAGCACATTTTTTCACCAACCAAAAGTAGGGCCCACTCAATTCTAGAATTTTCTATCAAAATCATTTATAAACCTAATTTCCGAATCAGTCACCTCTTAAAATTCATAACAAATTATACGTTCATTTTTAACGGTTTAAAATTTGTGAACATATACTCAACTTATATATGTATAACATATCGAAAAATCACAACGATCCAACGGTCAAATTAAAAATTATAACTCACGCAATATATCTCAAGAACAGTGATTTAATTTTTAATATCTCTATTCCGATAAAAACACCTCAATATTAATTCCTTCAATTATATCTACATAAAATAAATATTTCTTTATCATATAAATCAATAATTAATTATTCGTAAATAATATTATAGAATCACAATTATGACAACCAGACAGTTCCCAGGAAAGAGGGGACTTTTTGATTAGGATTTCTCCTTACTAGCGCGCAATTAGGTGACCAAACCTCTCTTTGACAGAACTTTCTAGACATTGCCAATAATGCTATCTAATAATATTATTCAAATAATACGAATTATTGATCTGATAATGGAGATACTGTGAAATGATAATTATTGAAACAACAATAATATAAAATATCAACGCAGCAATTATCGAATCAATAAAATAAAATATTGAACAATAACTACTGTAACAATTATTGAGTAGTGTCTTCTTACATAAGAATTAATAATTTAAAAAATACTGTACCAAATCGTGTGCTACTGTGCAACCACGCGTATTACTGTATTTTAACCACCGGGTATTCCAACAGTATTAACGGTAACAACTACGCCGTTATTTATAAAAACTTAATTTTTGTCGTTATCTTCATCCGACCGTTTTTCGTTATGGGGCCCACAAATGGCTGCGCCGTCGTACGAATATTCTCTGACAAAAAGAATATTCCACGACCAAACGAATATTTCTCGACAACAATGAATATTTTATAACCACTTGCTTACTTTGCAAAATTTTCACATTTCACCCATAACTTTAAAATTTTATCAATTTAACCATTTACTAAATAATAATTATAAGAAAATATTGAATACTTTTATTTCATAAAATTCGGGGTCTTACAGGTTTAGAATTTGACTCTCAAAAAGAGCATTGTTTTGTTAAAAAAAAAAGAAACCCGCGGGCTAGCCCAGCCCAACTCGGGCCGCTTGCCTCATATTTTCAGCCTAAAATAAACTGGGCCATTTTGGCCTGACCCAAATTTGCCCACTAACGGCCTGACCTGTTTGGGTTGGCTCAGCCCGTTTTTCATGTCTAGAAAAAGGTATTCAAAGGCATGAACTAAAGCCTGTAGGTGTCACTTCTTTGCTTCAAATTAATTATCTCAAGAATTCCCCTGGATCATCCAAGAAGGAGGTTCGTGTCGCCATAAAACAAGCTATCGCCCTTCTGCGTGACAATTATCCAGAATTCGTTCCAAGAAATATAAGATTGTTTGGTATTTTGCATTAAAATTTACGTATTTGATTATGAATTTGTTAAAGTTCTCAACTAATCGGGTGTTCTTATTTATTTGTTAAATTGTAGTTAATTATCAATGCACATTTCTAGTACTGATTAATTTCTAGTGCTGATTGATTCTTTTTCTTTTCAAATTGAATGTGTTTACACAATTTCTCATTGCCTAATATTTAACCAACTGCTTAAGAACTAAGAAAACTTTTCCATATCCATATATTTGTTGGTTGTGGCTGGAGATGCTAGTGATGATTGTGTAGGTTGGTTGGACTGGCTTGGGTCTGGCCGACAGGCTCGCTCATACCACCATTTCAGCTAGTAAGCCCGGCCTGACCTGGCCTGGTCAGTAGTCAAAGCTTGGCATGCCTAGATCAGGCTAAGCTAGATAACCTATTTGTGCACCCCTAGGTATTATAGGCAAATTATTGTAAAAAATAGACTATTGAAGGTAAGTAGACATTTAACTTGAGAATACCTAAAATAGTAATCCGAACTTTTATCCTGAGACGGAGGGAGTATAAATTTATTTTACAACTAAAGTAATTCTTATTGTTTAGTAAAATATATTACTTATGTTCCAAAGTATAAAATTATTATTGAATTTTGAAAGTTAATATAAGACATTTTCAAAAATAAAAAATAAGACGATTCATAAAAAAATATAAATAAAAAAAAATCTTATAATGAATAATACTTCGTATACATGTATACACAAACACACAAACACACACACATACACACACACAATCTGCTTCTTAAGCAGCTAGTCCGCACATATAGTGATAGACCACACCGTTGCTAAACTTGTCGCTAAAGGGTATGGACGGGCTATGATGTCGATCGGCTTCTAGGCTATAGCAACAGTCCATACATTATGGCGATGGTCCATACCCTATGGGGACGACTTTAGCGACAATATGGTCTGTCAGTATAGGTGGTCCGCATGCGAACCACCCGCATGAAAAGTGCTATATATATATATATATATATATATATATATATATATATATATATATCGTAGCAGGCTAATCGTAAATCTAATGGTAAAAATTATATTCTGTTCGCACTTTAGATTGAGAGTGCCCACACTACTAAAGTGCTGATTCAAAATTGACCAAAACACCTCTAGAATCCGCACTTCAATAGTGTGGATGGTGAGTTTAAAAATATATATTAAATATACTCTTATAATATATTAAATTATTAAATACATTTGTCAGGACCCAGAATTTTAAACGAATATATACTTTATGAATAATTTTTTTTATAATTATTATTGTTATTATTATTATTTTGAGCATGTGTAATATGAACGTAGCAAGATAGTCAATTTATTTATTGACTAAGAAATATGAATGAGGCAAAGATGAACAGTTGATCAAAACCCTAACTCGAATTACGGATAGGGGTTTGATTATTAATACAATTATTATTATAATTGTATTTATTAATATGTGTATGTGCAGTATGTGATTAATAATTAAGTGTTGATCAGATAAGTAAACCCTAATGTTAGTTTAGAAACCCTAATTCTAGATTTGGAAACCTTAAACCCTAATTAGTAACTCTAACCCTAGTTAGCAAACCCTAAGGGTTAAAACTTAAGGGAAACAAATGCAATGACAAAAATAGCCCAACATTTATATGTAGAATTACCAAATTTCCCTTAATAGGTGTAAAATGACCAAAATACCCTTTATTTTTCTTTTAACAAAAGATAAGATCAAATCTTGTGACTCACCACTTGTAGATCTCACATGTGATGAATATCAACACAAGCCAACCAAAATTTGACACCTACATCAACCAAATTCATTGAATCAAAAGATTGAATCTTAAAGAGATTAAAGAATAAGAAAACCCTTACTTTTGTTCCTTATCCAAAGCCAAGTCTCTCTTACACCAAGCCCATAAAATTCATTGTGAAACTCAGTCCTAAGATAAGCCAAATCTATCCCATAAACTACCCAAGATCATATTAGAGAGAGAATGCGACACCCCCAAAATAGGTATACATCACCCATTCTGAGTCGCCAAATACATGGTACAAAATTTAAATACAAACTTAATTATACAACTATCGTGTAAAATACGACAATACATAAGCTAAGAATTTAAACACAAATATTGTCTCCTAGACAATATCCAAACTGAAAATAAGTCCCCATTGCAATTATTATCACACTATTCTTATAGAATAGTGAGGACTACTATACCAATCATCTTGGACCATCACTCCATTCCCTGACAATTCCCATCTATATTCTCATTACCTGAAGAGAACAATGAAAGAAAAGGGTTAGCTCAACTAGCCCAGTAAGAAATATTATGACTAAGATAATGCTGAATAAATTATCGTTAGCCTTCAACAGTGTTAAACTGATAGAATACAATAGACAACATGTTTAAGGGCAGCGGAACAACAATCCATTAGAAGAGTCAAGTAGAGCATGATATCTATTATCTTCTATGATTCAAAAGTTTATCATCAATTTTATCGCTGAGACTCAGCTTAATAAATAATTCACATCACTCAATTATCTATGCACTACGGGCCAATGATATTCATTATTATCATATCCACGAATTATCCATGCACTACGTGCCAAGGATATTCGTGTTATCACCAATGGTCATGATCATGCCAACAACTATCCATCAATGCACTACGGGCCAATGAGGACTTTTGCCACATCATTTGTGACATTACAGGTCATGATTATACCAAATAATCACTGGTCATAATTATACCAATCAACAGTCTATCTATGCACTACGAGCCAAAAATGACTTTCATCACAATATAAGCATGAGGATGATGACAATGATATAAGAATTCAATTAAATGAAAGTAAGGATAAATTTTATAATTTAATTTATCCAGAATTTAATAATGTCCAAATTGTCAACATGATACTGCTTTGTGGAGTAAAATTCAAGAATAATATTATATCAAAAATGATTTGGACAAAAAAAATCAATTTTTGTCATGAATAGTATCCCGAGTGAATAGTACTCAAGTGAATAGTACTTCAGGAATAGTATCCCGTAAATAGTACCCCGATATGAAAAGATTAAAAATTATAAAGAATGTTCAGAATAATATTTCCGTGAAAAGATACTAGATAAAGAGCAAATTTCAAGGATATTCTACTAATTTCACGGAGTATAGAAGCAATTCTTTACAAAATGAGTGTAGAATTCAGAATCTAAAACGAAATAATATTACTCACACACTACAGAGTATGAAAGAAAAATATTATTTCTTACGAATACTGAACAAAAATAATATCCCTTACAACTGTTGAGCGAAAATAATATTCTTTACGAATATTCAACGAAGATAATATTACTTACGAATATTGAACAAATATAATATTCCTTACGAATATTGAACGATGATAAAATTTCTTACGAATACGAAAAATAATATCGTAAGCGAATATGAAATAAATAATACCCCTTACCTCAAAAAGAGAGCAATTCCGACTGGTATAACAAATATATTCTTGAAAAAAATTTATACTGTTTGCTACAGTCAAAGTTTCATTAAACTCTAAAGAAATATGCTCAATATTATAGAAGAAGAATTCTCTGATTTCTGGTATGATTTTTATTTTTAAACTGAGCATCCTATTTGTAGGAGAATGACTGGGCACTATTTGGATGGACAGTAAAGGAAAAGTCACGTGCGTAATAGTCGGCTGAAAATTTTGATAATCACATGATTTACTATGCATAATAAAATATAGTATATTCTATTCTTCATAAAAAAACAAAACTTATTATAATATATATATATATAATAATAATAATAATAATAATAATAATAATAATAATAATAATAATAATAATAATAATAATAATAATAATAATAATAACGGTCACCCGTGACCTTCCCCCTTACCCCATTATATATATATATATATATATATATATATATATATATATATATATATATATATATATATATATATATATATATACAGAACAAAATTGAGATAACTTCTATCGACAGTTTTGAAAAATGGGTAAGTAGGGGTCCAAATAATAAGCCAAATTTATAACAAATACTTCATAAAAATTCTCTCTATTTATCTCAATTCACTTGGCTTCACAAAATATATTTTTAATAACATTCATCATAAATATTATAACTTGCAATATTAACAACCAGATCATTTCCAGGAAAGAGGAGACTTTTCGATAAGGATTTCTCCTTATTGACGCGTAATTAGGGGACCAAACCCCTTTACTCGACAGAACTTTCTAGACATCGTCAATAATACAAATAATAATATGAATAACTTTGTCATCTTAATTATTGATTTAATAATATAAAATATTGTGACAATAATTGAATCAATAACGTGAGATACTATGCAGCAAGTACGATGACAATAATTGAGTAAAACTGAGTGACTTCTCACGTAAGCATCAATAATCAATACCGTGTGCTACTATTCAACCACACGTATTACTGTACTTTTATCACCGGGTATTTCAACAGTTAACGGTAAAACTTTTGCCGTTATTTTTCTAAAAAGATATTTCTATCGTTTTTTAACTTCGACAGTTATTCCGTTGTGGGGTTCACCAATGATTGTGCCGTCATACGAATATTCTCTAATAAAACGAATATTTTCGGACCAATCGAATATTTTATGACAACTTGCTTACTTTGCAAAATTTGTAAATATCACCCAGAACTATAACATTATATCAAATCGACACCTTATTACTCAAAAAAAATATTTTGAGAAAATTAAATCTTTATTCATAAAAGTTGGGTTCTTACAACCTCCCCTTCTTATGAAATTTGGTCCTCGAAATTGGTGTACGTACCTGATATGTCGAACAGGTGAGGATACCTTGTTCTCATATCAGATTCTAACTCTTGAGGTATAACCTTTGAGTGTATAATATGTTTCTTGTTATCCAAGATTTTAACAAGTACCTCTTCATATGTTAAATCTTTCGCTATCTCGTCTAGTTCTAATTCAATAATGTAGTTCGGGTCGTCCACATAATTAGGTAACATCGATACGTAAAAAATATTATGAACACGCGACATACTTAGCGGTAAGGCGCGTCTATAGGCCACAGTTCATACTCGATCGAGGATTTCAAATGGACCAATAAAATTGAGGGTTGAGATTTTCTCTCTTTGTCGATTCTTATTTCTAGAATAACGTTTTCTTGTACCTTCTTCTTCACATTCATCAGCTCTGAGTCTGTAGCTTGAGCGGCTTTAACTTTATCGATTAAAGTCGGTTCTAATCGTATATTCGCTATCTTCACGTAGGTTCTTGGAGTCTTTAACTCTATCTCCATCTTTTGTAAGTCGTACGAAATGGATCTTTGTGTTAACAACGTCGCACTCGTAACCACATACGATCTTCTACTCAACGCGTCAGCTACCACGTTCGCTTTTTCCAGGATGGAATTGAGTAGTATTATCGCAATCTTTCAACAGCTTGAGCCAACGTCTTTGACACGTGTTACGTTCATTTTGAGTAGAGAAATATTTGAGGGTTTTATACCGGGTTTAAAGTCGATACAAAATTTGATTTCACGTTCTAGGGGTAGGCTAGGAAGTTCTTCGGGGAATACATCAGGAAATTTATTAACAATAGAAATATCATTCAAAATTGTGACTCTCATCCAAGACTTGGATAACACCTCACATTGATACCTATCATCGTTATTCACGGCGTCTCCTACGAAAAATCTGGCTTCGGTGCATCCCACACAAGGAAGTCACCAGCGAAAGGCTCGGGGCTCTTTACTTATGGCTTGATATGACAGTGATTGACTTTAGTGGTTTGGTTGCTTGAATTCGCATAACAGGTTGGTTAGGAATATGAAAGCTAACAATGTAAGACCCCAACTTTTATGAATAAAGATTTAATTTTCTCGAAATATATTTTTTAATAAGGTGTGAATTTGATATAATGTTATAGTTATGGGTTATATTTACAAATTTTGCAAAGTAAGCAAGTTGTCATAAAATATTCGATTGCTCGGGGAATATTCGTTTTATCAGAAAATATTCGTACGACGACACAATCATTGGTGGAACCCACAACTGAATTACTGTCGGAGTTAGAAAACGACAGAAGTAACTTTTTATAAAAATAATGACGAAAGTTTTATCGTTAACTATTGAAATACTCGGTGATAAAAGTACAGTAATACGCATGGTTGCATAGTAGCATACAATATTGTACAGTATATTTGATTATTGATGCTTATGTGAGAAGTTACTCAGTTTTATTCAATTATTGCCACAATAATTACTGCATAGTATCTCACGTTATTGATTCAATTATTGTTGCAATATTTTATATTATTAAATCAATAATTGAGACGACAAAGTTATTCATATTATTATTTATATTATTGACAATGTCTAAAAAGTTTTGTCGAGAAAAGGGGTTTGGTCACCTAATTGCACGCCAATAAGGAGAAATCTTAATAGGAAAACCCCCTCTTTCTTGGGAATGATCTGGTTGTTAATATTATGAGTTATAATATTAATGATGAATGTTATTAAAAATGTGTTTTGTGAAGCCAAGTAAGTTGAGATAAATAGAGGAGATTTTTATGAAGTATTTATTATAAATTTGGCTTATTATTTGGACACCCACTTACTCATTTTTTAAAAATATCGGTAAAAAATTATCTCAATTTTATTTTATATATATATATATATATATATATGATATAATAAGTTTTGTTTTTTTTATGAAAAATAGAATATATTATATTTTACTATGCATAGTGTCTGTATAGTAAAAATTAGAAAATTCATGCCGAACGCCCGTGAATTCGTCTAAAATTACTGTGCGTCCGTGATTATTTCTTAAATAGTATCATTCCATTCTCCTATAAATATGATGCTTAGTTTAGAAATGAAAATCACACCAGAATCAAAGAATTCTTCTTCTATAATATTGAGTGTATTTCTTTAGAGTTAAAGGAATCTTGAGTGTAGAAAATAGTGTAAATTTTTTTCAAAAATATCTCCGCTATACTAGTCGGAATTACTCTTCTTTTGAGGTAAGGGGTATTATTTATTTCATATTCGCTTACGGTATTATTTTTCGTATTTATAAGGAATTTTATTTTCATTCAATATTCATAAGGAATATTATTTTTGTTCAATATTCGTAAGGACCATTATCTTCGTTCAATATTCGTAAGGAATATTATTTTCGTTCAACAGTCATAAGGGATATTATTTTTGTTCAATATTCGTAAGAAATAATATTTTCTTCCATACTCTGTAGTATGTAAGTAATATTATTTCGTTACAGATTCCGAATTCTACACTCATTTTGTTAAGTATTGCTTCTATACTCCTTAAAATTAGTAGAATATCTTTGAAATTTGCGCTTCATCTAGTGTCGTTTCACAAGGATATTTTTATGAATATTCTTGTTAAATTTTAAGCTTTTCATGCCGGAGTACTATTCATAGGTACTATTCATACATACGGAACTATTAATACGTACGGTACTATTCATACGTATGACACTATTCACGAAGTACTATTCATAGATACTATTCACGAAGTACTATTCACGTGATACTATTCACTCGGGGTACTATTCACGATGAAAAATTGATTCTTTTCTGTCTAAATTATTTTTGATACGTGAATATTATTCTTGAATTTTACTCCACAAAGCAGTTATCATGTTGACAATTTGGACATTTTTAAACTCTGGATAAATTTAAATTCTTTAATATTTATCCTTGATTTCATTTAATTGATGCTTATATCATTGTCATCATCCTCATGCTTATATTGTGATGATAGTCATCTTTGGCCCGTAGTGCATAGATGGACTGTTGATTGGTATGATTATGACCAGGAATTATTCGATATAATCATGGCCTATAATGTTACAAATGATGTGGTAAAAATCCTTATTGTCCCGTAGTGCATTGATGGACAATTATTGGTATGATCATGACCATGGGTTCTCTTCGGCCAAGGGTGCAAAGATGAATTATTATTTGGCATGATCATGATCATTGGTGATAACACGAATATCCTTGGCCCGTAGTTCATGGATAATTCGAGGATATGATAATAATGAATATCCTTGGCCCGTAGTGCATGGATAATTCAGTGATGTGGATTATTTATTAAGCTGAGTCTCAGCGATAAAATTGATGATAAATTTTTAAATTATAGAAGATAGTAGATATCATGCTCTACTTGACTCTTCTAATGGATTGCTTATTCCGTTACAGTTGTTGATCTAAAACTTGTTGTCTATTGTATTTTATCAGTTGTTATACTGTTGAAGGCTAACGATAATTTATTCTGCATTATCTTAGTCATAATAATCTTTGCTGAGCTAGTTGAGCTCACCCTTTGCTTTCATTGTTCTATTCAGGAAATGAGAAATAGCTGGGACTAGTCGGGGAATGGAGTGACGGTTCAGGTGGTTGCTTTATCAGTCCTCACTATTCTATGAAATAGTGTAATAATAATTGTAATGAGGACTTTATTTGAGTTTAGATACTGTCTACGAGACAATATCCATGTTAAAACTCTCAGCTACGTTTTGTCGTATTGAATAAAAATGAAGTTTGTATTTAAGTTCTATACCATGTATTTGGCGACTCAGAATGAGTGATGTCTACCTATTTTGGGGGCGTCACAAACAACCTTACGAAAAGAATCAATTTTAGCATGATGAGTAGTTAATCAGTCGATTCCTAAAATCGCATCAAAGGCAAGTATTTCCAAAGAGATAAAATCTACAGGTAACGTGAGGGTATCGATTTGAATCAAACAAGATTTATAAACAGCGGATGTAACGAAGGTTTCTCCCAACGGAGTTTTAATAGATAAGTCAAAGTCTAATTTCTCCGGAGTCGAGTTTAAACGTTGAGCACAATTAGGTAAAATAAAATAGTGGGTAGAACCTGTATTGAATAAGGTATAGACTTCGCAAGAGTTTATGATTAACTTACCCGTGATAACTTCGTTCGGGTTCCTCGACAAACGCTCTCACTTAAACTACTGGCTTTAACTTGTCTGGGACAACCTTTGGTGTCTCTATCCCAGCTGGACTTGACTTCTCAACACGAAAAAATCGAGTTAGGTGATCTTCTCTTCAGCAATTAAAACACGCTTTGGGTTACTGCGTACAATTTAGACGGATGTGTCCCTCCTCTCCACATTTGTAGCATACGACCGATGGTCATTCTCCGTCCTTTAAAATGAGTGCTGGTGCTGCTATCGATGTTTTTCCATCATTGTTGAATCTTCTCTTCTTAAAATTGTTCCCACTTAGTTCACCTTTCTTATTATCTTGACCATGATTACCACCGAAGTGGTTACCATTTCTGGCATGATAATTTTCTCCACGATGGTTATCATTGTTCCGATGGCCGTTGCCACCGGTATGATTATTATCGTGTTGTTGGTCGTTGCCTTTTGGTTGGGCTGACTCATTATCGCGCTCCAATAACTGAGCTCTATTCACAACATCTGAATATAAACAAAGTTTGTGAGAAATGAGGTATTGACGTATTTCAGGTTTCAAACCTCGCAGAAACATTCGCGTCATTCGCTCCTCATTATCAACCAAATGGGATACAAACCAGGACAACTTGGCAAACTACACGGTCATATTGTTTTGCTCCAGCTTGATGAATTCCACCTCCTTCATGTGACGAATACTTTCGGGAAAGTACATGTCGTTGAACCATTCTTGGAACTTCTCCCAAGACATCTTTAGTGCAGAAAGATGAGTATGTTTTACAGATTCCCACCAGTAATCTGCTTCTTCACACATCATAAAGGTGACGAAGGGAACCTTTTACTCCTCGGAGCATCCCAAGATATCAAATATCTTGGTGATCTGCTTAATCCATGCCTCTTCCTTAAGTGGCTCTGGCTTTCCCAAATACTCTGGCGGTCCTAGCTCCTTGAACTGTTTAGCAGTGACCAGCAGTGAGTTGCCATTAACTCCACCTGAATTATGAACATGAGTCTCTCTCGTTTGGTGTTGCATGAATTCTAAAAAACTCCTAAACGTACCATCGTTCGTCATTTGGTCGGTGTTGTTGTTTACACGAGGATTATTGCCTTCCTGATGGACATTATCCTGGTTATTGATCGGTGGTGACTCAACGGTCTCATGTGCTTCATTTCTTATCTCAACATTTTCAGATGCCATTTTTAAATACTACCACAAAATAAGGGTTAATTGACATGCCACATATTATCCCTATATTCTGACCGACCAGTTAAATAACAAATAAACTTAGGTAGGTCATACTAGCGAAGGATTTACCCGTCTCTCCCCTACTTGTTCTAGACTCAAATCTCAGTCTGGGTTCATATCCCTAAGCTTTGATACCAACTGTGACGCCCCCAAAATAGGTATACATCACCAATTCTGAGTCGCTAAATACATGGTAAAAAATTTAAATATAAACTTAATTATACAACTGTCGTGTAAAATACAAAAATACATAAGCTGAGAGTTTAAACACAAATACTGTCTCTTAGACAATATCCAAACTCAAAATAAGTCCTCATTACAATTATTATCACACTATTCTTATAGAATAGTGAGGACTACTATAGCAATCATCTTGGACCATCACTCCATTCCCTAACTAGTCCCAGCTATATTATCATTTCCTGAAGAGAACAATGAAAGAAAAGGGTGAGCTCAACTAGCCCAGTAAGAAATATTATGACTAAGATAATGTAGAATAAATTATCTTTAGCCTTCAACAGTGTTAAACTGATAGAATACAATAAACACCAAGTTTCACTGTAGCGGAATAACAATCCATTAAAAGAGTCAAGTAGAGCATGATATCTACTATCTTCTATGATTTAAAAGTTTATCATCAATTTTATCGCTGAGACTCAACTTAATAAATAATTCAAATCACTGAATTATCCATGGACTACGGGCCAAGGATATTCATTATTATCATATCCACGAATTATCCATGCACTACGGGCCAATGATATTCGTGTTATCACCAATGGTCATGATCATGCCAACAACTGTCTATTAATGCACTACTGGCCAATGATGATTTTTACCACATCATTTGTAACATTACAGGTCATGATTATACCGAATAATCCCTGGTCTTAATCATACCAATCAACAGTTCATCTATGCATTACGGGCCAAAGATGACTTTCATCACAATATAAGCATGAGGATGATGACAATGATATAAGAATTCAATTAAATGAAAGCAAGGATAAATTTTATAATTCAATTTATTCAGAATTTAATAATATCCAAATAGTCAACATGATACTACTTTGTGGAGTAAAATTCAAGAATAATATTGTATCAAAAATAATTTGGACAGAGAAAAAAATCAATTTTTGTCATGAATAGTATCCCGAGTGAATAGTACCTGAGTGAATAGTACCCCATGAATTGTACTTCAGGAATAGTATCCCGTAAATAGTATCCTGACATGAAAAGATTAAAAATTATCAAGAATGTTCAGAATAATATTTTTGTGAAAAGATACTAGATGAAGCGCAAATTTCAAGGATATTCTACTAATTTCTCAGAGTATAGAAGCAATACTTTACAAAATGAGTGTAAAATTCAGAATCTGAAACGAAATAATATTACTCACATAAAACAGAGTATGGAAGAAAATATTATTTCTTACGAATACTGAACAAAAATAATATCCTTTACAACTGTTGAACGAAAATAATATTCCTTACGAATATTGAACGAATATAATATTACTTACGAATATTGAACAAAAATAATATTATTTACGAATATTGAATGATAATAAAATTTCTTATGAATACGAAAAATAATATCGTAAGCGAATATGAAATAAATAATATCTCTTACCTCAAAAAGAGAGCAATTCCGACTGGTATAACGGATATATTCTTAAATAAAAAATGAAGTATGACAATTAAATGTCAGAGCCTCTAGATTTTAACCTGTTAATTATTAGATCTGTTAAGTGTATCCTTGTTATAGTATGCCATGAGAAGAGTAAATTGAAAGTGGAATCATGTCCATAGCATTTCTAGATTGAAAGTTATTCATGGTCAAACCTAGTTGACCAGTCATGGAAATGTTTATGAAAAACCAGATTTTGCCCAGCAAGTGTCTGACAAGCTTTTGCAAGGCTTAGATCTTCTACCTATAATGTTGTTAGAACCTCTAAGTGTATCACTTTTGAACACTAACATATGGACTACAAAACCCTGACAATGGATTACCCATTACATCAACAGGTTGCAAGTTATTAATGGTCAAAATGCATTGACCAAGCACAGAAACTGATTTCTGGAAATTCCAGAAAATTTTTAGAACAACTTCTGACAGCTATTTGACTAGGCTAGATCTCTCATATGGGATGTTTTTAAGCTTAGCCAGTGTAACACTTTTCAACCTTGACATATATGCTACAATAGTGTGACACTAGATCACTTAGATACCACTTATGATCAAAGTTATTAGCCCTTCAAAATCACTGATGGACATTGACTGCTAATTCTAAAAATTCCAGAACTCAAGAACAACCTTAGTTGGCTAGTTTGACCATCAATATCTTCTTTATGTGATGTAATTAAACTCAAAAATTGATTTATACTTGTAGTATTACATTAATACTACAACAATGATACACTCTCATGCCCAGAAACAAGATTAAATGAAAATTACAGTTGTTCAAAGTAGACCTAGGGCATTGACCAAACTGTTCTTTAAAGGCTCAAGAACACATATAGCAACGATTTTTGTCGCGATAGACCTTTAACGACAATTTTAAATAAAAATAAGTAATCTTAATTAAAATGACGCAGTATGGGTTATCGTTGACCGATTGACAAAATTTGCACACTTCCTTTCGATCAGAATTAAATTCAACTTAGACCAGTTGGCAAGGTTATATGTGAAAGAGATTGTTTCGAGGCATGGAGTTTCGGTGTCAATTGTCTCAGATAGGGATCCGCGCTTTATATCTAACTTCTGGAAGCGACTACAGGAGTGCATGGGGACGCAATTGAGAATGAGTACGGCATATCACCCTCAGACAGATGGACAGAGCGAAAGAATGATTCAGACATTGGAGGATATGTTGAGAATATGCATCATGAATTTTAAGGGAAATTGGGATGCTCATCTACTGCTGGTGGAATTCGCTTACAATAACAGTTACCACGCAAGCATTAGCATGCCGCCTTATGAAGCGTTGTATGGAAGAAAGTACGGAACTCCACTTTACTGGGATGAAGTTGGCGAGAGACGGCTACTGGGACCAGAATTGGTACAGCAAACAACATAAATAGTCAAAGTAATCCGAAAAAGACTATTAGCATCCAAGGATAGGTAGAAGAAATATGCTGATCCACACCGTAAGAATGTTGAGTTTGAATCGGGTAGCTTGGTATTTTTGAAAGTCTCTCCCTGGAAAGGAAAGATCAAATTCTGTAAGAAAGAGAAATTGAGCCCGAGGTTCATTGGACCCTTTGAAGTTTTGTGAAGAATTGGTGAAGTTGCTTGTGAGATAGACTTACCCCCGGCCTTAGAAAATATCCATAATGTTTTCCATATTTCTGTCTTACGACCCTACAAACTCGATTACAAACATTTGATTGAATATGAACCCCTGTATTTTGAGAAAGGCTTAACCTATGATGAAGTTCTTGTTCAGATTATTGACAGGAAAGAGCAAGTTCTCAAAAATAAAATAATACCTTCTATTAAAGTAATTTGGAGGAACCACAATGCTGTAGAAGCTACGTGGGAACTCGAGGAGCATATTATGAAGAATTACCCACATTTATTTGCTTAATTTATGTATAAGCGATTCTGGGGACAGAATCTTTGTAAGGGGAGAATGTAAAGGGACAGATTGATTGAGTCGTGATTCTGGGGATATAATCTTTTTAAGGGAAAAAGTTGTGACAAACGAGATTTTTGTAATTTAATTCGAATATTTATTGAATTAAATAAATATTTTTTTGATGATTTAATTATTGGGCTAAATAATTAGTTGATGAATTTATGGTAGATTAATTTAATTATATGTGTTACATTGATTAAATTAATGTGAATAATTTATTATTCAAAAGTATGTATTTAATTGAGCTTATTTGATTAAATGGATTATTTAATAAGCTCAATGTTATTCTAATTAATTTAATAATTAATTAGAGATATAATGACTTGACATAAATAATAAATGAGAATTTAATTATGTGACTATGTGATTTAATGTGGAATTATTCTATTTAATCTAATTTAATTAAATAAGATATTTAATTAATTACTTAAATGGGTGTGACATTATTAAACTATATAATAAGAGTTTAATTAAATTAATGGAGAAAGAGTATTTTGGAGATAGCCAAACATGGCTCTATAGGGAGTTGTCCAGTTAACCCACTAAGGGATTAACCGACCACGACCATCCAAGTTGCCAGTATGCGCAAGTTATATCTGTTCTTTTCTTTCATTACGTACATTTACTTAGAAAAATACAGAGAGAGTTTAGAGAGAAAAAGGGAGAGAATTTTGAGAAAATTGAATTTGGGGAAGGAGATTTGAAGAATTATAGGAGGAATTCCTATCATCTTAACAGAGAAATTAAGGGTAATTCCTTAACCTAACCTTTTAATTTTCGTACTTAGAAACTTTTCATAAAAATTGGCTTTTAGTTTTCTGTAATTGAATTTTCATGGCTAATTGTTAAATCTATGATGTTGTATATGTTTATTAACATGTATAGTTCAATTATATATGATTTATATGTGTTTTAGAGTAATTAATCTATGTCCTTTGGTTTAAATAGAGGATTTTTAAGTTTATAGTAATAATATATGATTTTGAAGTCAAAATCTGAGTTTTGATTGATGATTTGTTAGAATAATAGATGTTTATGTTGTTTAATAGATATAATCTGTTATATGTGGGTTGAAAACGATTTTTAGTATGAATTGATTCATGAAACCATGTTTTACAAAAGAAATTTGAGTTTTGTTATAAAAGTACAAAAAAGGCTGATTTTAGAATCAAAATTTGTGTTCAATCCATGTTGAAATCTGTAAATTGATAATTGATTATGTTTATACATGTAAAAATGAAAAGAACGAAACTTAAATGGACTGATTTGGTGTTATAGCGAATCTGTGATTTGTGATTTCATGAAATTTGATGAAACTTTGAAAAATAGCAAGAACATGAAAATTATGGCTTTAAATCTTGTTGTTTATGTGACTCAAGATGTTAAAAGTGTGCTAAGAATATCATTAAATAGTTCTGTTAAGTTTAGAAAATATGGATGAAATTATTTTCGTTGTGTATGTGAAATTTTGACCTAAATTGGCCCTGTTCTGTGTTCTTCACGAACTGCAAGTTTAAAACATATGGTTGAAACTGTATTCATTGTTTTAGCCTAAATTGGCCTTGTTATGTGTTTCTCGCGAACTGCAGAAACTGAATCTGGGTAACCCCGCCTCGACGGGCGTTACCAAGCTAAATTACCTCGCCCCGACGGGCAAAAAAAATTAAAAAAGAAAAATAAAAATAAAATAAAAAAATAATTAATTAAAATATTTATCAAATAAAATGAATATTTTAGTTGAAATATTTATGAAATAAAATAAATATTCGATGAAAATTATTATGGAATAATTTATTCGAGTGTAATAATAGTGAGGGAATGAAAATATTCTAATTTAATTAAGTAATTAAATTAGAAGGGTAATGATTTGTTAAATAAAGTGGAGTTTATATTAAATAATTAAGTGAAAGTGTGACTAATGGACAATATAATAAGAGAATTATAAAAAATAAATAAATTAGGAAAGGTTTTGTGACCTTATAACTGCTATGTTTTGTAACTGGTTAAATCACGTTAAAAAAATGATATCCATGAGATGATATGATGTTGTTTAAACTTAAGATTTGAGATTTCAGTCCTGTATATGTGAATGATGGTAATGAGCCGAATTTAAACCAAGTTAACAGTTGTATTAAAAAAGGGAACTAAACCTATAAGGTTAGTATTAATGTAACTAATGAATGTCGTGAATACATATGGTATGTGTGTAGGACTTGTGGTGAACGGGAGTAGTAATCGTTTAGCCTACGCACGAGGCAACTTTCTAAACCTTGTTTCTTTATATAAAGCAAGTTCTTTATTCTATCTTGTTTATTATTGTTCAAGTTCAAGATTTCATATTAGATGTTATCACTCTTTAAAAGAATGATTCCTGTTATGTACAATACTTAATCGATTGTATACCTCTTGAGTTTTATTATTCAACTTGAATATCAATTATTGTTGAACCTTATAAGACTAGCGAACCCTTATTGATTCAACTAGTCCAGAGTTGATGAACGTTCAAAAATACAAAATCATTGTTAAGCTTATTCAAACCAAACTTCCTTTGGTGCGGACTCTAATGTCAAACTAAGGTGCCCTATTATAGGTGATTACTTATGCTTTAATGTTAAGATATTGTACATTTTATGGTACTAAGGGTTGATCCCCCTAAGTACGAGAAGAATAGTCTATAGTCTTATGACTGTTAAAGGTTTCAAGTATAAACACTTGACAACCTAGGACGTAGTTCAAGGTCTTATGACCCTCAGAAGTTCTTTTGATTCTTATTATTCATTCTTGATTTAAAATTTGAGTTTCTTATTTCAGAAGTCTTTGATTCACTCACATGTTACTATTTTATTGTTATATTATTATACTTATGGGCAATCGTGCTCACTCTTATGTAATAATAACATTGCAGTTAAGAACGAAAGGTCCGACGAGCCTTCTTCTAGCAAAGCAAGGGCAAAGTCAACAAGTGATGAAGACTTATTGTTTATTTGAGATTTTTATGTTTCAGACTTATGTTAATGTTGTGTATGACTTATTATTTGTTATGCTTCCGTATTTGAGATTTAAGGTTAATATGACTTGGGATTGATGTATTTACATTCAGACGTTGTAACTCCATAAGGAGAGGATTTATTTTTATCTATTTATGGTTTTTCATTTACTATGGGTAGATAGATACATGATGTTTGGACAATGAACACCAAATCCTGTGAGAATTGAAGTACCCGGATTTGGGGGTGCCACAATTATGCATAATATAGGGTATTATGGAGCTGATCACTTCATGTACTCACTGAAGAGTATAATTTAGTTTTTATAACTAACTTAAATTCTTGAGGTAATTTAGTTTTATTAACTAATGATTCCTCTATTAGTTCTCGATCCATTTGTGATCACTCAGCATGAAATCTGGGTATATCCCACTTTATTGAATATTATTGTAGTACTGATAATTCTTCTTAATAAATTGAATATTATAAAACATTTGAAAGAATTCTACTCTTTCATCTTTGATATGTTATCTAGAAAAGTCTTGCTATTGAAATTTATTTATTATTCAGCTACTTTGGAATCTTTTGAATAGTATTGAAGTTCTATAAACGTTAGACTCTTCTGTTCATGATATATATCTTTTATTGTATGCTTTAACTTGCTAAGCAAACTCGTTGCTCATCCTTGCTTAAACAAAACATTTCAGCTAAAGCCGAGGTAAGGATAAAGGCAAAGCGAAGGCGACTGAGTAGTATTAAGTATGTAATGATTATTGTATCATATTTAGACCTAAGTCTTTGGTAATAATAGACATGTAATGTTAAGGTTAGTTCACCTGGAATGATGATGATATAATTATGTTTTAAGCTATGTTTTTATTAAGCTCATGAAATGAATGATGTATTTCATTAATGAATGGGTAGTTAGATGTGATATGTAATGAATCGTGAGCACCAAACCTGAGATTAGGAAACCCAAATTTGGGGGCGTCACAGGTTGGTATCAGACCTGTAGGTTATAAACCTTAGATGGGGGAAAAACCTTAAGAATATAACCATAAGAATGATAGGAAAAACTCATTTAGAGTTCTAAGTGGTGGATTGAGAAAATTCATTAACAGTAAGGTATGTGGACATTTAGTGTTTATGGCTTGTGTTTACTGGTGATGTACTAATTAAGTTATTTAAAACTAATTGTAGGATGTCAGGAGATGATGAGATGGTTATGGAGATGTTAGCAGTTATTGAACCAATGCCATTAGCCGAGGTGCCAGTTCAAAGTGAGTCAGTTGAAGAAGTTTTAAGAGACGAACCTATGGTAAATCTAGGAAGCGATAATGACGAGTACCCCGAGATGGAGTTGAATGAAGAGGAAGAAATATATTCCAAAGAAACTAAGGTGGAGCCAGAAATAAAGGCTGAAGATGGAGAAAAAGGCAGAGTAATAATTAAAGAAGGTCAAGCATCTATGGAAGTTTAAGAACTAAGGAATAAGGTGTTTTTCCTGGAGGAATTGTGGAAGACGGAAAGGGCATTGCGCGAGATGACAGAAGAACGAAATGATCTGAAGGCACATGTTGATAGAATGAGGGTTGAGTGCAGTGGATCATCTGAAGATGTGAGTAAGAAAAAGAGGGGTAATAATAATAAAAGGAAAAGAAACAACGACAATGACATTAACTCTGGAAATTCACATTCAAAGAAGAAACAAGCATGTGGTAAGTGTGGAAAGAACCATTTGGGGGAATGTATGAAGGGGAAAAAATGTGTGTTACAATTATGGTCAAGAAGGACATATTTCGCCAAATTGTCCTAAGCCAAATAAATGAAGATGTTTTTCATGTGGTGGAACGGGTCATAGGTTTAAAAATTGTCCTAAGAAGAAGACAGGTGAAGAAATTGGACTGAAAAAAGATTAAGTATGAGAGGTAGGACCTTTGAAGTAAGATAATATGTTAGGAATATAGTATCGTAGACGATGAGTATATGTAAATATATATCTATACGAATGTAATCCTTGTTTTTGTATGAATATCAAGATAACTTTTGTAAGTCTCAACTAAAGTGTGGATCCTGAAGAGTGTGGATAAAACGAAACCGGGAGTAAGTGCGTAAATAGTCAAAATTATATACTCCCTCGTTTTCGTTTTATCTGACGTTTTAGAGTTGAGCACGTATATTAAGAAACCTAATTAATACTAGTTAAATATGCTACTAAATGCCCAACACATCCTTTCTTTTGTTTATTCATCTACTTTCACACTCCTCATATTTAACCAATATCTAGTTATCCCATAAACTCAATTTCTCATATACCTAATTTTTCTCACCCACTCCCTCTATTTACGTCATCTCACTCCTCTTCTTTTTTCTTTTTCTTTTTTTATTACTTCCTTCCTAAAATTTTTGTTAGCTCTCTCTTTTGTTTTTCACCATTTTTTCTTATAATTAAAAAGTTGTTCCACGGAGTATTTAGATTACATATGTTCTTATAAAATAGAACAAACTAAACTATATTACCCATATATGTAGCTAATGAAAGAAGTAGATCTGACTGGTATAACGGATATTATCCTGAGAAAATCTTGCACTATAAACCACACTCAAAATATCCTTATACTCAAAAGAAATATGCGCAATACTATGGAAGTGGAATTTTCTGATTCTGGTGTGAGTTTCATTTTTTAACTGAGCAATCTATTTATAGAAGAATGGGGGCACACATGTTTCTTAAAAAATTGCAGGAGAGAATTTGGACACGCCAAGTTTTGAAAAGCTTTGCAATTTGACAATGTTAATATATTATTATATTACAAAGTTAGGCAAATTATTTTGGCACATTATTCTTATATGAGAAAGTTAGGCACATTTCTTATAAATTTAGGCATATTTCTTATATTAGAAAGTTAGGCACGTTTCTTATACTATAAAGTAGGCACAATATACTTGACAACATTTTATTATAAAGATTTATAACATTATACTATTTTAATATCATATTAAAATAATATATTTAAATGAATATTATTTTCGGAGAATATAATCATGAAAAAATATATGTCAAACTTACAACAAATGTCTCATGCTAAAATTCCTCAATTTATATCAAAATTGAACAAATATTTACTTGTCATATTTTTCAACAATTTTTTTTCATCAATTATTTACAACTCTTTAATCTCTCAATAATTATTCTTAATTAATATTATATAATCACAATATTGACAACCAGATCGTTCTCACGAAAGAGGGGACTTTTCGATAAGAATTTTTCCTTACTGGCGTGCAATTATAAAACCTATATAACCTCTTTCCTAGACAAAAATTTATATACATTGTCAATAATGCTATCTAATAATATCATTTCAATAATATGAGTTACTGTGTCATGAAAATTATTGAATTAATAATATAAAATACTATTCAATTATCAATGTAGCAATTATTGCATTAATAATATGAAAGACTGTTTACTGTAGCAATTATTGAGTGACTTCTTACGTAAGAATCAATAATCAGAAATACTATGTAATATCATGTACTACTGTGCAACTAAGCGTATTACTGTACTTTTATCACTGGTATTTCAACAGTTAACGGTAAATGTTTTGCCGTTATTTTATAAAAAGGTTATTTTTGTCAGTTTTTATATTCGACAGTTATTCCGTTATGTGGTCTACCAATGATTGCGTCGTCGTACGAATATTCTCTGAAAAAAAGAATATTCTCCGACCAAACGAATATTTTTCGACAACTGTTTACTTTGTATAATTTGCATATATCACCCACAACTATAATATTTATTAAATCAACACCTTACTATTTAGAATAATATATAAAGAAAATCAAATCTTATTCATAAAAAGTTGGGGTCTTACAATCTCCCCTTCTTATAAAATTTCATCCTCGAAATTGATATACGTACCTGATATTTCGAAGAGGTGAGGATACCTTTCTCTCATTTCGGATTCTAACTCCCAGGTTATTTTCTCAATATCATAGTTTTTCCATAAAACTTTGACTTGAGGTATAATCTTTGAGTGTAGAACATGTTCTTTCTTATCCAAGATCTTGACAAGTATCTCCTCATACGTTAAATCTTCCGTTATCTCGTCTGGTGCTAATTCAGTAATGTGGTTCAGGTCTTTCACATATTTACGTACCATAGATATGTGAAAAACGTTATGAACACGAGACATACTTGGCGGTAAGACGAGTCTATAGGCCACAATTCCTACTCGATTGACGATTTTAAATGGAACAATAAATCGAGGGTTGAGCTTTCCTCTCTTTTTGAATTTTGTAACTCCTTTCGATGGAGCAACACGTAATAATACATTGTCTTCGCATTGAATTCCACGTCCCTTGGATGAAGATCAACATAACTCTTTTATCAGTCTTGTGCTGTTTGTATACGTTACCGAATCATTTGAATATTTTTTGTAGTCATGCGTACTAACTCTGGTCCCAACAATGTTGCTTCACCCACCTCGTCCCAACATACTAGAGAACGACACTTTCGTCCATACAACGCCTCGAATGGAGCCACACCTATACTTGCTTGATAACTGTTGTTATAGGATAATTCCACTAATGGTAAATACTTGTTCTAACTTCCTTTGAAGTCTAGGATGAAGAGTCTTAATTGATATTCAAGAGTTTGAATAGTTATTTCCGATTGCTAGTCCGTTTGGAGATGATATACAGAACTGAATCGTAACTCGGTGCCTATAGTTTTCTGCAAACTGACCCAAAATCGTGAAGTAAATCTAGGGTCTCGATCAGAAATTATGGATGTTGTCATACCATTCAGTCTTACAATCTCATTTATGTATATACGAGCAAAACGTTCGAGTGAATAAGTTTCTCGTATAGGAAAGAAATGAGCAGACTTGGTTAATCTATCGACAATGACTGAATTTTCATCTATGCCTTGAGAAACCTTGGGAAGACCCGTAACGAAATTCATGTTAATGTGGTCCCACTTCCATTCTGGAATTTCAAGTGGTTGCAATGGACCTTTTGGCATTTGATGCTCTGCTTTGACACGTTGACAAGTTAAACACCTTGAGATAAACTTCGCGATCTCTCTCTTCATGTTTCTCCATTAAAATGTATATCGAAGATCATGATACACTTTGGTACTTCCAGGATGGATTGCAAACGGTGTGTTGTGTGCTTCCATCATGATTTTATACTTCAAATTAGAGTCGTTAGGAACACAAAGTCTGGAGTTGACTCGAAGTATTTCTTCTTTGTTGATTCTTTCTTCTGGAATAACACATTCTTCTTCATATTCATCAGCTCTAGGTCTGTAGCTTGAGAATTTTTAACTTTATCGATTAAAATTGGTTCTACTCGTATATTTGACATCATCACGTGGGTCCTTGGAGTCTTTAAATCTATTTTCATCCTTTGTAAGTCATACAAGATGGTCCTTTGTGTTGACAATATCTCACTCGTACCTACATATGATCTTCTACTCAACGCATCAGCTACCACGTTCGCTTTTCCAGGATGGTATTGGATGATATTGGATGGTATGATCATAATCTTTCAACAGCTCAAGCTAACATCGTTGCCACATGTTGAGTTTCTTTTGAGTGAAGAAATATTTAAGGCTGTTATAATCTGTATATATCTCCACTTTCCCCCATACAGGTAGTGTCTCCAGAACTTTAGTGCGAAAGCGACTGCCGCCAACTCTAGATCATGAGTAGGATAATTCATCTCATATTTTTTGAGTTATCATAAGTCATAAGCTACGACTTTCCCATGTTGCACGAGAACACATCCTAAACCTCATCCTAAAGCATAGCTGTAGATGACAAATCCTTCTGAACATGATGGTATTGTCAGAACAGATGCTGGAATGAGTCTCCTCTTGGATTCTTGGAAGCTCTTCTCACATTCCTCGCTCCATTAGAACTTTGTATCTCTTCGAGTCAACTGAGCTAATGGAGTGGCGATTTGAGAAAATCCTTCCACGAATCTTCGATAATAACCAGCTAAGCCCAGAAAGTTACGCATTTCGGTTACTGACTTAGGTTGCTTCCAACATTGTATTGCTTCAATCTTCGTCGGGTCAACTGATATTCCATGTTTCGATATCACGTGCCCAAGGAATGCTAGATCCTCAAGCCAGAACACACATTTCTTCAACTTGGCATATAACTTGTTTTCATAAAGCTTTTGGAGTATCAGCCTCAAGTGTTGCTCATGATCTTCACGAATTTTAGAGTAAATGAGGATGTCATCAATAAAAACAACCACAAAATGATCCAAATATTCCTTGAATATTCAGTTCATCATATACATGAAGGCAACAAGAGCATCAGTCAAATCGAAAGACATGACTAGGAATTCGTAATGCCCGTATCAAGTTCTGAAGGCAGTCTTCAAAATGTCATCAGTTTTAATCTTTAACTGATGATATCCAGAATGAAGATCGATCTTTGAGAAGAATTTAGAACCTTGCAACTGGTCAAACAAGTCATCATTGCGAGGTAACGGGTACCTTTTTTGACGGTGACATGGTTAAACTTCTGATAGTCAATGCAAAGTCGCATACTCCCATCTTTCTTCTTTACGAATAAAATAGGAGCACCCTAAGGAGATATACTAAGACGTATGAAGCCGATGTCTAATAATTCTTGAAGTTGGGCTTTTAACTCCTAATGTTTAATAGGAGCCATTCGATATGGGATTTTAGAAATGGGTTTTGTGCCGGGTTCAAGGTCAATACAAAATTTGATTTCACGCTCTTGGGGTAGGCCAGGAAGTTCTTCGAGAAATACGCCAGGGAATTTATTTACAACATAAATATCATTCAAATCTGATGTATTTTTATTTAAATTAGTGACATGGGCTAAGAAAGCTTGACATCTATTTTTCAATAAACGAATAACTTTATGGCTTAAGATGACAATGATTGATTTCAATGGGTAGGTTGCCCGAATTCGCATGACAGATTGATTAGGAATATGAAAACTAATGACCATACGAAAATAATCAATTTTAGCATGATGAGTAGTTAACCAGTCGATTCCTAAAATCACATCAAATGCAAGTATTTTTAAAGAGATGAGATCAACAGTTAATGTGATGGTGCCAATTTTAATCAAACAATATTTATAAACAGTGGATGTAATGAAGGTTTCTCCTTTCAACAGATAAGTCACAGTCTAATTTCTCAGGAGTCAAGTTCAAACGTTGAGCACAAGTAGGTGAAATAAAAGAATGGGTAGAACCAGTATCTAATAAGGTATAGACTTCGCAAGAGTTTATGATTAGCTTACACATGATAAATTCGTTCGGGCTCTTCGCTTTTTAGGAAGTCACAACAAAAGATCTCCCTTGAACCATCGATTTTAACTTGTCTGGGACAACCATTGGTGTCACCATCCCAGTTGGACTCGACTTTGCTATAGGGCACACTCGAGCTATGTGACCATTCTTTTCGTAACTATAGCATACTTTGGGTTATTGTGTATAGTCTGGACTAATGTGTCCCTCATGTCCGCATTTATAACATACAACTTGTGGTCTTTCTCCTCCCCTAGAAACAGGTGCTGGTGTTGATGTCTTTCCATTGTCATTGTTGGATCTCCTCTTTTTAAAATTGTTTCCACTTGATTTACCTCTCTTATTATCTGGGCCAGGATTACCGCCGAAGTGGTTACCATTTCTAGCATGATAATTTTCTCCATGCTGGTTATCATTGTTTCGATAACTGTTGTCGTTGGTATGACTATTATCATGTTGTCGATTGTTGTCTTTTGGTTGAACTGTCTCGTTATCTCGCTCCAATAATTGAGCTCTATTCGCCACATCTGAATACAAACAAAGTTTATGATAAATGAGGTATTCGCCACATTCGTGTCATTCGTTCCTCATTATCATCCAAATGGGATGCAAACCGGGATAATTCAGCAAACTTGGCTTCGTATTGTGATATAGTCATATTATTCAATTCTAGTTTGTCTTCACCCCAGATATCTTAAGTGTGGAAAGATGAGTACGTTTTACAGATTCTCACCAGTAATCTGCCTCTCTACGCAACATAAAGGTTGCGACAGGAACCTTTTGCTCCTCTGTGCTTCCCAAGACATCAAATATTTTTGTGATTTGCTTAATCCAAGCTTCTGCCTTAAGTGGCTCTGACTTTCCCAAAAACTCTGGTGGTCCTAACTCCTTGAATTATTTGGCAGTGACCAACCATGAGTTACTATTGTTTCTAACTGCATTTTGAACAGGAGTCTCTCTCGTCTGGTGTTGCGTGAATTGTAGAAAGCTCCTAAACACCCCATCTTTTATCATTTGGTTGGTGGTGTTATTTACAGGAGGATTATTGCCTTCCTGATACACATTGTCCTGGTTTTTAATTGGTAGTGACTCAATGGTCTTATATGGTCCATTGCTTATCTCTAGATTTTTAGATGTCATTCTCAAATACTGCCACAAAATTAAGGGTAATTAAAGAAATTGATATGTCTCTTATTATCCCTATATTCTAACCTACCAATTAAATAACGAATAAGCTTAGGTAGGACACACTAGCGAAGGTTTTACTTGTCTCTTCCCTTATAGTTCTAATCCTATATCTCTACCAGAGATCATATCCCTAAGCTCTGATACCAACTGTGACGACCCAAAAAATAGGTCCACAAAACCCATTTTGAGTCGCTAAATACATACTACAAAATTCAAATACAAACAACTATTAAATTCTCGTTCAAAATATGACCATGCATACTGTGAGTTTGAATACAAATATTGCATCGTACATAATACGGCAATATCCAAACTCAAATTAAGTCTTCATTACAGTTATTATCACACCATTTCATAACATAGTGAAGAATTCTATAGTAACTATCTCAGACCATTACTTCACTCCCCGACTAGTCCCAGCTACATTTTTATTTTTTGAGAAGAACAATGGAACAAAAAAAAGAGTAAGCTCAACTAGGCCAGTAAAGAATATTATGATTAAGATAATGAAGGATAAATTATCTTTAGCCTTAAACAATGATAAATCAGATAAAATATAATGGACAACATATTTTAGATCAACAACTGCAGCGGGCTAAACAATCCATTAGAAAAGTCAAGTAGAGCATGATGTCTACTATCTTCTATGATTTAAAAGTCTATCATCAGTATTTTATCCTTGTAACACCAATCAATAATTATTTAAAATCAACGAATTATCTATGCACTACAGGCCAAAGATATTTATTTGTATCACCAGTGGTCATGATCATGTCAAACACCTGTCCATCTATGCACTACGAGCCAAAGAAGACTTTCACCACAAATATTTATTTGTAATATTAAAGGTCATGATTATACCAATACACAATTTCTGGTCATAATCATACCAATCAAAAGTTCATCTTTGCACTACGGGCCAAAGATAACTTTCACCATAATATAATCATGATGATGATGACAATGATATAAAGAATGAATCAAGTGAGATTAATGATAAATATTATATATTTATAATTTAATTTATCTTAGAGTTCAAGAATGTCCAAATTGTCAACATGATCACCAATTGTGGAGTAAAATTCAATTTCAAAGATAATTTGGACAGAAAAAAAACTAAATTTCGTTGTGAATAGTACTCCGGCATGAATAACACCCTAGATGAATAGTACTCTGACATGAATAGTATCCCAAATGAATAATACTCTAGTATGAATAGTACCAAGAGTAAATAATACCCCGAAATGAAAAGATTAAAATTTAATAAGAAAGTTCAGACCAATATTTCAGTGAAATGATATTAGATGAAGCGTAAACCTCAAAGAATTTCTAATCATTTCAAGAATTATAGAAGCAATACTTACCATAGTAAGTTTAGATTTAGGGATATGAAATGAAATAATATTACTTACCATAGATCTTCAGGTTGAATTTTGGTGGATAAGTAGGGCAATAACTCTCTCTTGATTTTTGACTATAACTAAGTGATAATCAATCTTAATGTGTTTGATTCTTTCATGAAAATAGGATTCGCAACAATGTGGAGTGTTGCCTTATCATCATAATACAAAGGTACTGGAGTCAAATTAGAGAGACCAAGATCTTTTAGTAAAGCCAACAACCATGTTACTTCACATATGACATTAGTCATTGATATATACTCTGCCTCTACACTTGATCTTGAAATAGTTGATTATTTTTTGCATTTTCATGAGATAATAGATGGACCAGGCATCACACACTGTCCTGAAAGAGACCTAGTTAAGGAATGTGCCCCAACTAACACATAAAAGGCTTTCAGTTGAAGATGATGAAAGAATTAAGCAATAGCCAGGTGCTCCTTTGATGTATCTTACCAGTTTGTTGCAGCTTTCATATGAGAGGTTGTTGGTTTAGCCAAAAATTTACTAAAGATATGAACTGCATATGAGATGTCAGGTCTTGTGATAGTAAGATAAATAAATCTCCCAATTATTCTCCTATAAGAACTTGGATCATGAAGAGGATCTCAAAAGTCATCAGCTAGATTATGATGGTGTTCAATTGGGATGATACTTGGTTTAGCTCTAGTTAAAGCAGTGTGTTTGAATATGTCAAGAGTATACTTTCTTTGATGTTAGTAGATGCCTTGTTTTGATCGAGATATTTACAGGCTTAAAAAAATACTTCAATGCACCCAAATATTTTGTTTTGAATTGAGTACATAAATAATTCTTGATTGTGGATATTGAAGTAGGATCTGTGATGGTTAATAATATGTCATCCATATATACTAGCAATGCTGTAAATGATGTAGATGTAGTTAGAGTAAAAATATATTGATTACTATTTGATTTCCGAAATCCTGGTTAAATAATTTATCGTGAAGACGACAAATTTCAACTATCCTTTTCCTTGTGGGAATAGTCCCAACAAGTTAAATTTTCAAATGGAAAAAGGGATAGGAGATAAGACTGTGGTGAGCTCTTTAGGAAGCTGATATGTAACTAAGGCGAAGAGCTGACACTTATTGTATTTTCTAACAAAATCCTTTGCATCTTGAAACATAGTGGGCCAATAGTACCCTTAACAAAGGATCTTATGTGCCAGTGTCTTTGCCCCAAAATGGTTTCCATAGATGCCTTCACTTACCTCCTGAAGAGCATAATCAGCATCTTTTGGACCTATACAAAGAAAAAGGGATGAAGAGTACGAACTTCTATAAATTTGGTTATTGATAATGTAATATTTTACCTACTTATGTTTGATCTTCCGAACTTGAATTTTGTCTTTGGGAAGGACATCATTTTTTAAAAAGGTTATGATAGGTATCATTTATGAAACTTCTTAATCAATATCCATGACTTCCCAGATCATTATGCTTGGTTCTCGTAGGGTTTCTAGTTAAACTTAATCATCTAGAGATCCTTGATCAGTAGTTGCCAACTTGGATAAGGCATTGGCCATAGTGTTATCAACCCTGAATATACCAATAAGTTGGTATTTAGAAAAGCTGATGAGGAGAGAATGAACGGACTAACGATAAGCCTGTAAATGCATCTCCGGGCTGCATACACTCCCAAACCATATTTGAAAACTAGCTGAGAATCACTATATATTAGCAAATACTTTACCTCAAAGCTCTAAGTTAATTTCAGTTCAGCCAAAAAAGCTTTGTATTTTGAGATATTATTGGTAGTTATAAAGCCGAAGTGTATGGCTTATTTTACTTTAAACCCTTCTGGTGAGGGAAGAATGACACTGGCTCCGCTCCTCAAACCTATAGATGATCCATCTACAAAGAGGGTCTAAACAAGGTCTTCAGACGTTTATTCTTCATCTAGAATATGTGCTCCCTTCATGGGTTGATCAATCTTCATGTCTTCAGAAAAAGAACATTCGGTGATGAAGTTAATTAGAGTATGTGCTTTAATGGTAGTCCGATGATGAAATTTTACATTAAATTAGTTGAGTTCTATCACCCAAGTTGCTTACCGTCCAAAGAGATCGGGTTGGTAGAGGGACCCGCTTGAGGGGTTGATCTATCAAGATGATTATGGTCCTTCACTGAAAGTACTGTCAAAACTTTCTACTGGCAATTACTAATGCATATGCCAACTTTTCAATATTCGGGTACTTAGTTTTGGCATCCCAAAGAAATCGGCTAACGTAGTAAACCGACTTCTATCCTTAAGAGTCCTTATGAACTAATGATGCGTCGATGGCTAAAGGGCTTACTGATAGGTAAATATACAAGTCCTTTTCGGCCAAATATTTAGTAAGTATAGGAAGGGATGATAGATACCTTTTTATTCCCTCGAATGCTTCTTGGCATTCTTTGATCCATTGAAAGGTCTTCTTGAGCCCTTTCAAAGTATTAAAGAAAGGGAGACACTTTTATCCCTCTTCGGCTAACCATATATCCTAAGAAATTTCTTGATCTTAGGGTAAAAGTACACTTTATCAGATTTAATCGCATGTTTTAGCGTCGCATATTCTGAAAGCTTTCTTCGAGGTTGGCTAAATGATTATCAATTTTCATGCACTTAACGATCACGTCATCTACGTAGACCTCCATATCAATCCCAATCTAATTTTTGAATACCTTATTCATCATGTGTTGGTAAGTGGCTCTAACATTGATGAGGCCAAATGGCATGAATTTGTAGGTATATATAGCTTTATGGGTTATGAAAGCCATTTTTGAGGATATCTTTTGCTGACATCCCAATCTAATTATATCCGGAGAAGTCATCGAGGAAGCTAAGAATGACGTGACCAGATGCAGAATCTATTAACTAATTGATCCCTGGAAAAAGATAGTAGTCCATTGGGCCAGTCTTTTTCAAATCAGTGTAGTCAACACACATTTTCCACTTATCATTACATTTTTTTGACAAGAACCACGTTGGCTAGCCATTCAGGAAAATTGATCTCAAAGATCAACCGTGTAGATAAGAGTTTAGAGATCTCTTCATTAATCACCTTCTGCCTTTCAGGAGCTATGGTCCCCCATTTTTGCTGTATAGGTTTTGCCTAGAGATTAACACTAAGTTTGTGAACTGCTATACTTTTGCCAAACCCTGACATGTCAATCGAGGTCCAAATGAATATGTCATAGTATTCTCTTAAAAGGGCAATTGGATGATTACAAAAACCAACCTATAATCCAAACCCTATCTGAACCTTCTTTATAAAATTAATGGGGAACATCTCTATCTCTTCTGTCTCTTTGGCTAGAGTGGCCAACAGTTCGGTGATGCCTTCTGTGAAAGGTTCTAACTTAATTCTCATTGTTTGTTTTTTGTTTACTTACCCCCACAGAAGTAGCCTGAAGAGTTTGAATGTAACACTTTTTGGATATGTTTCGATCACCAATAACTTTACCCTAAACTCAGTTGGAAATTTCATCTTTAGTTGAGGGATAAAAGTGATTGCCCTAAGCGCTGATAGAGTTGTTTCCCCCAAGATAGCATTGTAATTACTATCCACATATACGACATAAAAATACAAGAAGACTGTTGAGAGCAGTACCGAAGACCATCGGTAGGTCTATTGTTCCTACGATTTGGACAGGAGCGTTGGCGAAGCCATATAGACTGAACTTTTTTTATCGATCAATATGCGCCAAGTCCAGTCGATTATATTCATGTCCATGGAATATATCGACTGAACTTTTGTTATCGATCAACATGCGCCAAAGATCCATATAACCCACCTGAACAGTTATAACTAGTGCATCATCATGTGGAGTGACCATACCTCTGGTGTGACGCCCCCAAAATAGGTATACACCACCCATTCTGAGTCACCAAATACATGGTACAGAAAATAACTATAACTTCATTATTACAATTGTCGTGCAAAATACGACAACACATATACTGTGAGTTTAAATACAAATATTGTCTAATAGACAGTATTCAAACTCAAAAGTAGTCCTCATTACAATTATTATCACACTATTTTACAAAATAGTGAGGACTACTAAAATAATTAACTAGAAACATCACTTCATACCTCGACTGGTTTCCGCTATATTCTCGCCTCCTGAGAAGAAAAATAGAACAAAAAGGAAAAGAGTGAGCTCAACTAGCCTTCAACAAATCAGATAAAATATAAGGACAACCAGTTTTAGATCAATATTCGCAGCGGAAAAAATAATTCATTAGAAGAGTTTAAGTAGAGAATGAAATCTACTATCATCTATGAATTTAAAAGTTCATCAATAATATTTTATCCATGAAATATCAATCAATATACATCTTGAATCAAATATTCATCTTTGTACTACAGGCCAAAGATATTCATTTGTATCACCAGTTGGTCATGTTCATCTCAACATCTATCCATCTTTGCACTACGGACCAAAGATATTCATCAGGTAATCATTCATCTTTGTACTACAGGCCAAAGATACTTAGTTATATCATCATTTAGGACCGAGGATGATGAAAAATATTGTAAAGAAACGAATCCAGTGAGATAAAAGGACAAAGATTAGGGATTCGTACTTTAGATAATCCAAGTTCAAAATACTCCATAATAAATCATAGTGGAGTGAAATTCAAGAATAAAGATCAAAACATGGATACAATCAAAGATAGTAACCATAATAGACATCTTGGACAAAGAAGAGACATGAAAATGTAGTATACGTGAATAGTAACTCCGACATGAAAATGTAGAAATTTTATAATAAAATTCATACCAATATTTCAGCATAATGATATTGAAAGAAAAACATCATTTATGAAGAAAATAGCATTCCTTACCTCAAAAGAACAGTACTTCAGGCTGAAATATCATGTATAAGGCTGAAGAAAACTTGTACTGAATATCAACTCACAAAGTATCTAAATACTCATAAAAATACGCACGATAATATATAGAGAGAAAGTTTATGATTCTGGTGTGATTTTCAATTCTAACTAAGCACCCTATTTATAGAAAAGTGCTAGAAAGCCAAAGCAGACTAACCTGCTACCTGATGGTTTTACATGCTACTATTTACGCCCACCACTTTTGAAATAAAATTTTAGCACATTTCTCACCAACCAAAAGTGGGGTCTAGCCATTCTAGAAAATTTCTAAAATGGTTTAAATTTAAACAATAATCAGCAACTTTAATAATTCATAATAAATAGCCATTTTATTAGAAAATTTTGAATCCCATGTCTATTCCATAGTAAATTTAATTCTCTACAACTTTGTAAAAGAAAGTTTTTCCAAATTCCAAACAAAAAATGTCCGAAATCCACAAACGGATGATTTTTAATACCTTCATTCCGATAAAATACTGATAAAATATCTCAACATTAATTCCTTCATTTATATCCAGATAAAAAAATATTTTTTTATCATATAAATCAATAATTAATTATTCACAAATAATATTACATAATCAAAATTATGACAATCAGGTCGTTCCTAGGAAAGAGGGGGCTTTTCGATAAGAATTTCTCTTTACTGGCGCGCAATTAGGTGACCAAACCCCTTTTCTAGACAGAACTTCCTTAGACATTGTCAATAATGCTATCTAATAATATTATTTAAATAATATAAATTATTGATCTGATAATTAGAAATACTGAGCAATGACAATTATTGAACAATAATAATATAAAATATCAACGTAGAAATTATTGAATCAATAAAATAAAATATTGAACAGTAATTACTGTAACAATTACTTAGTAGTGCCTTCTTACGTAAGAATCAATAATCCAAAAATATTGTGCAATACCGTGTGCTACTGTGCAACCACGCGTATTACTGTATTTTAACCACCGGGTATTCCAAAAGTATTAACGGTAACAATTTCGTCGTTAATTGTAAAAGTCAAACTTGTCATTTTATTCATCCGACCGTTTTTTGTTATGGGGCCAACAAATGGTTGCGCCATCATACGAATATTCCCCGATAGCAAGAATATTCCACGACCAAACGAATATTTTCCGACGACAATGAATATTTTATAACCACTTGCTTATTTTAAAAAAATTGCATATTTCACCCATAACCAAAGCATTATATCAAATTAACACCTTATTATTCAAAATAATAATTAGAGAAAATTTGATTTTATTTATAAAAAGTTGGGGTCTTACAACATCCCCTCTTTATAAAATTTCGTCCTCGAAATTGACGTACGTACCTGGTGTTTCGAAAAGGTAAGGATACCTAACTTTCATTTTCGATTCCAACTCCCAAGTCATTTCCTCAATAGCATGGTTCCTCCACAAAACTTTGACTTGTGCTCTAACCTTTGTGCGTAGGACATGCTCTTTCCTATCCAAGATCTTGACAGGTACCTCCTCGTACGTTAAATCTTCGGCTATCTCGTCTGGTTCTAACTTAATAATGTGGTTTGGGTCTTTCACATATTTACGAAGCACAGATATGTGAAACACATTATGAACATGAGACATACTTGGAGGTAATGCGAGTCTATATGCCACATTTCCTATTCGGTCAAGAATCTCAAATGGACCAACAAATCGTGGATTGAGCTTTTCTCTCTTCCCGAATCTTGTAACTCCCTTCCATGGAGCATCACGTAACAATACATGATCCACAATATTAAATTCCACGTCCTTTTGATGAAGATCCGCATAACTCTTTTGTCGATCTTGTGCCGTTTGTATACGTTGTCGGATCATTTGGATCTTCTCTGTAGTCATACGTACCAACTCAGTTCCCAATAACGTTGCTTCTCCCACCTCATCCCAACACACTGGAGAGCGAAACTTTCGTCCATACAATGCTTCAAATGGAGCCACACATATACTTGTCTGATAACTGTTGTTGTAGGAGAATTCCATCAATAATAGGTAATTATCCCAACTCCCTTTAAAATCTAGGACACAGAGTCTTAATAGATCTTTAAGAGTTTGAATTGTCCTTTATGATTGCCCGTCCGTTTGAGGATGGTATGCCAAACTGAATCGTAAATCCGTGCCCATAGCTTTCTGCAAGCTAACCAAAAATCGTGAAGTGAATCTTGGGTCACGATCTAAAACTATGGATACTGGCATGACATGCAATTTTATAATCTCATTTATGTACATACGAGCAAGACATTCAAGGGAATAAGTCTCCCATATCGGCAAGAAATGAGCAGACTTGGTCAAGCTATCTACAATAACCCAAATTACATCTATGCCTTGAGAAACATTGGGAAGACCTGTAACGAAATCTATGGTAATGTGTTCCCACTTCCATTTCAGATTCTCAAGTGGTTACAATGGACCCTTTGGCACTTGATGCTCCGCCATTACACGTTGACAAGTTAAACACCTCGAGATAAACTTTGCGATCTCTCTCTTCATATTGCTCCACCAAAATGTATGTCGAAAATCATGATATAATTTGGTACTCCCAGGATGGATTACAAATGGTATGTTGTGTGCCTCTACCATGATTCTATGTTTCAAGTCAGAATCGTTAGGAACACAAAGTCGGGAGTTGACTCGAAGTATTCCTTCTTCATTGAGTCTTGCTTCTAGAATAACACCATCTTACACTTTCTTCTTCATACGCATCAGCTCCAGGTTCGTAGCTTGAGCAGCTTTAACTTTATCTGTGACAACCCCAAAATAGGTCCATTCCATCCAACCTATTCTGAGTCGCCAAATACATTGTACAAAAAATAACTACAACTTTATTACAATAATTGTCGTGCAAAATACAACAACACATATGCTGTAAGTTTGGATACAAATATATACCAACTATGACTCTCATCCCAACCTTGGATAGCACGTCACAATGACACCTTACATAAAGGTATAGTCAAAAACTGTTTTAAAAATTAAAATTTTTAGAAAGTACTCAAGGAAACCTTCGTACATGAGAGGCCATGCGTCTAGTTTATGATAGATATCATATGTCGACAGAATTATCCTTGGTTGACCCAATAGACCCTAAAGAAAAACGAGGAGATTACTATCATATTCTTTCCAATGGTAAGTCTTCTCTTGACATATCATTATCTCCACTGTCTCTAATTGAGAATTATACTTCAAACAAACACTAAGATTATATAGGTAGTGCTCGTAAATATACTCAGTAAGTGGATGAGCACATCCATGTCTTATGATGATACGAGGTTGTATTGCATTAGACATCTTGTATGGTAGTGGCAAAATACCCTTCCAACGTTGGGTTCGCCTCACCCTATTTGATTCATCAAATATAACTACTAAATATTGTATACAACACTTTTCTATACTGCTTAGGTAGAACCTCCACAGCTAGAGACCACCGTTCTATTTCCCCGTTACCCTTGCTCGACCCAACTACACTCTTATTACCTGAAAAGGAATTTTGAAGCAAAAAGGAGAGCACAACTAGCCCAATAAAGAATATCATGACTAAAGATAATTAAATTATCAATAGTCTTCATCAGTAATAAATCAGAGATTTAGAACATATGGTAGATGATAAAACTTTTCAACCATAGTTGCAGCGGAACGAGCAATCCATTAGAAGAGTCAAATAGACCATAAAGTCTATTATCTTCTCTATGTTAAAAATCCACCAGCAATGTTTTGTCCCTGTAACATCAATCAACAGTTCTGGTCCACAATCATGTGAATAACTTATAATCATAATTGTGATTCTAAATTTTTTTCGCATCCAGGACAAAGATAATTTTCATCACCTGAAACATCAAAGATCATGGTTATACCAAATCACAGTTCATGTTCATAATCATATTAATAAATTCATCTTTGCACTACGGGTCAAAGATATTCATCAACAGGTCATCTTTGCACTACATGCCAAAGAAATTCAATAACAGGTCATCTTTGCACTACAAGCCAGAGATATTCAACAACAGGTCATCTTTGCACTACGGGCCAAAGATATTTATCAATAATTCATCTTTGCACTACGGGCCAAAGATATTCCTCAACAGTTCATATTTGCAGTACAGGCCAAATATATTCATATCTCAAAGAAATATATAATCATTTCAGAATTTATATAAACAATAATTATAACCATGTTAATCAATTCATCTTTACACTTAAGCTAAAGATATTCAATTATAAATTCAATGGCCATGATCATACCAGTTAACAATTCATCTTTGCACTACAGGCCAAAGATATTCCTCAGTCACGATCATACCAATAATTTACCCATCTTTACACTCAAGTGAAAGAGAAATTCAACATCAGGGTTATAAAAATATTATATATGATAATAAAAATAATATGATCAACAACTGCATTTATTTTCAAGAGCAACAATCATAAATCAACGATAATTTGGTCAGAAAAAGAAACTAATTTTTGTCGTGAATAGTAACTCGTGAATAGTAACTCGTGAATAGTACTCCGTATTCGTACATAGCCGTATACTTAAATAATGTCATATACGAAAATAGTGCCATATACATGAATAGTGCCGTATACGTAAATAGTAATCCCGACTCAAAAAGGTAAAAATTCCACAATAAAATACATACCAATATTTCAGTATAATAATATTGAAAGAATAACATCATTATGAAGAATATAGCATCCCTTAATATCCCTTACTATCCCTTACCTCAAAAGAGCAGCACTTCTGACTAGATATCGGATATGACGCTGAAGGAAACTTGCACTGATGAATAACAACTCACCAAGTATCTAAATACTCACAAAATACACTCAATAATCTAAAGAGAGAAAGAGAGAAAACTTGTTTCTGATGTGATTTTCAATTCTAACTTAGCCCTCTTTTTATAGGAAAATGTTAGCACGCCGAAGTAGACTTGACTTGCAACCTGATGGCTTTACCTGCTACTATTCCACCCACCAAAAATCAGTCATCTTCCCCAACAACCAAAAGTGGGGCCCACCCATTTTTAGAATTTTCCACCAAAATTATTTATAAACCTAATTTCTGAATCAGTCACCCCTTAAAATTCATAACAAATCATTCGTTCATTTTTAACGGTTCAAAATTTGTGAACATATACTCAACTTATATATGTATAACATATCCAAAAATCACAACGATCCTACGGTCAGATTAAAAATTATAACTCACACAATAAAGCTGTAAGAACACTGATTTGATCTTTTAATACCTCCAATCCGATAAAATACTGATAAAATACCTCAATATTAATTCCTTCATTTATAACCACATAAATAAATCCATCATTTATATCCACATCAAATAAATATTTCATTATCATATAGATCAATAATTAATTATTCACAAATAATATTACAGAACCACAATAATGACAACCAGGCAGTTCCCAGGAAAGAGGGGGCTTTTCGATAAGAATTTCTCCTTACTGGTGCGCAATTAGGTGACCAAACCTCTCCTTAGATAGAACTTTCTAGACATTGCCAATAATGCTATCTAATAATATTATTCTAAATAATATGAATTATTGATCTGATAATGGAGATGATGTGCAGTGACAATTATTGAGCAACAATAATATAAAATATCAACACAGCAATTATTGAATCAATAAAATAAAATATTGAACAGTAATTACTGTAACAATTATTGAGTAGTGCCTTCTTATGTAAGGATCAATAATTCAAAAATATTGTGTAAAACCGTGTGCTGCTGTGCAAACACGCGTATTACTATATTTTAACCACCGGGTATTCTAACAGTGTTAACGATAACAACTACGCCATTATTTATAAAAACTCAATTTTATCGTTATCTTCATCTGACAGTTATTCTGTTATGGGGCCCATAAATGACTGCGCTGTTGTACGGATATTCCCGATAAAAAGAATATTCTACGACCAAACGAATATTCCCCAACAACAATGAATATTTTATAGCCACTTGCGTATTTTGTAAAATTTACATATTTCACCCATAACTTTAAACTTTTATCAATTTAACCATTTACATATTTGGGGTCTTACAATCTCCCCTCCTTATGAAATTTCGTCCCCAAAATTTACGTACCTGGTATTTCAAAGAGTTGAGAATACTTTGCTTTCATTTCAGATTCTATCTCCCGGGTCATCATGATTTCTCCTTTGCTCATCTCTCGTGATAACTTCATTTGGGTTTCTCACTTGTTGGGAAGTCATGACAACCGCTCTCCCTTGAACTACCCAGCTTTGACTTGTCTAGGACAGCATTTGGCGCCATCACTACCGTTGAAATATACTTTTCTATAGGGCATATTCCTCCCTCAACTGCCTCGTCGTACTCCTGATTCATGATCTAAATCATTAATCTTCGATCCATATCGAATTCAGGTTGATCACTTTGTACAGGGTAATTCAAAACTCGATGTTGGGTTCTCCCAATTGCTTTCCAAAAAGAGAAATTCATATCATCTATTTTAGTCTTCTTAGATCGGATATCTCTTTCCACAATATCCACGTATCGTGCGGCTTTTGCCCATGCATCACTTATTCTCACTCGTTCAGTTTTTTCTTCTTTCAGCTCAGATTCCATCTTTATCATCTTATACTTTGCCAAAGAATGATTCTGTTCAAGCATCACATATCGGGTAACACAAGCTTGAATTGTTGCATCCTTTTGCTCCACGGCCGCCTGTCGTTCTTCAGCCTGCTCTTCTAACTCATGAATACGATTTTGAAATTCTACATTTTGATCATATAATACCTCTAATAAATTCTCCTCAGGTGCTTCTTCTTCCTCACTCTCAGCTGCTACCTCTGCGACTAGCTCGGGTGCAACTATCAATTCTTCACTCACCACATGGATTTCTCTAATTCCTTCTTCGCCTGACATCACATTATCCTGGTTGGTGATTAGAGGTATCCCCACGGTCTCATTCACTCCATTGTTAATATTCTCAGCAGCCATTCTCAAATACTGCCATAAAACAAGGGTTAATTAAACAAATTAACATATCACATAATATCCCGATATTATGACTGACTAACAAATAAGCTTAGGTAGGACACACTAGCGAAGGATTTACTCATCTCTCCCCTCCTAGTTATATTCTCCGATCTCCGCCAGAGACTATATCCCTAAGCTCTGATACCAAATGTGACAACCCCAATACAGGTCCATTCCATCCAACCTATTCTGAGTCGCCAAATACATGGTACAGAAAATAACTATAACTTTATTACAACAATTGTCGTGCAAAATACAACAACACATGCTTTAAATTTGGATACAAATATATACCAACTATGACTCTCATCCCAACCTTGGATAGCACGTCACAATGACACCTTACATAAAGGTATAGTCAAAAACTGTTTTAGAAATTAAAATTTTTGGGAAGTGCTCAAGGAAACCTTCGTACATGGGAGGCCATGCGTCTAGGTTATGATAGATATCATATGTCGATAGAATTATCCTTGGTTGACCCAATAGACCCCAAAGAAAAACGAGAAGATTACTATCATATTCTTTCCAATGGTGAGTCTTCTCTTGACATATCATTATCTCCACTGTCTCTAATTGAGAATTATACTTCAAACAAACACCAAGATTATATAGGTAGTGCTCGTAAATATAATCAGCAAGTGGATGAGCACATCCATGTCTTATGATGATACGAGGTTGTATTGCATTAGACATCTTGTATTGTAGTGGCAAAACACCCTTCCAACGTTGGGTTCGCCTCACCCTATTTGATTCATCAAATATAACTACTAAATGATGTATACAACACTTTTCTATACTGCTTAGGTAGAACCTCCACAGCTAGAGACCACCCGTTCTATTTCCCCGTTACCCTTGCTCGACCCAGCTACACTCTTATTACCTGAAAAGGAATTTTGAAGCAAAAGGGTGAGCACAACTTGCCCAATAAAGAATATCATGACTAAAGATAATTAAATTATCAATAGTCTTCATCAGTAATAAATCAGAGATTTAGAACATATGGTAGATGATAAAACTTTTCAACCATAGTTGCAGCGGAACGAGCAATCCATTAGAAGAGTCAAATAGACCATAAAGTCTATTATCTTCTCTATGTTAAAAATCCACCAGCAATGTTTTGTCCCTGTAACATCAATCAACAGTTCTGGTCCACAATCATGTGAATAACTTATAATCATAATTGTGATTCTAAATTTTTTTCGCATCCAGGACAAAGATAATTTTCATCACCTGAAACATCAAAGATCATGGTTATACCAAATCACAGTTCATGTTCATAATCATATTAATAAATTCATCTTTGCACTACGGGTCAAAGATATTCATCAACAGACCATCTTTGCACTACATGCCAAAGAAATTCAATAACAGGTCATCTTTTTGCACTACAGGCCAAAGATATTCAACAACAGGTCATCTTTGCACTACGGGCCAAAGATATTCATCAATAATTCATCTTTACACTACGGGCCAAAGATATTCCTCAACAGTTCATATTTGCACTACAGGCCAAATATATTCATATCTCAAAGAAATATATAATCATTTCAGCATTTATATAAACAATAATTATAACCATGTTAATCAATTCATCTTTACACTTAAGCTAAAGATATTCAATTATAAATTCAATGGTCATGATCATACTAGTTAACAATTCATCTTTGCACTACACGCCAAAGATATTCCTCAGTCACGATCATACCAATAATTTACTCATCTTTACACTCAAGTGAAAGAGAAATTCAACATCAGGGTTATAAAAATATTATATATGAAAATAAAAACAATATGATCAACAACTGCATTTATTTTCAAGAGCAACAATCATAAATCAACAATAATTTGGTCAGAAAAAGAAATAAATTTTTGTCGTGAATAGTAACTCGTGAATACTAACTCGTGAATAGTAACTTATGAATAGTACTCCGTATTCATACATAGTACCGTATACTTAAATAATGTCATATACGTAAATAGTGCCATCTACATGAATAGTGCCGTATACGTGAATAGTTCCGTATACATGAATAGTAATTCCGACTCAAAAAGATAAAAATTTCACAATAAAATCCATACCAATATTTTAGTATAATGATATTGAAAGAATAACATCATTATGAAGAATATAGCATCCCTTAATATCCCTTACCTCAAAAGAGCAGCACTTCTGACTGGATATCGAATATGACGCTGAAGGAAACTTGCACTAATGAATAGCAACTCACCAAGTATCTAAATACTCACAAAATACACTCAATAATCTAGAAAGAAAAAGAGAGAAAACTTATTTCTGGTGTGATTTTCAATTCTAATTTAGCCCTCTATTTATAGGAAAACGTTAGCACGCCGAAGCAGACTTGACCTGCAACCTGATGGCTTTATCTTCTACTATTTCACCCACCAAAAATCAGCCATCTTCCCCAACAACCAAAAGTGGGGCCCACCTATTTCTAGAATTTTCTACCAAAATCATTTATAAACCTAATTTCTGAATCAGTCACCTCTTAAAATTCATAACAAATCATTCGTTCATTTTTAACGGTTCAAAATTTGTGAACATATACTCAACTTATATATGTATAACATATCCAAAAATCACAACGATCCAACGGTCAGATTAAAAATTATAACTCACACAACAAAGCTGTAAGAACACTGATTTGATCTTTTAATACCTCCAATTCGACAAAATACTGATAAAATACCTCAACATTAATTCCTTCATTTATAACCACATAAATAAATCCATCATTTATATCCACATCAAATAAATATTTATTATCATATAGATCAATAATTAATTATTCACAAATAATATTACAGAATCACAATATTGACAACCAGACAGTTCCCAGGAAAGAGGGGGCTTTTCGATAAGAATTTCTCCTTACTGGCGCGCAATTAGGTGACTAAACATCTCCTTAGACAGAACTTTCTAGACATTGACAATAATACTATCTAATAATATTATTCTAAATAATATGAATTATTGATCTGATAATGGAGATGATGTGCAGTGACAATTATTGAGCAACAATAATATAAAATATCAACGCAGCAATTATTGAATCAATAAAATAAAATATTAAACAGTAATTACTGTAATAATTATTGAGTAGTGCCTTCTTACGTAAGGATCAATAATTCAAAAATACTGTGTAAAACCGTGTGCTACTGTGCAAACACGCGTATTACTGTATTTTAACCACCGGGTATTCCAACAGTGTTAACGATAATAACTACGCCGTTATTTATAAAAACTCAATTTTATCGTTATCTTCATCCGACAGTTATTTTGTTATGGGGCTCATAAATGACTGTGCCGTCGTACGGATATTCCACGACCAAACAAATATTCCCCGACAACAATGAATATTTTATAGCCACTTGCGTATTTTATAAAATTTGAATATTTCACCCATAACTTTAAACTTTTATCAATTTAACCATTTACCGAATAATAATTATAAGAAAAATTGAATAATTTTATTTCATAAAATTCGGGGTCTTACATTATCGATTAAAGTCGGTTCTACTCGTATATTTGATATCATCACGTGGGAACTTGGAGCCTTTAACTCTATCTCAATCCTGTGCAAGTCATACAAAATAGGCCTTTGAGTTGATAATATCGTACTCGTACCCGCATATGATCTTCTACTTAATGCGTCAGCTACTACGTTCGCTTTTCCAGGATGGTATGATCGTAATCTTTCAACCAATGTCGTTTCTCCATGTTGAGTTTCTTTTCGGTGAAGAAATATTGAGGCTTTTATGATCCGTAAAAATCTCCACTTTCTCCCCATACAGGTAGTATTTTCAGATCTTCAACGCGAAAATGATTACTGCCAACTCCAGATCATGAGTAGGATAATTTCTCTAATATTCTTTGAGTTGTCGTGGGGCATAGGCTATGACTTTCCCATGTTACATGAGAACACATCCTAACCCTTTGCCTGAAGCATCGTTGTAGATAACAAATACATCCGAACCAGATGGTATTGTCAGAACAGATGCCGAAATGAGTCTCCACTTGAGCTCTTGGAAACTCTTTTCGTATTCCTCGCTCTATACAAATTTTGTATCTTTTCTAGTCAGCTGAGTTAACGGAGTAGCGATTCGAGAAAACCCTTCCATGAATCTCCGATAGTAACCAACTAAGCCCAGAAAGCTACGTACTTCGGTCACTGACTTCGGTTGCTCCCAACTTTATATTGCTTCAATCTTCATCAGGTCAACAGATACTACATGTTTTGATACCACGTGCCTAAGGAATGCTACTTCCTCAAGCCAGAACTCTCATTTCTTCAGCTTGGCATATAGCTTATTATCACGAAGCCTTTGAAGTACCAGCTTCAAATGGCGCTCATGATCTTCACGGCTTTTGGAATAGATGAGGATGTCATGAATAACGACAACAACGAACTGATCCAAATATTCCTTGAACACACGGTTCATCATATCCATGAAAGCCGCATGAGCATTAGTCAATCTGTAGACACTCAAAATTTTCTGCACAGCTGTTACTGACATTACAAGAGGGCAGATTCGTCTTTTAGACATAACCCTGGAAGACAGCTCACATCTAGTCTGGATACTACCGGAAGCTCAGTTTTAATCCCGAAACACACACCGAGAGTATCAGTTCCAACCTCGGTAATAACCCTGAGGCCTGGAGTTTTAATACCGAAAATTCCACCGCAGAAGACCAATTTATCCCGGAGATAACCCTGAGATATTCCATCTCAGTCCCAACACTGGGAGTAGCATATTCCAACCTTGGAGATAACCCCAAGGAATGCAGTTCCGGAGATAACCCCGGAAATGCTTGTTTCAAATACATGCAATCAGCTTCAGAACACTCGGCGCTTACACCGAGGCACTCAGTATAAGACCTGACAATAACACTAGAAAGATAGGCACACCTCAGAGATGACACTGAGGACCTTCATCACTTGCAGTAGTCCAATCTCAGAGATAACCCTGAGCAACGTCTGCTTTATCAGCCCTAACTGGAGATAACCCTGGTGAGGGGCAAAGTCGTCATCTTACCACCTGGCCGCCACATCACGCCGTCTCAACATTTTAGACATATATTTCTACACAGCAATGTCCCACAAGAGCCAAGGAAAACCAATCCCGAGTGACTATTACGCAGGATAACGGATAGAATTTGAAGCTTGAAGATCAGAGGGCATCGTCCCATCTTCCTGACTTCGTACAACCTCTAATCCCATGTCATTGCGTAACTCTCGACAATGGCAATCTGAAATAGGTCTTACATACCTCAGTCGGATGCCCGAATTGTAATTTTGAAAGTTCAAGCGGACGTCACGTTGTATGCGTGCACGTACTTCGAGACGACGGGACTAGCGAAGCCCAGGGCACCCCGGGCAGTCGCAGGTACACCTGCGGCCTAGCCGCATGTACACCTGTGGCTCCCCCCTCTATAAATAGAGGGCTTGGGGTGGCCATTTTGAAAGAAAAAAAGGCGATGAAGCCCTGTCTAATTTGCTCTGTACACAACCTAAACTGAGTGCTCTCTCATTTTAAACACTTGTAAACTCATATATAGCTACTTTTTACCAGCGGGAGCCGAGTGTTCATCCATTTCAAGTTATTGAAGTCTTCTTTGACAGCCCACTGTAAGCCTTCTTACACATTTTAAATCCTTTCTCTTCATCTTTGCACACAATATTCTTCACATTGAGAGTCGTGTTGCGTGTGTATGCCCGGACTTCGGTCCGTGATTTCATTTCAGTTTGTATATATATATATATATATATATATATATATATATATATATATATATTTATATATATGGACTAACATTATCGAGTTATGCCTCGATTGAGCCTAGACTTATATCTGGAGCGTTTAATGGCTTTTGTATATATATATATATATATATATATATATATATATATATATATATATATATATATATATATATATATAAACTGTGTGTCGAACTCTGTTCGATGAGCCTAGACTTACGTCTAGTGCGTTTAAATGCTTTCGTATATATATATATATATATATATATATATATATATATATATATATATATATATATATATATATATATATATATTTACATTTCGTCCCGCCTGGAGTTTCCTCCGTGGCAGTTGATCGCTTTTATAGCTTTCCTTACATTTTCGATCCCCCATGGTGGTGCTTCGTGGTGGTTGATCATGTCTGTATATATATATATATATATATATATATATATATATATATATATATATATATATATATATATATATATATATATATATATACTTGCTTACTGTGTTTATATCAATTGCGGCATCTTGTAAGCCTAGGAATCATGTGATCACAGATTCAGTCCCTTGAATCTAGATTCGGTTCCCGTGATGGACCTTTTTCAGCTGTAAGCAGCTTGTAAATTTATTCCCGGTGTTCGGATTTCCTTCGATGGTTTTCATACCCATGAGGAATTTGGCACTACTTTGTATATTATTCTCTCGAAGATGCTTCACATCTCAAAAATAAAAGCAATCAAGCCGAACATTTAATAATAAAATGGAAGTGTAAAAGGTCTCAATTACTATTGAGCATAAGGGTTTGAAAAATCCCTTTTACCAAATATCACTGCTATATCTTGTTTAAAACTGAATTTTTACATAAATTCAAACCCTGTGTATATAGGTGCGAACGAGGCCTCGCACTACTTCGAAATAACAGCACATTACCGACACACACACACATATTCATATAACAGTTTGTTGAAAAGTGGCGGTCACCGTGGCAACACGGATGTCGGGGGGTGCCTAACACCTTCCCTCCGCATAAGCAAGTCCCTGGACCCTAATGAATCTCAGTTTCACAGACCCGTTTAACATTGTCATATCACTGGGTCAATGTGCAAACCTTTTCTCGATTGTTTTGGTACAACCATTTAAAAAATCAACTGGCGACTCTTAACAGTCCATCGTCGACATTATACATGTCGGACCTTTTTCAATTGTTTTTTCAAACAAATCTCACATAATATGAGAACACAAAAGAACAGGTAACGAAAAGGGACAAATAAAAAATCTCGACGTCGACACAATCCAAAAGACATGACCAGAAATTCATAATGCCCATACCGAGTTTTGAAGGCAGTCTTCAGAATATCCTCAGTTTTAATCTTCAGCTGATGATATCCAGAACGAAAATCGATCTTTGAAAAGAATTGTGCTCCTTGCAACTGGTCGAACAGGTCATCAATGCGAGGTAGTGGATACCTATTCTTGATGGTAACATGGTTCAATTCCTGATAGTCGATACAAAGTTGTATACTCCTATCTTTCTTCTTTACGAATAAAATAGGAGCACCCCAAGAAGATGTACTAGGACGAATGAAACCTATGTCTAACAACTCCTGCAGTTGGACCTTTAACTCCTGAAGTTCAATAGGAGCCATTCGATATGGGATTTTAGAAATGGGTTTTGTACCAGGTTCAAGGTCAATAAAGAATTTAACTTCACGTTCTGGGGGTAGACCGGGAAGTTCGTCAGGAAATACGTCAGGAAATTCACTAACAACAGAAATATTATTCAAATCTGACGTATTTTTGTTCAAGTCCATGACATGGGCTAAGAAAGCTTGACATTCATTTTTCAATAAACGAATGGCTTTATGGCTTGATATGACAGTGATTGACTTTAGTGGTTTGGTTGCTTGAATTCGCATAACAGGTTGGTTAGGAATATGAAAACTAACAACCTTACTAAAATAATCAATTTTAGCATGATGAGTGGTTAACCAATCAATCCCTAAAATCACATCAAATGCAAGTATTTTCAACAAAATAAGATCAACAGGTAATGTGATGGCCCCTACTTGAATCAAGCAAGATTTATAAACAGTGAATGTAAAAAAAGTTTCTCCTAACGGAGTCTCAACAGATAAGTCAAAGTCTAATTTCTCCGAAATCAAGTTCAAACGTTGAGCACAAACAGATGAGATAAAAGAATGGATAGAACCGGTATCTAGTAAGGTATAAACTTTGCACGAGTTTATGATTAGCTTACCCGTGATCACCTCGTTCGGGTTCCTTATATTTTGGGCAGTCACGACAAACGCTCTTTCAGGAACCACTAACTTTGACTTGTCTGGGACAGCTTTTAGAGTCACCATCTCCGTTGGACTTGGTTTCGCTACAAGACAATCTCTAGCTATATGACCTTCCTTTCCACAGTTATAACACACCTTGGTTTGTTGTGGGCAGTTTGGGCTGATGTGTCCCTCTTTCCCGCATTTATAACATACGACCGGTGGTCGTTCTCCTCCTCTAGAAACAGTTGATGTTGGTGCTGACGTCTTCACGTTATCATTGTTGTACCTTCTCTTTTTGAAATCTCCTCTCGACTCACTTCTTCTATTATCATGGACACGATTACCACCATAGTGGTTACCGCTTTTGTCCGTATTTTTTCCTACCCGCTGGTTGTCATTGTTCCAATGACTGCTGCCACCGGTATGACCCTAGTTGTGGTCCCTCGGTTGAACATACTCATTATATCGCTCTAATAATTGAGCCTTGTTCACAATATCTGAATATAGAGAAAATTTGTGAGAAATAAGATATTGCCGAATCTCGGGTTTTAGACCTCTCAGAAACATCCGTGTCATACGTTCCTCATTCTCTACCAAATGAGGTGTAAACCTGGATAACTCCGCGAACTTAGCCTCGTACTGGGAAATAGTCATGTTGTTCTGTTCCAGTCTAATAAACTCTACCTCCTTCATATGAAGAATACTTTTAGGAAAGTATTTGTCATTGAACAGCTTCTGAAATGTTTCCCAAGACATATTGAGTGCGGCTGGCTGGGTACGCTTCACAGATTCTCATCAGTAATCTGCCTCACCGCGGAACATAAAGGTGGTGAATGGAACCTTCTGTTCCTCTATGCATCCCAAGACATCGAATATCTTGGTAATTTACTTGACCCACGTTTTCGTCTTAATCGGATCCGGCTTTCCCAAGAACTCTGGTGATCCCAACTCTTTGAACTGCTTGGCTGTGATAAGCCGCGCATTGCTATCATTTCTACCCGTATTTTGTACATGAGTCTCCCTAGTCTGATTTTACATGAACTGCAAAAAGCTTCTAAACATCCCATCATTCATCGTTTGTTCGGTGGTGTTGTTTACAGGAGAAATATTGCCTTCCTATTGCATGTTCCCCTGGTTGGTGATTAAATGTGTCTCCACGGTCTCATTCACTCCATTGTTAACATTCTCAGCTTCCATTCTCAAATATTGCCATAAAACAAGGGTTAATTAAATAAATTAACATGCCACATATTATCCCTATATTCTGACCGACCAATTATATACCAAACAAACTTAGGTAGGACACACTAGCGAAGGATTTACTCGTCTCTCCCCTCTTAGTTATATTCCCCGATCTCTGCCAGAGACCATATTCCAAAGCTCTGATACCAACTGTGATGCCCCCAAAATAGGTATACACCACCCATTCTGAGTCATCAAATACATGGTACAGAAAATAACTACAACTTCATTATTACAATTGTCGTGCAAAATACGACAACATATATACTGTGAGTTTAAATACAATTATTATCACATATATACTCAAAAAGAGTCCACGTTACAATTATTATCACACTATTTTTCAAAATAGTGAGGACTGCTAAAACAACCGACTGGAAACATCACTCCATATCCCGACTAGTTCCCGCTATATTCTCGCCTCCTGAGAAGAAAAATGGAACAAAAAGGAAAAAGGTGAGCTCAACTAGCCAAGTAAAGAATATTATGACTAAGATAATGTGGAACAAATTATCTTTAGCCTTCAATAAATCAGATAAAATATAATGGACAACCAGTTTTAGATCAATATTCGCAGCGAAAATAACAATTCATTATAAGAGTTTAAGTAGAGAATGAAATCTATTATCATCTATAAATCTAAAAGTCCATCATCAATATTTTATCCCTGTAACATCAATCAATATACATCTTGAATCAAATATTTATCTTTGCACTACAGGCTAAAGATATACATTTATATCACCAGTTGGTCATGTTCATCTCAACACATGTCCATCTTTGCACTACGGGCCAAAGATATTCATCAGGTAATCATTCATCTTTGCACTACAGGCCAAAGATATTTAGTTATATCATCATTTAGGATTGAGGATGATGAAAAATATTGTAAAGAAACGAATCCAGTTAGAAAAAAGGACAAAGATTAGGAATTCGTACTTTAGATAATTCAAGTTCAAAAATACTCCATAATAAACTATAGTGAAGTGAAATTCAAGAATAAAGATCAAAATATAGATACTATCAAAGATAGTAACCATAATAAGAGAAAATTTTATTTTTCTGTGAATAGTGTCGTATACGTGAATAGTAACCCCGACACGAAAAGGTAGAAATTTCATAATAAAATTCATACCAATATTTCGGTATAATGATATTGAAAGAAAAATATCATTTACGAAGAAAATAGCATCCCTTACCTCAAAAGAACAGTACTTCCAGCAGAAATATCAGGTATAAGGTTGAAGGAAACTTGTACTGAATATCAACTCTCAAAGTATCTAAATACTTATAAAAATACGCTCGATAATATAGAGAGAGAATGTTTATGATTCTGGTGTGATTTCTAATTCTAACTAAGCACCCTATTTATACAAAAATACTAGAACGCCAAAGCAGACTAACCTGCTACCTGATGACTTTACATGCTACTATTCACGTCCACCACTTTTGAAATAAATTTTAGCGCATTTATCACCAACCAAAAGAGGGGACCACCCATTCTAGAAAATTTCTAAAATATTTTAAATTTAAACAATAATCAGCAACTTTAATGATTCATAATAAATAGCCCTTTTATCAGAAAAATTCGAATCTCATATCTATTTCATAGGAAATTTAATTCTCTACAACTTTGTAGAAGAAAGTTTTTCCAAATTTCAAACAGAAAATGTCTGAAATTCACATACGAATGATTTTTAATACATTTATTCCGATAAAATACTGATAAAACACCTCAACATTAATTCCTTCATTTATATCCACATAAAAAAAATACTTTCTTATCATATAAATCAATAATTAATTATTCACAAAATATTTTTGTTCATGGCCCTTCTCCTCATGATAAGAACAATATTTACCATTATCTTCTGTCTGGAGAAGACTTTAATCTTCGGAGGCCTTTCGAATAAGAGTTCACTCTTGATTTCATTAATCATGTCAGCTCGGTTTATTCAGCGTGTAGACTTTATTCGATGAGTCTCTATACTTACTTTTTTCCCCTTATCCATGGAGCTATTATCTTTGCCTCGTCGATCATCCTTGTAACCTCTTCGGGGGTCGCTTCTTTCGTCAGATCAATTACTATTGTGTTTCTAATTGAAGGTCCTCGAAGACTAGTAATGGCCTTTTCCATCTCTATAAAGTTTTTGCACTTATCATAGGCCTCAATGAGATTTTGAGGGGTTTTGGAGATGGTTTCCTTGATCAGAGGATTGGAATTGTCAACATTTGAACCCAGCATAAGAAATTGGATTACTTAAATCGGATCTAAGGTAGGGATCTAGGCTACTGCCTCAAGAAATCTCTTGAGAAATTACCGAAGATATTCGTGTGATGTTTACCTCACTTAGATCAGTGAATTCATCCATTTCCCATATTTTCTGTTACTACCCAAATGGGTATGAAATTATTCCTTAAGTTCCTCCCATGAGCCGATGGAACGGGAAGGAAACATGACCATCTATTCTCTAGCAGTTTTCTTTAGGGTAGAAATATAAAGATGGCACTTTCCTGCAGCATTATGACCATAGAAATGCATTAAAAGTTCATAAGAGTAAGTATGGTCAATAAGATCACTTGTTCCATCGTACATCTCTAAGTTCGGGACTTTGAAGGATCTATTTATATGGGCCTCATCAAGATCCTTGGTAAAAGGGGATGATCAATAGGATTTGTTGCTTGTGATCCTAGCACATCCTTCAAAAGATCTTTGGGGACATGTCTCTCCAGCAGAACTACTACGACTTCGGCGTCGTCTTCAGTCGTGATCTCTGTTTTTGTAATGTGAAGAATATCTGGTTCTTCTTTTTTAGCGTCTGGTTGAATCAGAAGAACTTATACTCGTGCTTCTATAAGAAAAATAATATCTATGAGTGCGACGAGAACCACGACGTTCGAGACGGGAAAGTGTTCCCCATTTTCTCAATTGGTCGTCTTTAGCCCTCGTCAGATTAGTAAGTTGTTTGTCAAGCTCTTCTTGCTAGAGTTAAAGCGCTTTCTTTTTATCTTGAACTTCCTAGAGATGACGTTTCTTGTCAGCGTCTGTTGGTTAATGAGACTACGAGCGTGCTTCGCCATGAGAATTGCTTTGGTGACCCATAGTGTCGTCATGAAAGTTGTATATTAAAGAGTGGTTGAAAAAGAACTCTACTAGATACTAGAAGGTCGTCCTTCCAGCGTCAATGTTATCGCTCAAATTTCTACGCACGTTCAACCATCGACTTGGATGTTAACCTGCAGTAAAAAGAACCACCAGAAAGTACTTAATGGCTTAAGCGGCCAGAAGATACCTCCGGTGTGAGAGTAAGAATAAGTTTCAAGATGGATTAACATTGGAGGAGCTAGTATTTAGTAGTGCTAGAATGTGTGTTTACCTCTATTGTTAACATTTATTTGTAGTTTTGCTACACCATTTCAATAGGATTATAATTTCTAATTGAAATTGTATAGAGAGATCATATTGGATAAGGTAAGTACCATACAAGAATTAATATTGAATATAGTAACTGAATAGTTTTTTAGTTGGCAAGATAGTGACCCAAGTTTATTAAATTTAAGAGTTAATTATGGACGCTTCAGATATAATGAACTAAAATCGGGTCCAATTCGAACAATTCATTGTACTAAATATGCAGCACAATGACTTCTATTTTCCTGTATCAGATTTTTCCACATCTCTTTTTTGCAATTAGTACAAGTAACCCACTTGACACACCAATCATTTATCATTTTTTTAATTTATGTTTATTATGAATTTTAACCATAATAAACATCCAAGGAAGTTTAACCACATAAACAAGCCTTTTTGTTTAACTGGTGTATTAATTGATAATATTGGGATACCTCTATGCTCCATACAGCCATTGTTCATCATTTCATTTCATAGCAATAATCAGTATCGTGCATTTTTCTTTTAAAACAATTACACTCTTAAGACGGAGGAAAACATTTTGAAACTGATATTTGAGTATTTGTAATTTCCTGTTCTCTTACGTTCTATTTGAAGACTTTTATATGATTCAAAGAAAAACAGTTCAAGGTGATTGTTAACGCCAAGATCTTTTCACACCCCTCAATCACCAAAAAGCGCGTCCAATCCTGCACAAAAAATGACTCAGCACCGAGAGCTTGACGACTTGGGCCGCCGGGGGATAGCTCCGGTGTGAGAATCAGTACAGGCCAAAAATAAGGTTAACAATGGAGGTTGTGTGCTCTAGTGTCTGGAAGATAAGTTTGCAAGTTACCTTTTCCATGTAGTGCTCTGTACTCTTATATTAGTCTCACCGCCTTGCATGCAACGCCCATTGTGACCTCATCTAATTGCATGCAATCCATATCAAATCATGTTCCCCACTAACTCAGGATTTTTTTTAACATCCTTTAATTAAGTATATGGATCCAAAATCCAATACTGATCCACTTCATCAGCCAATGGCCCAAGCCCAAATATAACCTCATTTAATTAATGGCCCAAAACTCCAAAGGCCCAAATAAGTATGGCCTAATAAGCCCAAATAACCATGGTCCAACATTGCCCCCTAGTCTTTTATCAAAAAGAATGTTTAATGGAAGAGTATATAAAAATGGCCCCATCATCAAAGGAGTCCAACCAAGGCCCAACAAAGCCCAATACTCAGACAACCTAAAACTAGATGCCAACTCTTCAAATTCATCATTATCTTTATTAAATGTGCCGCCCTCGAGTTTCATAAACAACTGAAAGGACACCACTATAAAAATTGAATTCCCCCAAATTAGACGATTTTACCTGCTCATTTCAAATTCAAAGTGCTCTTGCTTTCTTCTTCCTCTAGTTTTCTCTTTGCAATCTATCAACAATGGCTTCTTAGAACCCAGATAACATTATCCCCATCTCGGTAACCCCTCTAGCATCCATCCCGGCTACTCATACCCCCACCAACGTCATACCAGAAGCAAACCCCTAATCCACCCCTTCCTCCAGCAAAAATCCTTCACCTACCACCACTGAAAACCCTTCTAATGAATACCAGAATGAAGAACAATACCATCATGTCAATACCCACTCTGGACTTACAGAGGATGATATCCGTATCATCCAAGAACGCTACCTGATTCCAGATACTCACCACCTGAAAATGCCCACCCCCTCTGACCGTATGTACCATCGTCCCCAAGGTGTGACTTCTATGCATCTCACCCTCTTGGAGAAAGGGTTTCGCCTTCCCCTCCATGCTTTCATCATTACCCTGCTAGGGTTTATGGGCATTGGATTAGCCCAATTAGTCCCTAATTCCTATATCCACATCCTCGCCTTCATCATCTTCTTCCATGAGATAGGGATTCCACCCTCTATCGATTTCTTCTTCACTCTCTTCACAGCCGGCAATTCTCGCGAACGGGGTTTCAAGATGTTAAGCAATCAATCCCTAAAACCCAATGCCAAATTTGAAAAATGCCCCCTGATGGACACCCCTTCAAGCAACAAAGGGTAGCATAAGGATTGGTTTTTTGTCAAAGGACCTGAAATCTCTTCGGTTCCAAACTGGAATACTGCCAAGCGCCTCTCTGCAGACTTCGGCAACATCTCAGAGGAACGCTTGGTAGAGATGACGAAGCTTCTGGAGAAACTTCCTATGAAGGAATGGAGCTTCGGACTTCTAAGCAACCAAGCATGGTTGTATGACCACAAATGTAAGTCTCGAAGTCAATACTTATGTAATTTCTCAAATTTTCTTTAGTAATTATTCTGAAACATCCTTCTTCATTTTTTGTAGTATCCCTCATCAAATCTACTTCCATCGATCGAAAAGAGCTAGAAAAATTCCTTTCTACCAACCCAACCCAAACTCTTGCCGAACCCCAAACTACCGAACCCCAAATCACCGAACCAACCCCTACTGAAGAGACATCACAACCACATCAAAAGAAAAGAGCTGCTAGAAAACCAAAACACGTTCATGTACCCACACTTAATGAAAGCCTCCTTGACATGCCTATCGCCAAACGTAGTGAGATTCTTAGAACAAAAAAGAAACGAGCAAAAATAACCCCTCTTACCGCCAAAGAGCTTAGAGTACCTTCCACTGAAGCAAACCAACCACCAGTTATTCTGATAGAAATCAACGAACCCGTAGAACATGCAGAGCCCAATTCTCCCCTTGTCAGAAAAAGAAAACATTCTTCAGACTACCAACCAACTCCATCAACTGAACCTTCAACAACTCACGCACCACCTCCACCCGAACAACCAAGACCTTCTCCACAACGACCAACTTATTTCGATGCCATACCCGAAGCTGTACAATCGCCCACCTCATGGCCAGACAGAAATGAAAACTTCCCTTTACACCTCTACAACGCCTTCGTACTTAACACTGACGATCATCACTTCGACAATAGCTCCATTTCTGACCTAATCAAAGCTGGCATGACTCACCAAGCTAGAGTAAGTAAATTATTACTTAACCAGTTTTATTCACAAATATTTACTTGAATTTTTTTTATTAACTCTAAATAACTGCAGGTAAATGGAATCTTCAGGTGACTCCACCAAAGGTATAAAGAGATTGAAGCCGAAGAGGATGCTGTCCGAAAAGAAAATACCATTCTAAAGTTTGCTCTGGAGAGGGAAAGAAGTCTACATGGAAACACCCTCTTCAACTCTGAATGCCTCAGAAAAGATCTCGATAAACTGAAAGATCAACTAGCCTCAGCCGAAGCCCTCCAACAAACTACCGCCGAACAGAACCGAGAATTACAACTGAAGAATGAAGAACTGACACGAAACAACCGGGGCTTAACCAAAGAAATCAACGATAGTAAAATCTCCGAAGAACGACATCTCGAGCTTCGGTGTAAAGTTAAAAAAGAACTTCGCGAACTCAAAGCCCTTGGCCCCCCACTCACCGAAGAACTACGCAAAGAAATATAAATCGAGTACCGCAAGTTACCCGAACTAACAAATAAAATAGTTCAGATGTATGCTGAAGGCTACGAAACACTTCGAAGCAAAGGCAAAGCGAAGCTTATCACTGCCTCTCTGAACCCATTACTCCTCGATTCTTCTGAAGACGAAGACGAGGATAATACCGAAGACGACCCTCTACTAACATAACTTTAAACTTTGTAAAAATTTAACAACATTATTGTAATCACATTTTATATTTTAATGGAATATTAACTTTCCCTTGTTACTCCTTTTAAATTTAGCTTATGCTTCTATTCAAACAATAAATAATCTGAACTCAACACTTCAAATAAAATCAAGTAATAATGTAAAGTAACACTTATTCATTACCGAAGTGTGAAACAGATTTTCAACAATCTAATTCGCCATCTTTAGGACGAATAGACTATGTTTACCATCTTTAAGATAAACAAATCATGTTCATCATCTTTAGGATGAACAGATCCAACCGAACCTCCAAACAAGCCTATTTGCCATCTTGAGGACGAACATGTCCTATTCACCATCTATAGGATGAATAGGTTCTGTTCACCATCTTTAGGATGAACATAACACCGAACCTCCAAAAAATCCAATTCGTCATCCTTAGGACGAATCAGGACCCTACTCACCATCTTTAGGATGAACAGGTTCTGTTCACCATCTTGAGGATGAATAGACCACCGAACCTCCAAAAAATCTAGTTCGCTATCTTTAGGACGAATCAGGACCCTACTCACCATCTTTAGGATGAGCAGGTTATGTTCACCATCTTGAGGATGAACAGACAACCGAACCTCCAAAAAATTCAGTTCGCCATCTTTAAGACGAATCAGGACCCTGTTCACCATCTATAGGATGAACAGGCCACCGAACCCCCAAACAACCAGTAGATAAAACATCGTTGGAAAAAAAACATCGTTGGAAAAAAAAGCATCTTTTATTGATGATAACTGTTGGCATAACTACAGACTCTTGTACTCTGACACTGGCCCTACTGAAAATATTTTTGAAGCCTCCCTGCATGCCAAGTATTCTTTATCTCAGTCCCATCCAACGTTCGCAACCGATAAGTTCCTGGCTTCGGTACATCAAATACTTCATAAGGACCTTCCCAATTCGGCATCAGCTTTCCCACATTCTAAAGTGTAAAAGCTTCTACTTCCCGAAGAACAAGATCTCCCACTTCAAACCTTCGAAGCTTTACCCCTTTATTATAATGCTTAGCCACACAATGCTGATATGCTGCCAATTTTACCAAGGCTGCTTCCCTGACCTCTTCAAGTAAATCCATGTTGACCTTAAGCCTCTCATCGTTATACACCTCCCGAAACTGACTGACCCGAAGACTTGTAGACCCAATCTCAACAGGAACCAATGCATCTGAACAATAAGCCAGTCTAAAAGGCGAGTCCCTTATTGTAGTCCTCGGTATAATTCGATAAGCTCATAAAACGTTAAGTAATTCCTCAGGCCATCTACCTTTTGCTTCACCAAGTCTTCTCTTAATTCCATTTAGGAGTGTTCTATTAGTTACCTCAACTTGCCCATTAGACTGTGGATGAGCAACCGAAGTCTTTCGATACTGAATTCCCAACTCCTTTAAGAATGCTTCAAACTTCGAACCCACAAACTGGCGTCCATTATCTGAAATTACCACCATAGGAATGCCGAAACGAAACACCACGTACTCCTTCAGAAACTTCAAGCATTCTTGCTCTGTGACCGCCTTAAGTGGTTTTGCCTTAACCCACTTAGTCTTATAATCAATCGCCACTATTACAAAGCCGACTTGCCCTTTTGCCTTCGGCAATGGACAAAGTATATCCACGCCCCAGACAACAAAAGGTATAAGAGACAAAATCGAGTATAGCTCTTCAGGTGACTGGTGTAGGATCGGACTGTTTAATTGGCACTTCTGACACTTCTTCACATAATCAGTGGCCTCTTTAAAAATTATTGGTCAATAATATCCTTATCGAAGCACCTTATATGCTAATGACTTTGCAGCCATATGATCACCACAAATTCCCTCATGAACCTCTCGAAAGATATAGGTGGTGTTTGATAAAACTGAGTGTTAAGACCTGAACAGTTTAGACGTCTGAATAATATAGAGCATCTGAATAGAACTGTGTCTGAATGAAAAAATGTTGTTTGATAATTAATTTTTTCAAAATGTCTGAATAACGGTATTTTACCATTTTAACCCTCTGAACAGTTTAAACAAAACCTGTTTGATAATCAGAAAGTCTGAATAGTATTTTAAATACATATTTATAATATTTTGACCACAATATGATAAAATAAAAATAAAAAAACCTACAAATTAAATTAACTTCAAACATAGTATCATATCCCAAAAATATCAACATAGCATAATAATTCAACTATACAAATTAAATTAACTTCAAACAGTTGTTAAGAGTTGAAGTACAATTTGTTCACGTAGATTAACCATAAATTCTACGTCTTGATCATCCCATTGTGGTTCACCTTGTCCCTCTTCTTCGTTTCCTTCATTTTGCTCCGCTTCATTGTTAAACATGTTATCTCGATCATATTGAGCAAATAATTCATCCTCAATGTTATGCTTCCTTATGAAATTATGGACTGCGAAGCAAGCGATAACTATATCCCTTTGTATTGTAAAAGGGTAAGGAGCTATTCGTTTCAAAATTGGGAATCTTGCTTTCAACACACCATAAGCACGCACAATAACATTTCTGAGTTGTGCATGAGCATAGTTGAATTTTTCCTCTTTATTCAAAGCACGTCTGCGTCGAAAATCAGCTAACCAATACCTTGTATTGCGATATGGAGATAAAAATCCTCGAGTGTTTATGTATGCAGCATCACAAAGATAATATTTATCTGTAATTGAGACAAAAAATAACGATTATTATTACTAACTTGAATGATGAAATTTTATGACAAAAATAAATAATAATTGGAAATGGTAAAAGAAATTGTAATATATACCCGGGGGAGGAAATGGAAAACCAGAAGATGGATCAAATGCAACTTCTTTTAGCACTCGTGAGTCGTGTGCAATCCCTTCCCATCCGGCCCAAACAAATGTGAATATCATGTTAAAATCACATATTCCTAAAATATTTTGATAGCATTCACCTCTTCCTCTTCCTCTATAACGCGTTTGTTGACTAACAGGAACAACTGCATGTACAAAAGTACCATCTAATGAACCTACTACACCCTGCATTAAAAAATTTAAAGATCTCAAAGTATTTTATTGTATGGAATAAATGAAAAAAAGGAAAGAATTTATATGCCACTTACCGAAAATATTTGTCGTAAACTTTTATGGTTCCCTGGAATATCGGGATTTGGATCAAATGATGTAGGCACTATAATTTCTTTTGAGAACTCAATCATTCCGTTTAACACCTCATGAAAATATCTATGTATTGTTTGGGTAGAATGTTGAAATCTGCGTTTTACAACTCTAAAGCGTTCATTATGACCTATAATAGTTAAGAATATTGCCATCTTCTCCTCAACTGTTACGTATCTACTATTGTGTACCCATTGTTTTTCCTTGAAGTGTTCACATAGATGTACATATGCATCACGAGAGAGACGCATCAATTCTCGACACTGTGTATTTGATCCATGTAATAACTCTAATGTGTAAGCATGTCCGCTCAATGCCGAAGTATTATCCATAATCCTTGGTATTCTCCTTAAAGATCGTGTTTTCAAATACCAATATAAAATTTTATCCTCAATATCCATATTACCTATATAAAACATAACAACTTTAAAATACTATACAAAAGATAATGACCAAAGAAAATAGAGTAATAGCAAATATCACATCCATAATTTAACTTAAGAAGTTCAAAGTCATCTACAACAAATATTACATCCATAATTAGTAATAGCAAACATCACATCCATAACTACCAAATTAGCCCCAACATATACAAGAGTTTATATCCCAAAAATATCAAATTAGCTAGCCCCAAAGATAAGAAGTTTGTACCCAAACATATCAAATTAGCTAGCCCCAAAGATAAGAAGTTTGTACCCAAAAATATCAAATTAACTAGCCCCAAAGATAAGAAGTTTGTACCCAAAAATATCAAATTAGTTAGTCGCAAATATACCCTCCAACATAATATCAACAACTAAACAATATACCCTAACTTGCGTGAAACCATCATAACCCAATTTTCAACCTCATTTTCTTTTAAAATCATCCATGCTTCTCTATAGCTTGGTTTCTCACAAAATATTCCAAGAGCCATCTTGTGTAGTGGATTTTCTGCTCCCCAGCCAAGTTCTTCCAACTTATCTTTGCATTCTATCACGGAAGGTCCACTATTCTTTTCAACAATGAGTTTTAAGGCCTTGGACATCTCTTCATCTAGGTTAGTGTTGTAGGTTTGTTTAGATGAACTCTTAGCTTTTTTCTTTGGTCTTTCTCCCTCAAAGCTAGGAGCGGAAGCATGAGATTGCATACCAGGAGTTGATGCATTGGGAGAAGGAATAGAAGTCCCTTGACCTTGGGTGCTAAAATGAATGTCCTCAAGACTAAAAACCTCCAAGTCCAAAGGTGTTTCTTTAGTCCTACCTCTTCCACAACTAGGACCCCAACTATCAAGTCCCGTTGTCACAGTTCCATCAAATAATGCAATACAAAGATCGGGGAAGATTAGAGGTGAGGTCTTCAACGTTTCTACCATTTTATTTTCCTGTATTCAAATAGTAAGTTCAACATGTTATAATATATTTTTAAGGACTATTACTAATTAACTTAAAATGTAAAAAAATTAAAAATATACCTTTATCTCTTGTGTCCATTCCTCATCAGAAAGGTTGAACCTATTCGTTGACGGGTCATATACATTTCCTGTCTTACTTTTGAGTTTGCACCATGCACCATATTTTCCTCGCAAGTAGTCAAAATGATTCTTCATTTGTTTTTGATCCACAATCATGTTGTAGGTATTTTTTAGTATTTCTCCTACCTTTTTCCATGATTGTTGCTTGAGGCTTGCACCTTCCCTACCATTTTCCACAACCTCACGATTACATGCTTCTAAAAAAGTTTTCACTAGTGATTCATTTCTCCAACTCACTCTAGTCCTTTTTGGTTTTTGAGTTTCACTAGTTTGTTCCATACCTAAAGTACATAGATTCTAACAATAAGTATTTTACTGGACATACTTTATAAACCCGTAGTATAATATAATGTTTGTACAAGGGAAAGCATTCTTATAGATCAAATTTTAAAACTGTGCATATGCAAGCATAATCATATACTTCATTATGATTCCCCAAATGTGCAGTGCAGTATGATGTATGTTGTATTATAATCTAATAATCATTATAATCTCATTACCAACTTGCCATCCTAAATAATCATTATAATCTCATTACTAACTTGCCATCTCATTACCAATATTATGGTGTATGCTGCATAATCTAATAGTGCATTATGTTGTATGCAGTGCACACATTTGATTTAAGATTTCTAAATATTCAAATAAAAGCTCACAGGTCCTGTTGGAGTTGGCTAGGAAGAGGAACAAAATCTTATTACCAACTTGCCATCCCAAAGAAGCAAACTAGCCTAGCAGTTGAAGAAACAGAGGAGGATGAAGAGAGTGCTGACCAAATAGGCGGTAGTAAGCAAGCACTTCCCCAAATATAATGGGAAGATTTGCTTGAAATTTTAATGTCTAGCTCTTTCAAGTAACTGTTAGTGTTTTCTTTTAAAAAATATAGTAAATTGTATGCAAATTGATTGAGCACCAACTTTAGGCCGTCATAATTTATAGTTTAAAGTTTTCAACATGGGATAACCTGAGAGAAAATAAATTTGAAAGAGTTAATTGCTTATCAATGTGTTTGATACTCAATAGCCTTCCAAATACGGCTGGGCTACAGAATGAAATCTTAAATTCCACAAAAATATTTATGTTGTGAGTAAGAATTTTACTCCAAGACTAAAATATGAAATAAATAGACCAAGGTTATAACACTTTAAAATATAAAGAAACCAAAACATGTGCAGTAAATACACAAAACACACAAATATCATGCAATGTATTCAAAACCTAGCCAATAGAAACAGCTGAGTAATTTTGATAAAACGTTGATTGATTCTCTAAGCTTTTCAACCCAAAAACAAACGACAGCCTTGTTAACAAACATATAAATACTTGGTAAATAACATGTATATTAAATTTTATAGATTACTGCTTAGATAGAACACTGGTAACTTTTGAAATATATATAAGCTTTAAGAACACCTCGAAATTGTAATAGTCTTAATTGAACTCCATAACAATACCCCCAATTAAGCAAACAAAAGCTTAAAGAGAGATAATTCAGTACTGAACAAAGATCAAAAGATATCGCACCTGTAGCTTCAGCAAACGTGGAATTTCGTAATATAGCTGATAATGAGGTGAAGGAAGAGCGGCAGATCGAAGTGAAGGAAGAGAGGCGGATCAAAGTGAAAATGGGAGAGATAATAGGGTTCAGTGGACAGAAGTGGGATTTTGTAATATAGCTGAGGTTATTTTTGTCCCAAAAAAATGAAAACTCGGTAAGAGGTAGCTCTTAATGGTTTATAATTGTTTTTGAATCTTAAAGATTAAGAGGCATTAAGAGGCAATAATTTTTTTACCAAACAAGTTTTGGCTCTTACCAATTCAGAGACAAACCTATTAAGAGGTATTAAGACCTTATCAAACACTACCATACTCAGCTTTAGAAGGAACTAAACACTTCAGCAAGGGAGAAGAGTAAGCCCTTCGATAAAGATCGACATCAATAAGTACGAAGTTCGAGCTTTCATACTTTACTTTCTTAGCCAACATCTGATCCGAAGGAAGTGCGCCATCTGCCAAATAGTCTAAATATGGGGTTATCCAGCAATTAGATCGCTCTACACACATCACTTCCTCATGCTGAATGCTGGGCTGTTTCAACGTCTCTAAATAAACTGACCCATTAAAGGTACTCACTTCAGTAGTAGCTAACTTTGATAACGCATCTGCAATTGAATTTTCAATTCGATCGACCCCCTAAAACTTGTAAGAATTGAAATATTAAAGTCGATCCTTCAACTCTGCCAAATATTTAACCATTCTCGAACCCCGAGCTTCATACTCCCCATAAACTTACTTGATGACCAACTGAGAATCGTTGTAGATAATCAACCTCTGAACCTCCAGACTCTTTGCCAACTACAACCCTGTTAATACTGCTTCATACTCTGCCTTGTTGTTCGTTGACTTGAACCCAAACATGATGGTCTGCTGTACTTTGAATCCCTCCGGACTCGTCAATATAATCCCAGCTCCACTGACATCCGAAGTAGAGGACCCATCAATATATAATGTCCATGAACTCTACATCTGCTAAAGCACTGTAACTACCTTCTCAAACCCCTCAACTTCATTTAAACTCTCATCAACTTCAGAGAACGAACATTCAACCACAAAATCAGCTAAGGCTTGACCTTTAATAGCTTTCTGAGGATGATACTCGATAAAGAACTGAGACAATTCCATTGTCCACGCAGCGAGTCTACCCGAAACTTCTGGTTTAACCAGTACCTTCTTCAGTAGTTGATCCGTGTACACCACTATTAACCGACCTTGGAAGTATTGCCAAAGCTTTCGACAGGCTATTATCAAAGAAAAGGCAAACTTCTTAAGGTTCAGATACCTTGTCTCTGCATCCCTTAGGGCATGACTCATATAGTAAACCCGGTGCTGCTTACCCTAAATCTCCTGCACCAACACTGCTCCTACTGCCAATGAACTTGCCGCCAAATACAAATACAAAGGTTCAGCAGGAACTAGCTTCACCAACAAAGGCGCCGAAGACAAAAACCTTTTTATCCCCTGGAAAGCATCTTCGGACTCCGATGTCCACTGAAATGTCTTAGCATTCTTCGGTCCTTTCGTTGTATCAAAGAACGACTAACACCTTTCTACAGACTTAGACATGAATTTCCTCAGAGCTGCTATTCGACCCGTCAAACGCTGAACATCTTTGTAGGACTGAGGAGACTTCATATTCATAATAACCTGGATCTTTTCTGGATTTGCCTCTATACCCCTTTTGCTAACCAAATATCCCAGGAATTTACCTGCTCTAAGTCCGAAGGTACACTTGGTTGGATTCAACTTCAAATTATAATGACGAACAATTTGGAAACACTCCTCCAAATCATCCAAATGACCTTGAACAGACATTAGGGGTGTTAGACGAGCAGAGTAGCTCGATACTCAACTCGAGATCGGTTCAAAAATATAATCCAAAGCTTGAATTTGAAGTTGATTCGAGTCGAATGTGATCCATACTCATTTTTTGTTTAATGATACACGAGTCGAATTCGAATATACCAGTATTCGCTCAGATTAGGGTTCAAGTATTTCATTTTTTCTCGAAATATACTCGATACCTACTCGATGGATCATATTCGAATACTGGTCTGATTCATACTAATAAGCTAAATATGTGATATTTGTATCAATCTTTATAATTTATAAAGTGTAGTATTAAATTGTGTAAGCTTGTACTTGAATAAATCAGTGAATTGATTGTCAATTCGTATTACATTCTTTGTAATTTCTTTACATAAATAAAAGTAAAAGACTTTTATATATAAACATTAGTTCAATAATCAATTTATGTAGTAGTTCAGTATAAAGTGAAAGGGATCATATTCGAAATTTGATTTGAAGGCTCGTGAGTAACTCGTTTTATAAACGAGTCGAGTACTTATGAGTCGAGTAGGTCCAAGTAATGATCCGAGTCGAATCTGGCGCAAAATTAGAAATTTCTTATCGAATTCGAGTCGAATTCGAACTCAATTTTTTCGAGTCGAACTGAATTTGAGCATTAGAATGCTCGCTGAGTTTCGACTCGTTTTCACCCCTAACAGACATACTCTTAACAATCATGTCATCAACATAAACCTCCATATTTTTTTCCAAATGCCTTGTGAACACATAGTTCATCATCCTCTGATAAGTAGCTCCTGCGTTCAACAAGCCGAAGGTCATCTTCTTATAAGCATACACCGATCGATGAGTAATGAATGATGTCTTCAGAATATCCTCCTTACACATAGAAATCTGATGATAACCCGAGAAAGCATTCATAAAACTAGGTAAGGCATATCCCAAAGTCGCATCGATAAGCTGATCAATGTGAGGTAAAGGATAAAAGTCCTTCGGGCATGCGTTGTTCATATCAGTGTAGTCTATGCAAACTCGTCATTTCTCATTCTGCTTCTGCACTAGAACTACATTCGCCATCCACTCCGGATAGTCGATCTCAAATATGAAATCTGCTGCTAGCAACTTTATAATTTCTTCGTCAATTATCTTCTGCCTCTCTGGCATAAAAATCCTCCTTTTCTGTCAAACCGGCTTCTTTGTTGGATCTAGGTACAGCCTATGTTCAATAACCTTTCGACTTACCCTAGGCATATCACTGGGAACCCAAGCAAAAATATCAGTATAGCACTGAAGTAATTCCACCAGGTTCGTTCGGAAAGGTTCCGGCAGACCTGAACCTATCTTCACCGTCTTTTCCTTATTTCCCGGAATTAGCTCAAACTCTTCGGACTCTTCAGCTGGAATAACCAATGGCTCAGTACTGCTTTCTGTAAATGGTTTAATTTCAATAGCCATGGTTTACTTCTGTCTGCTGACCCTACACTCAAAGTAATTAAATCATTCCGATAACATCTCCTCGCCAAGTCTAAATCTCCAGCAACTTTTCTAACTCTATGTGGCGTCGAAAACTTAATCTTGAAATGGGGAATCGACGTCACTACCTGAAAAGTTGTCAAAGTGGGCCTTCCCAAAATGGCATTATAAGCTGAATCCATATGCACTACATAAAACTTACACATAATCTCCACCTGCTGAGGAGCCGTCCCGAAGATGACTGGAAACTCGATAGTCCCTGCCACTTTGACTGGATCATTGCTAAACCCGTACAGAGGAGTTTCTTGCCCGATCTCCATCTTCCTTCCGTCCAGGTGCATCCTCTGATAAGCATGTGCGTACAGGATATCCACCGAAGACCCATTGTCTATCATCATTCTTTTCATATCTATCGAACCCACTTGTGCAGTAATTACCAAGGCTCCTTCATGGGGTTTAATGGGTTCGGAAGGGAAGTCATCATCTATAAAAGAAATTACTGAACCAGGATAAGCTCTTTCAGTCTTTGGGAGTTTACCCGTCACTGTCATCACCGAATCCAGATATCCCCGTCGTTTCTTCCCAACAACTTTGGCAATGTTTCCTCCTGTAATTACATCCACCACATACCTTGACGGTTAATTATGAACTGGTGGTGCGGGTTGGGCAGCCTGACCAGGCCTATTATTCCTCTGCTGCTCCCTCGGGGGCTCTCGTCCTACTACGTATTGAACCAAAGCACCACTTTGGACTTTTCTTTCAATGAACTCTCTAAAATTCCAACAAGAGTTCGTATCATGCCCAGCTGCCTGATGGTAATCACAATATTTATAAGGATTTCCCGACCCTGGTTTAAGATTATCATGAGGCTACTCGAAATAGGGTTTGTACTTTATCTGCTCAAGAATGGTAGCCCGGTCCGTATTAAGTTGGGTAAATACCTTATTCACCTTCTGACTTGGAAAAGGTGGTCGACCTCCTTTCGACCCCCAATTATTGTTGTATTTCTTCTTATTCCCATCAGATCTATCATTGTTTCCACCATTCTTCTTCTAATTACCATCAGATCGATCTTTATCTTTCTCCTTCGCCTTCACCTTTTTCGAAGGCCCTGCTTTAAGCTGCTCATGGCTTCTTCTACCACAATGAAGCCTTCTGCCTTTTCAAATGCTTCAGCCAAGCTCTTCGGATGGTTGAACATCAGCTTCTTCACTAACTTCTCTAATTTCACCAAGTCCAACCCATTCTGAAATAGACCTATATGCTGAAGATCATTAAGGTTTGTCACCTGACCCACTGTTTCTCTAAATCTCTTCACATATTGGCCCAGAGTCTCATTCGGATACTGTCTGATCTGCGCCAATGACCCTGTGGGCTTTCCTCTCCTCTCATTGCTCCCGAATCGAGCATGGAACTTGTCACACAAATTAGCCCAGGATGAAATTGAGTCTGGAGCCAAGATCCCCATCCACTGCCTTGCAACTTTTCTCAACGTCGTCACAAAAGTCTGACACTTAGCTACATCTGAATATTCATAATAGTCCATCAGCCTATCAAACGCCTGGCTGTGGTCATATGGATCTCCTGAGACATCGTAACTCTCCGTATAAGGAAGCTTTTTATTAGGATCCGCCTTTTCCCGAAGAATTTCCGAAGAGAAAGGGGATGCCTTTTTACTCGAGCTTCCCTTCACCTGCTGAACTTCAGCCAGTTGCCTCCGAACCTCTTTCACCTTTTTAGCTAAGAGTTCAACTCCTTCTGGCTGCGAAGAAACTTCCTTCTTCGGGGAGCTTTTCTTCTTCTGTTCAATTCAGCTTTTTCCATCAGAGCTGGATGCTCCTGAGGGACTTCGTCTGTCACTTCTGCTGAAGCGAGAATCCACAGGGCGGTGTGCCCTCTTTGGATTCTCAGGAGAACAACCTCTGTATTTGCTTCGGCGTTTACCCTTCTCGCTGTGCCGAGAATACTCAAGACGAGGTGCCTTCTTTGAACTCTCGGGTGTACGTCCTCTCGATCTACTTCTTCACCTGCTCTTGTCATTACTCCGAGAATCCTTAGGGCGAGGTGCCCTCTTTGGATCTTCGGGAGTATGACCCCTTGCTCTTCTTCGGTCTCGAGAACGACTCCGAGACTTGCTTTCAGACTGCATGGGCTCCTCATTTCTCCCTGTTTTCCTTTGCAGAGACCTGCCACGTTCTTTAGGTCGAGCATAACTAGATGCCTCATCTTCTATTTCGGCCATAAGAGCCATCTGTTTAGCAATGTCCTCCCTTTACTGCAAAAGCACTTTCAAAGCTTTGTCAGTCTCTTGTGCCATCTTAGCCAGAGTAGATGCCTTGTCTGCCGGACTTTCTCGGTGTTGGGTTCTAGGCGGTGTGCCTTCTACCCTTTTTCGATCCTTGTCAAGCCCTTTACTAGCAGTGGAAAATAACTTCCTTCTGACATTACCATGATCTCTTGCATGTGACCCCTCCGGAATATCTTGTGATCCAAGTCTGTCATGGATACTCTTAGAAGGCCCCAGCCTATCCTTAACAGAAATTCTCTGCAGAGAAGAGCTCGTCGTTGTTGGTTGCCCTTCAGCTGTGATTGTCCTACTTTTCGCCATAACTTCCGATGTAGGATGTACAACCAAAGTGATTGAAAAGCAAAAACACTAGAAAAAAGCCTTCCTTCTAGCGCCAATGTTAACGTTAAGATCTTTTCACGTACCTCAATTATCGAAAAGCGTGTCCAATCCTGCACAGAAATCGAGTCAGCACCAAGAGCTTGACGGCTTGGGCCGCCGGGAGATAGCTCCGGTGTGAGAATCAGTACAGGCCAGAAATAAGGTTAACAATGGAGGTTGTGTGCTCTAGTGTCTGGAAGATAAGTTGCAAGTTACCTTTTCCATATAGTGCTCTGTACACTTATATTAGTCTCACCGCCTTGCATGCAACGACCCATTGTGACATCATCTAATTGCATGCGATCCATATTAAATCATGTTCCCCACTAACTCAGGATTTTGTTTAACATTCCTTAATTAAGTATATGGATCCAAAGCCCAATACTGATCCACTTCATCAGTCAATGGCCCAAGCCCAAATATAACCTCATTTAATTAATGGCCCAACACTTCAAAGGCCCAAATAAGTATTGCCTAATACGCCCAAATAACCATGGCCCAACAGTGATTTTTTCTTTTTAATCAATAATTATGACAAATAAATTATAAAAATTTATTTTCATAATTTGCCAACTTTCACTGTATTGAAAATTTTCTAAATTTCTTTACATAAAAGTTTATTGTTTAATCCTTGTGCCGTGACAAAAGTTCCCAACACAATTTTACATTTGTAAGATTTTTTTTTAATTTCTTTCTACAAAGTGAAATGATTTATGAGAATCAATCCTATGGGGTTAATTTCATAAATCAATTTGTTTTTATCATATTATTATTTAATTAATTTAATGATGACGATGATAACTTCATTTCTCAATTACTGAATATATATACTACTACAAAAAAATTAACCGGATGTTATGACTATTAACCGGCTGGATGTATTAACATGGTATATTTATTAAAAATTTTAATTTAATAATTTATTTAATTAGATTATAATAATAATAAATTTAAATTTTAAAATATAAATTAATTTATATTTAAACAATAATTATATAATTTCAACCCGTACAAGTCATGTTTAATTTATGACCGAATAAAAGATACGAGTAATAAACTACATGCCACCAAATTCAATAGTAATATTAATATAAATGATTTCCGAATCCTGTTTGCGTAACTGCGGTCTGCGGACGTTTAATAATTCCACAATTCTTGGATATGTAGGCTTTTATGTGGATAGTTATGAATTTCGGAACTAACACGTGACATTATTATATTTGTTCACTGCATTTAATGATTACGTAACTGTTTTATAAAGTGGAGTATCATTCATTACATTTAATATTATATTCTTTGAGACTAGACAAAAATTTAAAACTGCTAATATTATCTTTCCTAAATTTGACTATTCTTATTTGTTGAGTATATTTAATGATTAATTATTTTATAAAGTATCATTCATTACATTTAATATTATAATCTTTGAGACTGGCAAAAAATTAAAACTGTTAATATGACCTTTTCTAAATTTGACTAATCCCAGTCAGTTATTATTGATCAAAGGCCCTAGCCCTGCCATGGGCTAGCAGCTAGTAAGGTTGCAAACGAGCAAAATAGTTCGACCTCGATTCGGGCACAACTCGAAAATACGAGTGAGATTCGAATTCGTTAATAATATGATCCAAATCTGAATATTAAAAATAGTTCAAATAAAAATATGAGTAGAATCTGAGCAATATTATACTCGACTCGTTTAAAATTCAAATTACTCGAATTCTTGATTGTGATTCGATACATACTCAATTGATACATATTCGATTAGATGCTCGATATATTCTCTTATAATATATACAAATTTAAATCAAATTGGGATAATTAATTATTATTATTTTATTTTATTTTTAATTTTAATTGTGATTTTATATTTATAAAGTATAATAGTAAATATATTTTCTCATTTCTAAGTAAAATAACAAATTAAATTTATAATTATATTTATTATAAAACTATTTATTATGTGGAGACTCAAATTAGAACTTGAATTTGAAGCTCGTGAGTAATTTGAATATAATTCGATTCGGGTATGATCGAATTCGAGTTGAATCTGAGTAGAATTTTTCAAATACAATTCGAATTCAAGTATGAATTTATTATTTCGAGTCAAATCCGAGCAACTCTCTGTTCGACTCGTTTACACCCTTAGTCGTTGGCCCGTGCAAAAAAGAGGGAGGTATGATCGGTATTTTTTTCGATGACCTAATTCCTTGAATCGGTATTGTACAAATAAATTTTTTTTGGTCTTTATTAGCACATCGGGATCGGGAATAATATTCATTTTTATAAATTCGATATATATCAAATCATACAGATTTTATCGGTTAATGAATTATGTGCCACATAATTCATATATGGTACTTCCTCCATCCCTTAATATAAGTCGTTTTAGAAAAAAAATTGTCCCTTAATATAAGTTGTTTGAGAATTTCAAATAAATATTAATTATTTAGTTTATAATATTATCCCAAATATTAAATATATTTTTGGTTCTCTCACTATTTTATTTTTTATTATTAGTAATTTTACTGCTTTGGGATGGAAAAATAAACATTTAGTATCTCCCAAATCTTCTCTCTAAACCTTCGTGACTTCTTAATTATGATCCATCATTATTCCTTCTCAAATCAATTTCTCCTCTTATTATTAATTTTTTTTCTTTCTCAATCTTCTTCTTCTATCCACACACACACATATATATATATAGGGAGGGAGGGAGGGAGGGAGGGAGGGGGGATAATAGATGATACTTGAAATTAATACTTGAAATTAATAGTCAAAAATATTTAATGAACTTGAGATTGGAGTCCTTGAAGCAACACCAAGCCATGATTTCTTCTTCAAGCACTTTAAATCACAAAAGATTGAGATTGGGGGTTTTTTAGATATGCATGTGTTTCAATTTTTGTTTTCTTTAAGTTTATTTTTCTTCTATTTTAAACTTTAATTTGGATTGCATGGTATCAAATATAATTTCACTTAAACACAATAAAAAAAACAAAAAATTCTGAAACAAACTTCAGTATAAACGGTAAATACCCGAATCATATTTGTATTGAATCGATCCAATCGGTACGGGATATCGGATACTGCAATACCGAAATCGGTATGTTATTTTTGGTAAAATCAGTAACTAGTTCGGACCGATTCAATACATAATTGATCGTTGCACACCTCAAGTAACCGTCACCTTTAATCTTTTCTTTACTAGTGACATCTCTATATTGGTTAACTGCATATTTGATCTCAAAATATGTACTCTTTTGAACTTTATACCCCAAAGTATTAAAACTCTCATTTCAGTCTCCAAAGTAACATTATCCCTCCGATACGTACCCTCGTGTAATTTCAGACGAAAAAAAGTGTCAAATTTGCCACGTGCTCCGGGAAGATAAATATAAATACGTCTAATTATTTTCTTTATATATTTGACCGTATAAAATCAATTTAAAAATAATTTAATACCAACTTTATGCTAATATTTCTACAAATACTTTAATAAATAAAAATTAACTTTTATTTTCTCAATTCTAGAATCACACCATAACTAAATTGAACCAACCATTAAATGAACAAAAAAAATAAGAGTACGTAGAAGAAAAATATTCCTCAATAAATGGTTCCTAGAAGAATAATCAAACAATTAACCATATATATATATATATATATATATATATATATATATATATATATATATCAATACTTCAAAAAATTGACATAGCAAAATGCATACTATCCTCGTCGCTCGCTTGTAAGGCACAGTCCATTCACATTAGCAAACAACGGTACCAGATTTGGGGATGACGTTGGAAATTAAGTCAACGTAAACCACACGACAAAATAAAGGGAGATAAAACAACAGAAGATTTAATGTAAAAACCCTTTAAAAGAAAAAAATTAAAGGTCAAACTTTGAATCTCCATTATATCAGAATAATGAGCTCACAATAATCCTCTCAAGTTTTATGTCCTAAAACTTGAGGTTTCACAATACCGCGCCACAATTTTTTGTCTGGGCTAAAAGTTGCAAAATCGTCAAACCCACAATATAACATTTTTTCACGGCATATAAAAGTTACAAAAACCATCTCCCTCGCACACGGTGGCGAAGCCACATAGAATCTTGTGGGGTCAATCGACCACACTGAAAAAAAAAGTAGAATATAAGGTAAATTTAAAAATTTTTAAGTATTATATATAAATTGACTCCACTTAAATTTTATAAATTTTATATTATATGGGGTCAAATTAAAAATTTATAATTTTGTCAATCAAATTTTAACCATATATGACTCATGTGCTCTTAATATATGTATCTCTCTATAATATTTTAAACTAAATAATAATCTAATTTATATTATTTTTAAAAATAAATAAAGAATTACTTACTTATGAACAGTTGTGATTAAAAAAGTCTATTATGAGTCAATATAGTGTATATATACCATATATTATTATTTATTATATTTTCATTGTAATATAGTATATATATATATATATATATATATATATATATATATATATATACCCGAAAGTAGGCCCCTGCTCCCAAACTCCCGCCAAATTATTTTTAACTTATTAATAATTTCAACTCTACTCATAAAAATTTCTAACTTCGCCACTACTCACACAAACATAAAATTCACTCACACCATTTCTCAACTCTTAGGATGCTACATCATTTTTTATTGTGCTCCACAAAAATAACTCAACATAATACTCTATTTATAGAGTTCCTACAATTCTCCTTTTCTTATTCATCAACATCTCGATGAACACCAATTCCTTCAATCTTCACTCTCTTTATGTGTCACACCAATATGACTAGCTAATTCATTAAACTACTTTACTCAAATAGTACATAATTCACAAGTATCCATAATTCATTGAGCCTAACTCATCATGTCTCTCCCTAATGACGAGTCCACACTCTTCAATATCTCTTGTCAAGAGTCAACCAAGATCCTCAACGAGAAGAGTCCACCACTTGCTCAATGAATTTTTTTCATCCATCATGTGCAGTCCATACCATATCCATGACCCAAGCCCAAAATCATAGCTAGCTCTGATACCAATTGTTGGGAATTAAGTCAACATAAACCACACAATAAAATAAAGAGAGATAAAATAATATGTGACAACCCCAAAATAGGTCCATTCCATCCAACCTATTCTGAGTCGTCAAATACATGGTACAGAAAACAACTACAACTTTATTATAATAATTGTCGTGCAAAATACAACACATATGCTGTGAGTTTGGATACAAATATATATCAAATGTGACTCATGTCCCAACCGTGGACAGCACCTCACAATGACACCTTACATAAAGGTATAGTCAAAAACTGTTTTAGAAATTAAAATCTTTGGGAAGTGCTCAAGGAAACCTTCGTACATGGGAGGCCATGCTTTCAAGTTATGATAGATATCATATGTCCACAGAATTATCCTTGATTGACCTAATAGACCCCAAAGAAAAATAAGAAGATTACTATCATATTCTTCCTAATGGTGAGTCTTCTCTTGACATATCATTATCTCCACTGTCTCTAATTGAGAATTATACTCCAAACAAACACCAAGATTATATAGGTAGTGCTTGTAGATATACTCCGCAAGTGGATGAACACATCCCTGTCTTATGATGATACGAGGTTGTATGTCATTAGACATCTTGTATGATACTGGCAAAACATCCTTCCAACGTTGGGTTCGTCTCAACCTATTTGATTCACCAAATATAACTACTAAATGATGACCACCGTTCTATTCCCCTGTTACCCCCGCTCGACCCAGCTACACTCTTATTACCTGAAAGAAATTGTGAAACAGAAGGGTGAGCACAACTAGCCCAGTAAAGAATATCATGACTAAAGATAAATTAATTATCAATAGTCTTCATCAGTAATAAATCAGAGATTTAGAACATATGGTAGATGATAAAAATTTCAACCATAGTTGCAGCGGAACGAGCAATCCATTAGAAGAGTTAAATAGACTATAAAGTCTATTATCTTCTCCATGTTAAAAATCCACCAACAATGTTTTATCCCTGTAACATCAATCAACAGTTCCTTTTCACAATCATATGAATATCTCATAATCATAATTGTGATTCTAAATTCCTCTTCGTACCCAGGACGAAGATAATTTTCATCACATGTCTTTACCTGAAACATCAAAGATCATGGTTATACCAAATCACAGTTCCTGTTTATAATTATACTAATAACTTCATCTTTGCACTACGGGCCAAAGATATTCGTCAACAGACCATCTTTGCACTACAGGCCAAAGATATTCATCAACAGGTCATCTTTGCACTACGGGCCAAAGATATTCATCAACAATTCATCTTTGCACTACAGGCCAAAGATATTTCTCAACAGTTCATATTTGCACAACAGGTCAAATATATTAATATCTCAAAGAATATATAATCAATTCAGAATTATATAAACAATAATTATAACCATGTTAATCAATTCATCTTTACACTTAAGCTAAATATATTCAATTATAAATTCAATGGTCATGATCATACCAGTTAACAATTCATCTTTGCACTACAGGCCAAAGATATTCCTCAGTCACGATCATACCAATAATTTACCCATCTTTACACTCAAGTGAAAGAGAATTTCAACATCAGGGTTATAAAAATATTATATATGATAATAAAATTAATATAATCAATATATAGTTTTAATCTCCAGAGTAATATTCATTAACAACTATAATTTGGTTAGGAAAAGAAACCAATTTTGTAGTGAATAGTACCCGTAAATAGTAACTCGTGAATAGTAACTCACGAATAGTAACTCATAAATAGTAACCCCGATACAAAAAGATAGAAATTCCACAATAAAATCCATACCAATATTTTGGTATAATGATATTGAAAGAATAACATTTCTTAAACTTATAAATAATTTATTTTAATTATTTACAATTTACTAAATAATGCATTTAATCATCCTAAAATTTCAAACTCATAAGATTTCATCACCAATAATAAAAACCCTCATCAAAACTCTGCATATACCTCGTATAGGATTCTCAAGCTATAAAATCTTATTTTCTAATTTTTTACTTCACATAACATATTTAATTCATTTACTCATAACTAGTATATTTTTATGAAAAATACCAAATCAGTACAAAAAAATTTTCTTTTATGAGATTTAGTAGAATATAGTCCCATATTGAACATATATTTTTCTCAAAATTTTTAAAAATCATTTACTATTTTTCATATGACCAAAATAGCCGAATATTTAGATATTTATAAAAAATTGTACTTTTATCCAAAAAATTCCAAAATTTACGGAGTATACTTCTATCATATACATGTACTCCCAATAAAAATTTCACCAATTTTGGAGTTAACCATAAGGAGTTATAAGCGGTTACTTTTAAAATAGTCTTTTCTCGTAAAATTCATAACTCTTAATCTATACATCCAAAAATCACCATTTTTAGACACAATCAATAAAACTCATCAAATTATCATTTCAAATTTTTTCAGAATTTTCTGAAGGTCAGAAGAAGTACGAACTAAAAAATATAATAACCCTTAAAATCCCTTACTATCCTTACCTCAAAAGAGCAGCACTTCTGACTGGAATGCAAAGCCGAAGAAAACTTACACTGAATAGCAACTCTCAAAGTATCTAAATACTCACAAAATATGCTTCATAATATAGAGAGAGGAAGAGAGAAAGCTTATGTTTCTGGTGTGATTTTTATTTCTAACTTAGTCATCTATTTATAGGAAAATATTAGCACGCCGAAGCAGACTTAACTTGCAACCTGATGGTTTTACCTGCTACTATTCCCACCCACCACATTTGAATAAAAATCTCAGTACATTTCTTCACCAACCAAGAGTGGGGCCCACCAATTCTAGAATTTTTTACCAAAATGATAAATTTCGAAACTTCAACAATTTCTGAACCAGTCATCTCGTAAAATTCATAATAAATCATACGTTCATTTTTAACGGTTCAAAATTTGTGTACATATACTCAACTTATATATTTATAACATATCCAAAAATTACCACGATCCAACGGTTGGATTAAAAATTATAACCCCCGCAAAATATCTCAAAAACCCTAATTTTTAATACCTCCATTCCGACAAAAATACTGATAAAAACCTCAACATTAACTCCTTCATTTTTAACCACAAAAATATATTCCTCATTTATATCCACATAAAATAAATATTTCCTTATCATATGAATCAATAATTAATTATTCACAAATAATATTACAGAGTCACAATTATGACAATCAGGCCGTTCCCAGGAAAGAGGGGGCTTTCCAATAAGGATTTCTCCTTACTAGCGCACAATTAGATGACCAAACCTCTCTTTAGACAGAACTTTCTAGACATTACCAATAATGCTATCTAATAATATTATTTAAATAATATGAATTATTGATCTGATAATGAAAAATACGGTGCAGCAACAATTATTAAAACAACAATAATATAAAATATCAACGCAACAATTATTGAATCAATAAAATAAAATATTGAATAGTAACTACTGTAACAATTATTGACTAGTGCCTTTGTAAGACCCCGAATTTTATGAAATAAAAGTATTCAATTTTTCTTATAATTACAATTCTGTAAATGGTTAAATTGATAAAAAGTTAAAGTTATGGGTGAAATGTGAAAATTTTTCAAAATACACAAGTGGTTATAAAATAATCATTGTTGTCGGGGAATATTCGTTGGTCGTGGAATATTCTTTCTGTCGGAGAATATTCGTACGACGGCGCAGCTATTTGTGGACCCCATAACGAAAAACGGTCGGATGAAGATAACGATAAAAATTGAGTATTTATAATTAACGGCGTAGTTGTTATCGTTAACACTGTTGGAATACCTGATGGTTAAAATACAGTAATACGCGTAGTTGTACAGTAGCACACGGTATTGCACAGTATTTTTTTCAATTATTAATTCTTACGTAAGAAGGCACTACTCAATAATTGTTACAGTAGTTACTGTTCAATATTTTATTTTATTGATTCAATAATTGCTGCGTTGATATTTTATATTATTGTTGTTTCAATAATTATTGCTGCACAGTATTTTCCATTATCAGATCAATAATTCATATTATTTAAATAATATTATTAGATAGCATTATTGGCAATGTCTAGAAAGTTCTGTCTAAGGAGAGGTTTGGTCATCTAATTGCGCACTAGTAAGGAGAAATCCTTATTGGAAAGCCCCCTCTTTCCTGAGAACGGCCTGGTTGTCATAATTATGACTCTGTAATATTATTTGTGAATAATTAATTATTGATTCATATGATAAGGAAATATTTATTTTATGTGGATATAAATGAGAGATATATTTTTGTGGTTAAAAATAAAGGAGTTAATGTTGAGGTTTTTATCAGTATTTTTGTCGGAATGGAGGTATTAAAAATTAGGATTTTTGAGATATTTTGCGAGGGTTATAATTTTTAATCCGACCGTTGGATCGTGGTAATTTTTGGATATGTTATACATATATAAGTTGAGTATATGTCCACAAATTTTGAACCGTTAAAAATGAACGTATGATTTATTATGAATTTTACGAGATGACTGGTTCAGAAATTGTTAAAGTTTCGGAATTTATCATTTTGATGGAAAATTCTAGAATTGGTGGGCCCCACTCTTGGTTGGTGAAGAAATATGCTGAGATTTTTATTCAAATGTGGTGGGTGGGAATAGTAGCAGGTAAAGCCATCAGGTTGCAGGTTAAGTCTGCTTCGGCGTGCTAACATTTTCCTATAAATAGAGGGCTAAGTTAGAATTGAAAATCACACCAGAAACATAAGCTTTCTCTCTCTATATTATGAAGCATATTTTGTGGGTATTTAGATACTTTGAGAGTTGATATTTAGTGCAAGTTTCCTTCGGCTTTGCATTCCAGTCAGAAATACTGCACTTTTGAGGTAAGAGATAGTAAGAAATTTTAAGGGTTATTATGTTTTTCAGTTCGTAATTCTTTTGACCTTCAGAAAATTCTGGAAAAATTCGAAATGATATTTTGATGAGTTTTATTGATTGTGTCCAAAAATGGTGATTTTTGGATGTATATATTAAGAGTTATGAATTTTACGGGAAAAGACTATTTTAAAAGTAACCGCTTATAACTCCTTGTGGTTAACTCCAAAATTGATAAAATTTTTATTGAAAGTATATCTATATAATATCAGTGTACTCTGTAAATTTCGGCATTTTGGATAAAAGTACAATTTATGATAAATGTCTAAATATTCGGCGGTTTTGGCCATATGAAAAATAGTAAATGAGTTTTAAAAATTCTGAGAAAAATATATGTTCAATATGGGACTATATTCTTCTAAATTTCAGAAAAGAAATATTTTTAAAACTGATTTGGTATTTTTCATAAAAATGGACTAGTTATGAGAAAATGAATTAAATATGTTATGTGAAGTAAGAAAATTGAAAAATAGGATTTTATGGCTTGAGAATCCTATATGAGGTATATGCAGATTTTTGATGAGGGTTTTGGTTATTGATGATGAAATCGTAAGAGTTGGCATTTTATGATGATTAAATGCATTAATTAGTAAAGTGTAAACAATTTAAATAAATTATTTATAAACTTAAGAAATATTATTCTTTCAATAGCATTATACCGAAATATTGGTATGTATATTATTGTAGAAATTCTACCTTTTTCATGTCGGGGTTACTATTCATGAGTTACTATTCATGAGTTACTATTCACGAGTTACTATTCACGATAAAATTTAGTTTCTTTTTCTAACCAAATTATAGTTGATTTATGAATATTGCTCTTGAAATTAAATCCATGTTTTGATCATATTATTTTTATTATCATATATAACATTTTTATAACCCTGATGTTGAAATTCTCTTTCACTTAAGTGTAAAGATGGGTAGATTGTTGGTATGATCATGACTATGGGTTCTCTTTGGCCAGTAGTGCAAAGCTGAATTGTTGACTGGTATGATCATGACCATTGAATTTATAACTGAATATCTTTAGCTTAAGTGTAAAGGTGAATTGATCAACATGGTTATAATTATTGTTTATATAATTCTGAAACGATTATATTTTTTTTTGAGATATTAATATATTTGGCCTATAGTGCAAATATAAACTGTTGAAGAATATCTTTGGCCTGTAGTGCAAAGATGAATTATTGATGAATATCTTTGGCCTGTAGTGCAAAGATGAACTGTTGATGAATATCTTTGGCCTGTAGTGCAAAGATGAATTATTGATGAATATCTTTGGCCTGTAGTGCGAAGATGAATTATTGTTGATTATCTTTAGCCCGTAGAGCAAAGATGGTTTGTTGATGAATATCTTTGGCTGTAGTGCGAAGATGGATTTATTAGCATGATTATGAACAAGAACTGTGATTTGGTATAACCATGATCTTTGATGTTTCAGGTAAAGACATGTGATGAAAATATTCTTCGTCCTGGGTGCGAAGAAAAATTTAGAATCACAATTATGATTATGAGTTATTCATATGATTGTGGAAAGGAACTGTTGAGTGATGTTACAAGGATAAAACATTATTGGTGAATTTTTAACATGAAGAAAATAATAGACTTTATTATCTATTTGACTCTTCCAATGGATTGCTCGTTCCGCTGCAACTATGGTTGAAATTTTTATCATCTACCATATGTTCTAAGTATCTGATTTATTACTGATGAAGACTATTGGTAATTTATTTATCTTTAGTCATGATATTCTTTACTGGGCTGGTTGTGCTCACCCTTTTGTTTCACAATTCTTTTCAGGTAATAAGAGTGTAGCTGGGTCGAGCGGGGGTAACAAGGGAATAGAACGGTGGTCATCAATTAGTAGTTATATTTGGTGAAGAAAATAGGGTGAGGCGAACCCAACGTTGGAAGGGTATTTTGTCACTATCGTACACGATGTCTAATGACATACAACCTCGTGTCATCATAAGACAGGGTTGTGCTCATCCACTTGCTGAGTATCTTTACGAGCACTACCTATATAATCTTGGTATTTGTTTGAAGTATAATTTTCAATTAGAGACAGTGGAGATAATGATATGTCAAGAGAAGACTCACCATTGGGAAGAATATGATAGTAAACTTCTCGTTTTTCTTTGGGGTCTATTGGGTCAACCAAGGATAATTCTGTGGCCATATGATATCTATCATAACCTAGATGCATGGCCTCCCATGTACGAAGGTTTTCTTGAGCACTTTCCAAATATTCTAATTTTTAAAACAGTTTTTGACTATACCTTTATGTAAGGTACCACTGTGAGGTACTGTCCACTGATGGGACATGGGTCACATTTGGTATATATTTATATCCAAACTCACAACATATGTGTTGTTGTATTTTGCACGACAATTGTTGTAATAAAGTTGTAGTTATTTTCTGTACCATGTATTTGGCAACTCAGAATAGGTTGGATGGAATGGACCTGTTTTGAGGTTGTCACAATTGGTATCAGAGCCTAGGGATATGATCTCTGGCGGAGATCGGGAAATATAACTAGGAGGAGAGAGATTAGTAAATCCTTTGCTAGTGTGTCCTACCTAAGCTTAATTGTTGGTTGGTCATAATATATGGATATTATGTGATATGTTAATTTGCTTAATTAACCCTTGTTTTATGGCAGTATTTGAGAATGGCAACTGAGAATGCTAACAATGGAGTGAATGAGACTGTGGAGATACCTCTAATCACTAACCATGATAATGTGATGTCAGATGAAGAAGAAATTAGAGAAATCCATGTGGTGAGTGAAGAATTGATAGTTGCACCCGAAATGGTCGCAGAGGTAACAATTGAGAGTGAGGAAGAAGAGGAAGAAGAGGTACCTGAGGAGAGTTTGTTAGAGGTATTATATGATCAAAATGTAGAATTACAAAATCGTATTCATGAGTTAGAAGAGCAGGCTGAAGAACGACAGGCGGTCGTGGAGCAAAAGGATGCAACAATTCAAGCTCGTGTTACCCGATATGTGATGCTTGAACAGAAGCATTCTTTGGCAGAGTATAAGATGATAAAGATGGAATCTGAGCTGAAAGAAGAAAAAACTGAACGAGTGAGAATAAGTGATGCATGTACAAAAGCCGCACAACACGTGGATATTGTGGAAAGAGATGTCCGATCTAAGAAGGCTAAAATAGGTGATATGAATTTCTCTTTTTGGAAAGCAATTGGGAGAACTTAACATCGAGTTTTGAATTACCCTGTACAGGGCGGTCAACCTGAATTCGATATGGATCGAAGATTGATGATTCGGATCATGAATCAGGAGTATGACGAGGCAGTTGAGGGAGGAATATGTCCTATGGAAAAGTATATTCCTACGGTAGTGATGACGCCAAATGCTGCCCCAGACAAGTCAAAGCCGGGTAGTTCGAGGGATGGCGGTTGTCATGACTTCCCAACAAATGAGGAACCCAAATAAAGTTATCATGGGAGATGAACAATGGAGAAATCATGATGATCTGAGAGATAGAATCTGAAATGAAAGTAAGGTATTCTCAACTCTTCGAAATACTAGGTACGTAAATTTCGGGGACGAAATTTCATAAGGAGGGGAGATTGTAAGACCCCGAATTTTATGAAATAAAAGTATTTAATTTTTCTTATAATTACAATTCAGTAAATGGCTAAATTGATAAAAAGTTAAAGTAATGGGTGAAATGTGAAATATTTTCAAAATAAACAAGTGGTTATAAAATAATCATTGTTGTCGGAAAATATTCGTTGGTCGTGGAATATTCTTTCTGTCGGGGAATATTCGTACGACGGCGCATCTATTTGTGGACCCCATAACGGAAAACGGTCGGATGAAGATAACGACAAAAATTGAGGTTTTATAATTAACGGTGTAGTTGTTACCGTTAACACTGTTGGAATACCTGGTGGTTAAAATACAGTAATACGCGTAGTTGCACAGTAGCAACGGTATTGCACAGTATTTTTTTCAATTATTAATTCTTACGTAAGAAGGCACTACTCAATAATTGTTACAGTAGTTACTGTTCAATATTTTATTTTATTGATTCAATAATTGCTGTGTTGATATTTTATATTATTGTTGTTTCAATAATTGTTGCTGCACAGTATTTTTCATTATCAAATCAATAATTCATATTATTTAAATAATATTATTAGATAACATTATTGGCAATGTCTAGAAAGTTCTGTCTAAGGAGAGGTTTGGTCATCTAATTGCGCGCTAGTAAGGAGAAATCCTTATTGGAAAGCCCCCTCTTTCCTGGGAACGGCCTGATTGTCATAATTGTGACTCTGTAATATTATTTGTGAATAATTAATTATTGATTCATATGATAAGGAAATATTTATTTTATGTGGATATAAATGAGGAATATATTTTTGTGGTTAAAAATGAAGGAGTTAATGTTGAGATTTTTATTAGTATTTTTGTCGGAATGGAGGTATTAAAAATTAGGGTTTTTGAGATATTTTGCGAGGGTTATAATTTTTAATCCGACCGTTGGATCGTGGTAATTTTTGGATATGTTATACATATATAAGTTAAGTATATGTCCACAAATTTTGAACCGTTAAAAATGAACTTATGATTTATTATGAATTTTACGAGATGACTGGTTCAGAAATTATTGAAGTTTCGGAATTTATCATTGTGATGGAAAATTCTAGAATTTATTACACTATTTCACAGAATAGTGAGGATTACTAAATCAACC
>CM029021.1:146666075-146801075 GCA_016801055.1 Panax notoginseng
CATATTGTATTTATTTCAAACTAGTTGGTAAACCGTGCAATGCACATGTTAGTTGGAAAAGCTAATTATATAATTTGTTAAAATTGTGAAAGTTTAGAATATATTTTTGCATGACATATAAACTTTAGAATATTAACTTTTTCCAAACAAAAAATTACTATCCATATAATCAAGAAATCACAAAAATATTTGAATCGAAATTGGCAATGTACTTTGCAACTACGTATTAAAATTGAAATACCAACTAAAATCATGAATCAAACCCACATAAAAAAAACCTATGTTCGATCCATATTTTTTACATTTTGAACTGTACCAAAAGCCAAGTACTTGGATCCTTGATGAAGGTGCAGAGAGAAGGAGCATTTCTTTGACAATCTGCGATATCCAATGCCTAGCACCGCCTAGACAAAATTAACAAAAGTACGCTGCTTTGTACACTTTTGAAGCACAATAAGATCTGGGACAATCAACTTGAATAGGTTAGTAATATTCAGTTCAGATAATCCTAAATAACAAATGACTAAAGACTGCTCAACTATTTGTGTTTGTTCACCTATAGGTTTTATTTATGAGAATTGATATTGGTATCAATGACAACAGAAGCAATAGCCACAATGTGGCATCGGTATATAGATCACAACTAAGGTCCACTCCTAGCAATTTTGCAAACAATAAACTTTAAACTTTCGATTTCCCGTACATTTTAGCTCATAAAGTTTGAACTGAATTAAAATAAAGACCGTTTCTTAGATTTTACAAAATCAATCCTAAGTGCCATGACACAGAGTTAGAGGTTTGATTTTCTCTACGAAAATCTAAAGCAGGCATGAAATTCCAAGCCCAACACTTTATGGGTTGATTTTGACAAAAAAAATCCAACGAAAATTAACAGATGATTACCATATAACCTCTATAGGTTGCTTGGATCTTGGTGGCAGAAAGGTGGTGATTTCTTAGAGTTGAGAGATTTAGAAGAATGAGTCAAAAAAACTCACTCCTGAATTACAAAAGATAATTTACCTTCTTATGTTGTTTCTTGTACATCGCGGTCCCACTAAGCTTTGAAGACTTTAGTCGGTTGTGGAAATACCTCTTGCATTTTGAATTAGCAAAGAGGAACACCTTTTCAATAATAAATCAAGACAATTAGCAAGTTCAGTAACAGAATGGAGAGTCAAGCAAATCATACAAACACTAAACTACTATTACTAAAAAAAACTAATCAACAACTAAAATCAATTATGAAATATTTGTAGAAACAGTAAACTATATTCATTTGTTTTTTTATAGGCAATGGGAATTCATTGTTACTCATCAAATATGTATGCACGTTATGTAAAAATGAATACAAACTCACGTGGGGAATGATTTCTTTAATTGGCCTAAAAATTGTTGTTGCGGTTGTGATATTCAAATATGGAATTACAGACATTTAGGCCATCATTATCTTCGGTTCCAACTGCAATTGTATAATTAGACTTCATTTGCATACATTTTAATTTATGTATTATTCTACAGGAGTAATATACGATAGATTTATTGTGTTAATATCACAATATGCTAACCACTTGCAATAGCAAAATGCCAGCACTTAAGGCAGATTATGGGTATGGTTCAGCTTTCACAATGCTAGCATGCTATCACAAATTATCAATAAAAAAAAGTAGTACCAGTATTTAGTGTGGCATCCTGCTCCATTCCAGTCACCCTGTGAATACAAAGAAGAAAAGGATTACTTATTATTACATTAGTCAACCCTAATAGTAAAATTGGACTTTTTTGTGATCTAGCTTACATCTATTGGTTTTGGGTCAAGTGTTAGAACAACACCAACTTGTTAAGTAATTCTCTGTTGGAACATAAGAGGAAAAAAACTAAAAAAACTATGTTAGTATAAAAAGACAACAAATGCATCTTATAATTAGAAATTATGATTATAAGATATAAAAGAGAGTCAAAAGAAAAATAAATAATAGGCTTCGATGCAACTTCAAGCATTTATGAATTAGTTACTAAGGAACATGAATTACTCGGTGCCTCAATCATATTTCAAGAAGTGATTTTTCCCTGAGATGTATAAATTTATCTATATAGCTATAGTTATTGAAGATATCTTACCTCAAGGAGGTATCTAGCGCACCAGATATGATCTCCATCTTCACCACCAACACCGGGACCCACTTGAAATTCCCACTGTAAAATAATTTTTAGATATCTTGTTATGAATACGGGCAGAACCAGTGATTTGGAACACGAGTTCATATGTTTGGGAAGGAGGATGAATGAGGAGAACAGACCTGGCCAGGCATAACCTCTCCATTGGTGCCACTTATATTAATTCCTGGATAAACAATCTGCAAGAACACAAACTGACTACTAAGTTCCATTAATTCAAATTGTAACTTATCATAACAAAGAAATTTTGCAATAATAGAAACTCTAAAAAAATAGAAAAAAGATTTAAGGCAGAGCCAAATATAATTTACCAACAATTAGTAAGAACATGGAACATACTTCCAGTAAAATAAGGTCCATGAATTCCGTAATCGAAGAAAAAGTACTTAGGATAAGCAAAAAAAATACAGAAAACTGAAACAGAGCCTAAAGGCTAGAACATTACTGAGAGCCTGCAGGAGGGGTATCGATGACTAACAGATATGAATTACTTAGATCTTAGCCTCATCTTTCGATGCTGCCTCTTCAACCTTCTCATTCTTTTTTTCTTCCGCTGCAAAATCATATCTAATTTCAAACAGTCAATTTCGTTATAAATTTATGGAAAATGGTAAATTCAATCACATGGCTTACCAAATCCTAGAACTTAGATCCAATCAATCTACAACACATAAACATGTATACCCGCTATCACCAATGATTATGACCTTCAAAAGCGTTCTTCTTCGGGATAGCCAAATCATGATTTGCAAATACGGAGGCGGCGGCGGCGGGGGAGGTGGAGGAGTAGGAGGAAGAAGAAGGGCCGGTGAGGTGTTGGACATAGTGAAAGGAGCGAGAGAAGGGGAACAGGTAGGGGTGTTCATCGCTAAAAAAAACTACTAGACCGGACCGAACCGTACCGTACCCAATATCGATAGTAGCCAATTTCATGTACCGATACCCGTACCGGTTAAACCGGTATACCGAACCGGCGATATCGGTTCGATACCGATTTTTATTAAAATTAATATTATTATTTTATTATTATTATTATTATTTTTATTAATATTATTATTATAATTATTATTATTAAATTATTAATAATAAAAAAATTTGGAAAACTGGTATATACCAGTCCAGTTCGATAAAATCGAACCATAAAAATGTCAGACCGAAACCGGTACCAAAAAGCTGGTATATACCAGTTTTTTTGTATCAAATCAGACCGGTTCTTTTTTATACCGAACCGACCGGTTCGAAAAACTGAAAAAGCAAAAAAACCGGTTAATTTGAACACCCCTAGGAATAGGTATATGGAAGTGAAATAGGGGTGAAGGTAGTGAGGAAGAGGAAGAGGAAGAGGAAGAGGAAGAGGAAGATTTGGGAAAACTGAAAAGCGGAACAGTTTTGTCGATTGTAGCGTGATTTTTTCCAATTGAATGAGTTAACTCCTAATTAATTTCAAATTGAGTGAGTTGACTATCCCAATTATGTAATTTAAAGGATCGGCTGTTATGCCTTTATATATAAAGAACTGAAATGATGCACGCGAATCATAGGGGTACCGCATATTTCATTTACAAGTTTATTGTTGTTCCTTTGGTATAAAAAATACTAGGAACAAATAAATAAATTTAAATAAATAAAGTACACAAATAAAATAATATAGAATCATATAACCAAAGTTGTCGAAATAGCGTGAGGAAAGGAAAAATGCTTAATTAAGGTGATCATCGGGAAGAGATCACCGCTCAATCCAGTGTAATGAGTCATTGACATGTCACTTTCATAATGTAAGATCCCAACTTTTATGAATAAAGATTTAATTTTTTCGAAATATCTTTTTGAATAATAAGGTGTGGATTTGATATAATGTTATAGTTGTGGCATTTATAAATTTTGCAAAGTATGCAAATTGTCATAAAATATTCGTTTGGTTGGAGAATATTCGTTTTATCAGGAAATATTCGTACGAAGGCACAATCATTGGTGAACCCCACAAGAAAATTACTGTCGAAGTTAGAAAATGACAGAAATATCTTTTTATAAAAATAACGGCGAAAGTTTTACCGTTAACTGTTGAAATACTCGGTGGTAAAAGTACAATAATACGCGTGGTTGCACAGTAGCACACGGTATTGTACAGTATCTTTGATTATTGATGCTTACGTAAGAAGGCACTCAGTTTTATTCAATTATTGCCACAGTAATTGCTGCATAGTATCTCACATTATTGATTCAATTATATTCATAGTATCATCTGCACAATATTTTATATTATTAAATCAATAATTGTGATGACAGAGTTATTCATATTATTATTTGCATTATTGACGATGTCTAGAAAGTTCTGTCGAGGAAAGGGGTTGCGCGCCAATAGGGAGAAATCCTTATCGAAAAGCCCCTCTTTCCTGGGAATGATCTGGTTGTTAATATTACGAGTTATAATAATGATGAATAAATATTGTTAAAAATATGTTTCGTGAAGCTAAGTGAATTGAGATAAATAGAGGGCTATTTTATGAAGTATTTGTTGTAAATTTTGCTTATTATATGGACCTCCACTTACCTATTTTTTAGCCAGCTGAAAAATGTTCGTTGGCTAGGCTAGCGCGCAATGGCATTCTCTGATAGGGGCTCGCTTCTTCAAGCTCCGCCCAACCTATACAAGGTGCTGCTCGCTTTCTCTCAGCCACTAGTGGCTTATGTAGTGGTCGGCATTCCTACGTGCTCCTCCTTGCCCCTCACTTAAGAATCCAAAGGTTACCTTTGGATGTTGTCATGACGCTTTGGTTACGAAGATTACCGGGGTCGGATGGATTCAGTTAGCGAAAGTCACTCCAACTCAATCAATATCAAAAACATGTCGTGACCGGTTAGGCTTGGTTTATTTTGTCAGAAAAGAAAGTAGGTTTCGGGGGTTCATTGATTAGTACACCACAAGTGCTGGTAAGGTCGGGACCGTGGTCGTCCATTTCCGGTTTACCGGCCGATAAGATTTTTGAGATTGACCAGCCAGCTGGGTTAGTTTAGTTATTCTTTTCTATTGAAAAGGAGTCAGCTGTCTACGCGAGTCACCTTCTTTTAGGCTCCGCTGGACAACACGACATTCTCGTTCAAATATAGGCCGGTCGTACTTGTGATGGTTCCCAAGGATCCAATATGACCACTTAGGTCTACGTTGCCACGATATTGTTCTATGGAAGCGGGCGGAAGTTCGGCCCAATTTTTGGTGTCGTAAGGGAGGGATTGACCTTTCTAACGCATATTTAGTCGTACCGACATGGCCCCACTTATTTGTTTTCTATCGGAGCATCAAGTAGCTCAACCCGGTTCTATTTGACTAAGCCCGTGCTCGTCCAAGGAGGGAGTTTGCTTTACCCAACCCCCTTTTTGATAACAAGGCAGAAACCCCCGACCAGATATTCATTAGTTTCGAATGAAGAGTGCTCCGCCCTAGCAAGCACCTACTCCTATCAAAAAGCGAGACTGTACTAAACAAGCAAGAAAATCCCTTTGCTTTCTATTAGTAAAGCGCTAACGAGCTAGTTCAGTATACGTAACGAGGCATTAGAGCAACAGCTTTCGCGCAGCTCAATCCGTTGCTTGTTGCCCCTTTTTGAAAACTAAAGTCTCGCCTTGATCGATACCTTTTGACAACCTTAAAAATAGAAGGGGGGATAATGCGCTCAAGCAACCTATCTTACTAATAATAATGAAGGGCCCTTATCTAAGCCCTATCGTTGTAAAACTACAGCTCGAAAGCCGGCCTTACCTTCTATTATATTAGTAAAGGGCCTTTTCAATAAGGCTCACGCTTGGCGCTCACGTTTTTTGGCTTCCCTAAAATATAAGATTTTGAAGTTGGTAAAGACCCGCCCCTTGTTTCAGTCAGAATGAGTCCTCAGGACCCCGGGACATTGGCTTTCGCTAACAGTGAACTATTAAGGATCGTATCCCGCGCATATTCTACATTATAACTTGCAACTAATTCAGCTTCCTCTTCTGGGAGATCAAACGGAGCTCGATTAGTTTCTGCTAGACGAGAAATAAAGAATATAACCAATACAGAGAACAAGGGAATACTGGACAATATTTGCTTTTGGGCCATGACAATCTTACTCGAATTACGGGGACCTATACATATTAATACAGTATACCGGGGTCCCCGGCCAGAACCACACGTGCAAGTTTCCCTGCATGTGGCTCGTCCGTGCTTTCCAAGGCGCTGTCGGTGAATTAGTATGGGAGAAGGGGGTGGAACTGAACACTTTCGTGTTTAGAGCATTGTCCAAGTGAGTAGGCAGCGCCTACCAAGCAAAGCTTTCTTGAAGAGGCTGGGCTGGTTCCTTTTCGGCGCCCACCCTTTATTTATTTAGATGTTGAGGCAAGGCAAGCCCCAAGAAAGTATAGGCTGGCTCCCAGCTCCATCTCGGCCGGCATCCTTCTCTCGAAGGGGTGGGCTCCTGGAGCGAACTACTCATTGCTGTGTTGCCCCAACCCAAGGAAGGGCACTTGGTGAGGAGCATTGTTTTGAGGAAGAGAAGCGTGGTTGACAAACCACTTCGAGGAGGCGATTATCTCAATTTTGTTTTTTATATATATATATACATATATATATATATATATATATATATATATAAGTATTATATATATATATATATATATATATATTATAATAAGTTTTAGTTTTTATGAAAAATAGAATATATTATATTTTATTGGTTGCATAGTACTGTATAGTGCAACATAGTGCTGTATAGTAAAATTAAAAAAAAATTCAGCCTAACCCGTGAAGTCGCCCGTGATTTTTTTCTTCTACTGTGCGTCCAAATAGTATCCTGCCATTCTCCTATAAATAGGATGCTTAGTTTAGAAAAGAAAATCACACCAGAATCAGAGAATTCTTCTTCTATAATATTGAGCGTATTTCTTTTGAGTTTAAAGAAGCTTTGAGTGTAAAAAATAGTATAAGTTTTCTTCAAGAATATCTCCGCAATACCAATTAGAATTGCTCTCTTTTTGAGATAAGGGGTATTATTTATTTCATATTCGCTTACGATATTATTTTCCGTATTCGTAAGGAATTTTATTTTCGTTCAATATTCGTAAGGAATATTATTTTCGTTCAATATTCGTGAGGAATATTATCTTCGTTCAATATTCGTAGGAATATTATTTCCGTTCAACAATTCTAAGGGATATTATTTTTGTTCAATATTCGTAAAAAATAATATTTTTTTTCTATACTCTGTAGTATGTAAGTAATATTATTTCTTTTCAGATTCTGAATTCTACACTCATTTTGTTAAGTATTGCTTCTATACTCCTTAAAATTAGTAGAATATCCTTAAAATTTGCGCTTCATCTAGTATCGTTTCACAAGGATATTTTTTAAACATTCTTATTAAATTTTAAGCTTTTCATGCCGGAGTACTATTCATACATATGGCATTATCCATGCGTACGGTACTATTTATACGTACGTCATTATTCACGAAGTACTATTCACAGAGTACTATTTACGGGATACTATTCACTGGGGTACTATTTACCTGGGGTACTATTCATGATAAAAATTAATTTATTTTCTGTCCAAAATAATTTTGATACGTGAATATTATTCTTAAATTTTACTCCACAAAGCAGTATCATGTTGACAATTTGGACATTTTTAAACTCTGGATAAATTGAATTATAAATCTTTAATATTTATCCTTGATCTCGTTTGATTGAATTCTTATATCATTGTCATCATCCTCATGCTTATATTGTGATGAAAGTCATCTTTGGCTCGTAGTGCATAGATAGACTGTTGATTAGTATGATTATGACCAGGAATTATTCAATATAATCATTACCTATAATTGTACAAATGATGTGGTAAAAGTCCTCATTGGCCCGTACTGCATTGATGGACAGTTGTTGGTATGATCACGACCATGCGTTCTCTTCGGCCAAGGGTGCAAAAATGAATTATTGTTTGGCATGATCATGACCATTGGTGATAATAACGAATATCCTTGGCCGGTAATATATGGATAATTAGTGGATGTGATAATAGTGAATATCCTTGGCCCATAGTGTATGGATAATTCAGTGATGTGAATTATTTATTAAGCTGAGTCTCAACGATAAAATTGATGATAAACTTTTAAATTATAGAAGATAGTAGATATCATGCTTTACTTGACTCTTATAATAGATTGCATATTCCGTTGCAGTTGTTGATCTAAAATTTGTTGTCTATTGTAATATTCTATCAGTTGTTATACTGTTTAAGGCTAAGAATAATTTATTCTGCATTATCTAAGTCATAATATTCTTTACTGGGCTAGTTAAGCTCACCCTTTTCTTTCATTGTTCTCTTCAGAAAATGAGAATATAGCTGGGACTAGTCAGGAAATGGAGTGACGGTCCAGATGGTTGCTATAGTAGTCCTCACTATTCTATAAAATAGTGTGATAATAATTATAATGAGGACTTATTTTGAGTTTAGATATTGTCTAGGAGACAATATTTGTATTACAACTCACAGCTTATGTTTTGTTGTATTCTGCACGACACTTAACAGTTGTATAAATTAAGTTTGTATTTAAATTATGTACCATGTATTTAGCGACCCAGAATGGGTGATGTATACATATTTTGGGGGCGTCACAGTTGGTATCAAAGCTTAGGGATATGATCCCTGACTGAGATTTAAGGTTAGAACTAGGAGGGAAGAGACGGGTAAATCATTCACTAGTATGACTTACTTAAGCTTAATTGTTATTTAGTTGGTCAGTCAGGATATAGAGATAATATGTGGCATGTCAATTAACCCTTGTTTTGTTGCAGTATTTGAAAATGGCATATAAAAATATTGAGATAAGCAATGGAGCACATGAGACCGTTGAGTCACCGATGATCAATAACAAGAATAATGTTCATCAGGAAGGCAATATTAATCCTCGTGTAAATAACAACACCGACCAAATGACGAATGATGGTACGTTTAGGAACTTTTTACAGTTCATGCAACACCAAATGAGAGAGACTCCTATTCATAATGCAGGTGGAGTCAATGGCAACTCACGGTTGGTCACCGCTAAGCAGTTTAAGGAGCTGGAACCACCAGAGTTTTTGGGAAAGCCAGAACCACTTAAGGCAGAGACGTGGATTAAGCAGATCACCAAGATATTTGATATTTTGGAATGTTCAAAGGAGAAAAAGGTTCCCTTCGCCACCTTTATGTTGTGAGGAGAGACAGATTACTAGTGAGAATCTGTAAAATATACTCATCGTTCTACACTAAAGATTTCTTAGGAGAAGTTCCAAGAATTGTTCAACGATAAGTACTTCATTGAAAGTATTCGTCACATGAAGGAGGTAGAATTCATTAAGCTGGAGAAAAACAATACGACCGTAATGCAGTACGAGAAAATTTTTGTAGAGTTATCCCGGTTTGCATCCCATTTGGTCGATAATGAGGAGCGAATGACGCAAATATTTCTAAGAGATTTGAAACTCGAAATACGTCAATACCTCATTTCTCACAAACTTTATTTATATTCAGATGTTATGAATAGGGCTCAGTTAGTGGAACGCGATAATGAGTCAGCTCAAACAAAAGGTAACGATCAACAACACGATAATAATCATACCGGTGGCAACGACCATCGGAACAATGATAACCATCGTGGGGGAAATTTTCATGCCAAGAATGGTAACCACTTTGGTGGTAATCCTGGCCAAGTTAATAGAAGTGGAAATTTCAAGAAGAGAATGTTCAATAATGATGGAAAGACAACAGCACCAACACCCGTTTCCAAGGAAGAAGAACAACCACCGGTCGTATGTTACAAATGCGGACAGGAGGGACACATTCGTCCAAACTATACGCAGCAACCCAAAGCGTATTTCTATTATGGAAGAGAAGGTCACCTAGATCGATTTTATCGTGTAGTGAAGTCAAGTTCAGCTGGGATGGTGACGCCAAAGGATGTCCCAGACAAGTCAAAATCGGTAGTTTAAGTGAGAGCGTTTATCGAGGAACCCGAGCGAAATTATCACGGGTAAGTTAATTATAAAGTCTTGCGAAGTCTATACCTTATTTGATATCAGTTCTACCCATTCTTTTATTTCTCCTACTTGCGCTCAACGTTTAAATTTGACTCTGGAGAAATTAGACTTTGACTTATGTGTTGAAACTCCGTTATGAGAAACCTTCATTACCTCCACTGTTTATAAATCTTGTTTGATTCAAATCGGCACCCTCACGTCACCTGTCGGTCTCATCTCTTTGAACATACTTACAGTTGACGTGATTTTAGGAATCGACTGGTTAACTACTCATCATGCTAAAATTGATTGGTTTCGAAAGGTTGTTAGCTTTTATATTCCTAAATAACCTGTTATGCGAATTCAAGCAACCAAACCACTAAAGTCAATCACTGTCATATTAAGCCATAAGTAAAGAGCTCTGAGCCTTTCGCTGGTGACTTCCAAGTCTTGGGATGCACCGAAGCCAGACTTTCCGTAGGGGACGCCGTGAATAACGGTGGTAAGTTGATAGGTATCAATGTGAGGTGTTATCCAAGTCTTGAATGAGAGTCATAGTTTTGAATGATATTTCTATTGTTAATAAATTTCCTGACGTATTCCCCGAAGAACTTCCTAGCCTACCCCCAGAGCGTGAAATTGAATTTTTTTATTGACCTTGAACCCAGTATAAAACCCTCAAATATTTCTTCACCCAAAATGAATGTAACATGAGCCAAAGACGTTGGCTCGAGCTGTTGAAAGATTACGAATATACCATTCAATATCATCCTAGAAAAGCGAACGTGGTAGCTGACGCATTGAATAGAAGATCGTATGCGGTTACGAGTGCGACGTTGTTAACACAATGACCCATTTCATATAACTTACAAATGATGGAGATAAAGTTAAAGACTCTAGGGACCCACGTGATGATGTTAAATATACGAGTAGAATCGACTTTAATCGATAAAGTTAAAGCCGATCAAGCTACAGACTCAAAGCTGATGAATATGAAGTAGAAGGTGCAAGAAGGCGATATTCTAGAAGTAGGAATCGAGGAAGAGAGGAAATCTCAACTCTCTATTTTATTGGTCTATTTGAAATCCTCGATCGAGTAGGAACTGTTGCCTATAAACTCGCCTTACCGCCAAGTATGTCTCGTGTTCATAACGTTTGTCACATATCTATGTTACGTAAATATGTGAAAGACCCGAACCACATTATTGAATTAGAACCAGATGAGATTGCGGAAGATTTAAAGTATGAAGAGGTACCTGTTAAAATCTTGGATAAGAAGGAACATATTCTACGCTCAAAGGTTATACCTCAAGAGTTAGAATCTGAAATGAAAATAAGGTATCCTCATTTCTTCGACATACCAGGTATGTACACCAATTTCGAGGACAAAATTTCATAAGAAGGGGAGGTTGTAAGACCCCAACTTTTATGAATAAAGATTTAATTTTCTCGAAATATCTTTTTGAATAATAAGGTGTGGATTTGATATAATGTTATAGTTGTGGGTAACATTTACAAATTTTGCAAAGTATACAGGTTGTCATAAAATATTCGTTTGGTTGGGGAATATTCGTTTTATCAGGGAATATTCGTACGACGACACAATAATTGGTGGGCTCCACAACAGAATTACTGTCGGAGTTAGAAAACGACATAAATATCTTTTTATAAAAATAACGGCGAAAGTTTTACCGTTAACTGTTAAAATATTCGATGGTAAAAGTACAGTAATACGCATAGTTGCATAGTAACACACGGTATTGTGCAGTATCTTTGAATATTGATGCTTACGTGAGAAGGCACTGAGTTTTATTTAATTATTGCCACAATAATTGCTGCATAGTATCTCATATTATTGATTCAATTATTGTCACAGTATCATCTGCACAATATTTTATATTATTAAATCAATAATTGTGATGACAGAGTTATTCATATTATTATTAACATTATTGACGATGTCTAGAAAGTTCTATCGAGAAATGGGGTTTGGTCACCTAATTACGCGCCAATAGAGAGAAATTCTTATCGAAAAGCCCCCTCTTTCCTAAGAATGATCTGGTTGTTAATATTGCGAGTTATAATAATGATGAATAAATGTAATTAAAAATGTGTTTTGTGAGCCAAGTGAATTGAGATAAATAGAAGGGTATTTTATGAAGTATTTGTTGTAAATTTTACTTATTATATGGACCCCCACTTATCTATTTTTCAAAATAGTCGGGAAAAAGTTATCTCAATTTTGTTATATATATATATATATATATATATATATATATATATATATATATATAATATTGTAATAGGGGGGGGGGAATAATAATAGTTCACGGGGGGTGAACTATTATTTTTATATATATATATATATATATATATATATATATTATAATAAGTTTTTTTTTTTTATAAAAAATAGAATATATTATATTTTATTAGTTACATAGTAGTGCATAGTGCAGCATAGTGTTATTGTAAGAACCGTGAATTTTATGAATAAATATTATTTCGGTTTAATGAGAAAAAGGAATATTTATTTGAAAATAAATATTGATGTGTTGTGAAACGAATAATTCAATTAATTTAAATTGAATTTATAAGAATGTGGATTTGTGATGAGAATTGTGAAAATGCCTTGTGTGGCATGAGAATGGAAATTTAAGGAATTAATTTAATTAAGAAGGGAAAGATTAATTAATATTATATTATTAATTAATTATTGTTACGTAATTAGAATTATATCATTTAATTGATGTGTGTAAGATATGTGTTAACATATGGTTCCTACATTAAAAAGAATGTGTAGTGTGACATTGTGATATGACTATATAACATGGAAACTATATGATAAGATTAAGGAAATGTGTAAGTTATATAAATGATGTTTATGTGACCATGTAATGTGTATAGTGCGTTAATATATATTTTATGGAATATCAACTTAGACTATATGAATAAATAATATAATAAGGATTATTATAATATGGTGTGTCACTACTCAATTAAATCAAAATTTGGCATTATTAAAATGTACATGGATTATATTTAATACCCCTAAATTGCTAAAATAATATTGTTATATCATTTAAATCCATGTATGGATCCAATTGGATTTAAAACCTAAGTATACATATATGCGTATTAAACATATAGTATGTGGCATTATTCATCTATCAAATGCTGATAGTAGAATTGTCCCATTTTGTGAGTCACTCTCTTCTTCCACGCGTGAAGGGCCATTGGCCTAAGGCTACCTATTTCCTTTTGCTCTCAAACTTCCTAGTAGCTAGCCATGATGAAGAAGGGTGTGGGTGATGGGAGTGGTTGGCCACTTTTGCACCAACTCTTGATTACTCAATGAATTCTCCTTCCATCTCTTGGTTTAATTCCTTGGACAATAGCTTGGCATGGTTAGTAAGTTGTCTATAAATTGAGCATTCCCCTTCATTTTCTATGTTGCTGAGATTACTTGCTTAGTAGCTATAGAAAGTAATTTGATTTTGAGTAGAAGCTCTGCCTAATTCTTATCACAAAGGTAAAATCAGTGTTCTTATTTTGATAATTGGAGAATTCTAGAATTTCTCGTAATAACTTGTTAATTGGATTCTAAATTGTCATGTATATGTAATCTAAGTTGATATGCATGTTTGGAAGTATTAGAATTAGTCTGAGTTGTAGTTAGAGGAAGGTTATCAATGCATGTGTTGAGGCTCTGCAGAAGCAGAGCCATTTTTTGCCTCTGGACGAAGTGGCGCGGCCGCGCCACTTCCCTAGTCCTTCACCGCGCGGGTTGCCTATCACAGTTACTGCTATTGATTCCTTAAGATGTCATGAGCATGCTACTTAAGTTTGAATATATATATATATATATATATATATATACATATATATATATAAATGAACTTAACACATGAATAGATGTTGTTATGAACATAGTAAGTTATTTTAGCTTGATTTAGTATGTATTCAAAGAAAACTTAACAAATTGGGAACTAGAATTCGTGAAAATGAAATAATGTATAACCTGACCGAAAGCTCCAACATGTTAAGTTCTGATATGTGACCAATATACTAGTTTATATTGTTGAAGACAGTATAAGATATTCAAGTATGACTTCAAGTAAAATGCAAGTGAAAGGCTATACTAGTTATGTGTACATGAACTATGCATATACTAAGTTTAAACTTCAAAACATGCTCATGAGATCTATTATGTGATTATGAAAGCATGCTATAGAATATGTGGACTTAGCTTGCATACTTGAACAAGTTTTACTAAGGGATACTTTAAGTTTCAAATACAAACTTGATAAGCTATATGGGAACTTGTGAGCATGCTTATATATTCTAATATGTATATGTGAGAGCATGATGTATAATAAATGAAGTGACTTTGCTTACTTGGTGATTTAACATGAGATTTTCACAAGGAACCTTGAAATCTAGTTTTATCAACATTACGAGGATTCTAGCATTTGACATCATGATTAGATGTGTCATACATGTAGACACAATTTACAAACACGCTAGCTAATCGTATGCATTACAAAGTAGTTGGGCATGGTTAGATCAAGTCTAAATGAATGAAGTAGAACTCCACAACTTAACATACATGACTAATCTAATGCAAGCATGTGTAGTAGAGACCTGTGACCCACATAGCATGTGTTTAACGATTAAATGTAAGAAAATTGTGAATTTAACACTTAAAGTCTTAATTAAATGAGAATAAATGATGACCTATGTTAATGATAGGATATAAGACCAAACTTAGAAATTCCCATACTAACATGTGTATTTTGCATGATTATTCATATTTATGCAAGACGGTATACACTGAACTATTACAGAAGCAGCCATGTCTTGGTTTGCAAGGAGTAGCGCGGCCGCGCCACTCCTCAGTACAAACCAAGTGTGGCCGCGCCAGTCTGCAGTAGGATCAGATTTCTATTGTTAATCTGAGGGTTGATGCATGTCTATATCATTACCTTAATCAGTAGTAAATGTCTAGTGTAGTGTATATGTATAATAAGTATGTTAATGAAAGGATCCTATGTGAATAAGTGTTTACGACCTTAAGTCAAGATGTGACATCAAACTATGCCCTTTAAATGTCATAGTGTATTAAAATTGATTTTAGTGTTATGTGGTAATATGCATATGAGATCATAAGACTAAGAGAAGACTAGCAATGTATGTTAGTATCGATAAATTACATTTATGTATCATAGCAAATTAAGATAAATGGTATACTTGTTGAACTTGTATAACTAATGCGATTATACATGAATAGGATATTATAATTCATTGGAAGGATATTAAGCTTTACTTTGGTAAACTACGCGTAAGGCAAGTATCCAAACTCTCTTTTATATTGAGCAATTTTCCTAACTTTCACAAATTTGGATTTTTGCAAGTTCTCGAATTTTATTTGATTCATATATTGAATGCAAGTACTCGAACCTTACTCTTTATTGAGCATTACTTGAACTTGTACTATTATTGATCGTACAAGTAGAACTTTGAAAGTATAATACTTCGTAATCTAGAAATGAAATTGTTTATAAACCTTGATTTCGAACGATAATTGTTCATATATGTACTGTGAAAGAAAATTGTCTAAGTCATTGCTTCGGCTAGACTATTGATATTGATCGAAAGCTATCCAAACCAAATTTACTTGGTGCGGACTCTTATAACTGAGATGAAAATCCCACTTGGTAGAGGAATTATATATTGTCAGGAAATCGATGTGCACACTTGAGAAAGATTAAATGTAATGCATTGACATAGGGTACTTTAGGCTGATCACCTGTTGTACTCGTTTTATGGAATTATCAGTTTATTACTGTTAATTCCAGGAGAAGTTCTTAGTCCTTAGTGACTGTTCAGTATTCAGTACTTTGAAATCTTGAATTAATTAATCATTCAATATTATTGATATTTTCTGTCCATAGCGACTATTATTGATAATCATTGATACTTTTTAATATCTTGAACTATCCTTATTGTTGTTGTAAGACCCCAATTTTCATAAATAAAGATTAATTTTTCTCGAAATATTATTTTTATTATTATGGTGTGGATTTGTTATAATATTATAGTTGTGGGCAATATTTACAAATTTTGCAAAGTATGCAAGTTGTTATAAAATATTCGATTGGTCGGAGAATATTCGTACGACGACACAATTATTGGTGGACCCTACAATATAATTATTGTTGGAGTTAGAAAACGACATAAATATCTTTTTATAAAATAACGACGAAAGTTTTACCGTTAAATGTTAAAATACCCGATGATAAAAATACAGTAATACGCGTGGTTGCATAGTAACACACGGTATTGGTTATTGATGCTAATGTGAGAAGTTACTCAGTTATACTCAATTATTGCTGCATAGTATCTCACCTTATTTGATTCAATTATTATCAATATTTTATATATTATTAAATTAATAATTGAGATGACAAATTATTTATATTATTATCTGCATAATTAACAATGTCTAGAAAGTTCTGTCGATAAAAAGGGTTTGGTCACCTAATTGTGAGCCAATAGGGAGAAATCCTTATCGGAAAGCCCTCACTTTCCTGGGAATGATCTGGTTGTTAATATTGTAAGTTATAATAATAATGAATAAATGTTGTTAAAAATATTGAGGGAATTTTTATGAAGTATTTGTTGTAAATTTTGCTTATTATATGGATCTCCACTTACCAAATTTTCAAAATAATCGGTAAAAAGTTATTCAGTATATATATATATATATATATACATACGGTCTGGATCAAGTGCATACCCCTTATCTTACTCACCCGTGCTCACCCCACTTTAGGCGACGGTTTCGGTCATATAATCGTCGTCTATACTTTTAGCGACGCTATATGTTGTCCGTCGCTAAAAGTATAGACGACGGTTGTATGACCGAAATCGTCGCCTAAATGGGGGTAAGCACGAGTGAGTAAGGTAAGGAGTATACACTTGATCCTTGCTATATATATATATAAGTGGTGGGGCCCATATTTTGAAAATGACATATGGGGGTGAGTGACATATGGGGGGGGGGAGAAAATTTGTATAGTCACGGGGGAGAATTATCTGAGGAATGGAAAAAAGAAGTCACGGGTACACACACACACACACACACACACACACACATATATATATATATATATATATATATATAAATAAATTTTATTTTTTATGAAAAATAGAATATATTTTATTTTATTTGCATAGTATTTTATTATACAGTGCACAGTAAAAAACTTGTGAATTCAATTTTTGGCACCCGTGATTTCGTCCGATTTCCTACTGTGCAGTTCGTGAAAATTCTAAATAGTATCCTTCCATTCTCCTATAAATAGGATGCTTAGTTAGAATTGAAAATCACACCAGAATCAGAGAATTCTTCTTCTATAATATTGAGCGTATTTCTTTAAAGTTTTAAGAAGCTTTGAGCGTAGAAAATAGTGAAAGTTTTCTTCAAGAATATTCCCGCTATACCGATCAGAATACTCTCCTTTTTAAGGTAAGGGATATTATTTTTGTCCAATATTCGTAAGAAATAATATTTTTTTCCATACTCTGTAGTATGTAAGTAATATTATTTTGTTTCAGATTCCGAATTCTATACTCATTTTGTTAAAGTTTTGGCTTCTATACTCCATGAAATTAGTAGAATATCCTTGATATTTGTGCTTCATCCAGTATATTTTTATGAAAATATTATTCTGAGCATTCTTAATAAGTTTTAACCTTTTCATGCTGAAATACTATTCACAGGGTACTATTCCTAAAGTACTATTCAAGGGGTACTATTCATGATAAAAATTGATTTCTTTTCGGTCTAAACCATTTTTGATAAAATATTATTCTTAAATTTTACTCCACAAAGTAGCATCATGTTGACAATTTGGACGTTTTTGAATTCTGGATAAATTAAATTATAAATCTTTAAAAATTTATCCTTTGCTTTCATTTAATTGAATTCTTATATCATTGTCATCATCCTTATGATTATATTGTTATGAAAGTCATCTTTGGCCCGTAGTACATAGATGAACTGTTGATCGGTATGATTTATGACTAGGGATCATTCGGTATAATCATGACCTGTAATGTTATAAATGTTGTGATAAAAGTCCTCATTGGCCCGTAGTGCATTGATGGACAGTTGTTGGCATGATCATGACCATTGGTGATAACACGATTATCCTTAGCCCGTAGTGTATGGATAATTCGTGGACGTGATACTAATGACTATCCTTGGCCGTAGTGCAGGGATAATTTCGTGATGCGGATTATTTATTAAGCTGAGTCTCAGCGATAAAAATTGATGTTAAAATTTTTAAATTATAGAAGATAGTAGATATCATGCTCTACTTGACTCTTCTAATGGATTGCTTATTCCGCTGCAGTTAAACTTGATGTTTATTATATTTTATCAGTTTAACCATGTTGAAGGCTAACGATAGTTTATTCTGCATTATCTTAGTCATAATATTTCTTACTGGGCTAGTTAAGCTCACCCTTTTGCTTTCATTGTTCTCTTCAGAAAATGAGAACGTAGCCGAGACTAGTCGGAGAATGGAGTGACGGTCCGAGATGGTTGTTTTAGTAGTCCTCGGTATTTAGTGTGATAATAAATGTAATGAGGATTGAATTTGAGTTTGGATATTGTCTATGAGACAATATTCGTGTAAAAACTCTCAGCTCATTTTCTATAATTAAGTTTGTATTTGTATTCAGTACCATGTATTTGACGACTCAAGATGGGTGATGTATACCTATTTTGGGGGCGTCATAGTTGGTATCAAAGCTTAGGGATATGATTCCTGGCTAAGATGTGAGACTAGAACTACAGGGGAGAGACGAAAAAATCCTTCGCTAGTATGACCTACCTAAGTTTATTTATTATTTAATTGGTCGGTCAGCATATAGGGATAATATGTGATATGTCAATTAACTCTTATTTTATGGCAGTGTTTGAAAATGACATCTAAAAATGTCGAGTTAAGCAATGGAGCACATGAGACCGTTGAGTCACCACTGATCAATACCCAGGTTAATGTGCATCAGGAAGGCAATAATCCTCAGGTGAACAACTGTGACAACCCCAAAATAGGTATACAACACCCATTCTGAGTCGTCAAAACACATGGTACAGAAACAACTACATCTTTATTATTACAACACAAGAACTGTGAGTTTAAATACAAATATTGTCATCTAGACAATATCCACACTCAAATAAGTCCTCATTACAATTATTGATACATTATTTCACAAAAATGGTGAGGACTACTAAAATAACTTCTAGAACCATCATTCCATACCCCGACTAGTACTCGCTACATTCTCGCCTCCTGAGAAAAATGGAACAAAAAGGAAAAGGGTGAGCTTAACTAGCCTAGTAAAGAATATTATGACTAAGATAATACATAACAAATTATCGTTAGTCTTCAACAGGGAAAAAATCTAATAGAATACAATAGACAATAAGTTTTAAATCAATATTCGCAGCAAAAAATAATAATTCATAGAAGAGTTACGTAGAGAATGAAATCTACTATTATCTATGAATTTAAAAGTCCATCATCAATATTTTATCCCTGTAACATCAATCAATAATCATATTTACACTACAAGCCAAAGATATTCATCAGTTGGTCATGTTCATCTCAACACCTGTTCATCTTTGCACTACGGCCAAAGATATTCATCAGAAATCATTCATCTTTGCACTACAGGCCAAAGATATTCATTAATATCATCAATTAGGACTGAAGATGATGAAAAATATTTTTAAAGAAAACGAATCCAGTGAAGCAAAAGAACAAATATTAGGGATTCGTATTACAATTTATCCATGTCCAAAAATACCTCATAAACAATCATAGTGGAGTAAAATTCAAGAATGATCAAAGTATGGATACAATCAAAGCTAGTATCCAGAATAGATATTTTGGATGAAAAGAAAAAAATTTCATTTTTCGGTGAATAGTAACTCGTGAATAGTAACTCATGAATAGTAATCCCGACATGAAAAGTTTCAAATTTGATAAAAATTTTCAACCAATATAATGATATTGAAGAAATAATATAATTTTTGAATAAAATAACATTCCTTACCTCGAAAGAATAGTACTTCTGGCTGGACTACCAGTCATAGTGCTGAAGGAAACTTGCACCGTATAGCAATACTCAAAATACTCACAAAATACACTCGATATTATAGAGAGAGAAAGAGAGAGAAATCTGTAGTTTCTGGTGTGATTTTTAATTCTAACCTAAGCACCCTATTTATAGAAAAATGCTTAGAACACCAAAGCAGAAAATTTAATATAATATTAATATATAAATTAAATTTTCCTACGCCAACCTTCCAAGAACTGAATTCAGCTCATTCAACACATATGTGTAACACACCATAATGAAAAAAACGTTTTTGTTATTTAAAATATTTTAAACTTCCAAAAATTAATTATTTCGGAGCTTCGAAACTTCAATAATTTATAATAAATTGCTCTTTTGTCAGAAAAATTCGTAACACGCGACTCTCCATAGGAAATTTCATTATCTACAACTTTGCAGAAGAAAGTTTTTCCAAATTCTAAACAAAAATTGACCGAAATCCATAAACGGACGATTTTACAGGCTATAATCAAATTTCAGTCAATTATTAGGGTCCACTGACACACAAAACATGTGTTAATCATTTAATGCCACAAAATATTCTTTCTCCTCATATACTCATATATCTCACATTCATTGTAAAAATATCACCATTAATATATTATTAAAATAATATATTTAAATGAATTATTTTATCAAAAAAGATAAAATATTAATTTTCAATAATTGTCACATTAAAAATTTTCTCCATCTATATCCACATAAAATCAATATTTTTCTCATCATATAAATCAATAATTAATTATTCACAAATAATATTACAGAATCACAATACTGACAACCAGGCAGTTCCCAGGAAAGAGGGGGCTTTCTAATAAGGATCTCTCCTTATTGGCGCGCAATTAGATGACCAAACCTTTCATTAGACAGAACTTTCTAGACATTACCAATAATGTTATCTAATAATATTATTCAGATAATATGAATTATTTCTCCGATAATAGAAAATACTGTGTAGTGACAATTATTAAAACAACAGTAATATAAAATATCAACGCAACAATTATTGAATCAATAAAATAAAATACTGAACAGTAATTACTGTAACAATTATTGAGTAATGCCTTCTTACGTAAAAATCAATAATTGGTGCAATACCATGTGCTACTGTGCAACAACGCGTATTACTGTGTTTTAACCACCGGGTATTCTAACAGTGTTAACGGTAACAACTACGCCGTTATTTATAAATAACTTATTTTTGTCGTTTTTTTCATCCAATCGCTTTCTGTTATGGGGCCCACACAAGGCTGCGCCGTCGTACGAATATTCCCCGACAATAAGAATATTCCACGACCAAACGAATATTCCCCGACAACAATGAATATTTTATGACCACTTGCTTATTTGAAATATTTGCGTATTTTACCCATAACTAACCTCATTAATCAATTTAACCCTTACCATTTTACCCATAACTAACCTCACTTTCATTTCCGTTTCCAACTCCCAGGTCATTTCTTCAATAGCATAGTTTCTCCACAAAACTTTAACTTGTGGTATAACTTTCGTGCGTAGGACATGCTCCTTCCTATCCAAGATCTTGACAGGTACCTCTTCGTACGTTAAGTCTTCGGCTATCTCGTCCGGTTCTAACTCAATAACGTAGTTTGGGTCTTTCACATATTTACGTAGCACAGATATATGAAAAACATTATGAACACGAGACATACTTGGAGGTAACGCGAGTCTAAATGCCACATTTCCTACTCGGTCAAGAATCTGAAATGGACCAATAAATCGTGAATTGAGCTTTTCTCTCTTTCCAAATCTTGTAATTCCTTTCCATGGAGCCACACGCAACAATACATGATCCCCAATGTCAAATTCCACGTCCTTTCGATGAAGATCCGCATAACTCTTTTGTCGATCCTGTGCCGTTTGTATACGTTATCGAATCGTTTGGATCTTTTCCGTAGTCATACGTACTAATCGGGTCCCAACAACGTTTCTTCTCCCACCTCATCCCAACATATTGGAGGGCGACACTTTCGTCCATATAATGCTTTAAATGGAGCCACACCTATACTTGCCGAATAACTGTTGTTGTAGGAGAATTCCACCAATGGTAAATACTTATCCCAACTGCCTTTGAAGTTTAGGACACAGAGTCTTAATAGATCTTCAAGAGTTTGAATAGTCCTCTCTGATTGCCCGTCCGTTTGAGGATGGTAAGCCGAACTAAATCGTAAATCCGTGCCCATAGCTTTTTGCAAGCTTACCTAAAATCTTGAAGTGAATCTTGGGTCACGATCCGAAACTATGGATACTGGCATGCCATGCAACCTCACAATCTCATTCACGTACATACTAGCAAGACGTTCAAGGGAATAAGTCTCCCGTATCGGCAAGAAATGAGCAGACATGGTTAATCTATCAACAATAACCCAAATAGCATTTATGCCTTGAGAAACCGTGAGAAGACCCGTAACGAAATCCATGGTATTGTGTTCCCACTTCCATTTCGGAATCTCAAGTGGTTGCAATGGACCCTTTGGCACTTGATGTTCCACCTTTACACGTTGACAAGTTAAACATCTCAAGATAAACTTTGCAATCTCTCTCTTCATATTGTTCCACCAAAATGTATGTCGAAGATCACGATACATTTTGGTACTTCCAGGATGGATTGCAAATAGTGTATTGTGTGCTTCCATCATGATCTTGTACTTCAAATCAGAATCGTTAGGAACACAAAGTCTGGAGTGGACTCGAAGTATTCCTTCTTCATCGATTCTTGCTTCTGAAATAGCACATTCTTGCACTTTCTTCTTCATACGCATCAGCTCCGGGTCTGTGGCTTGAGCAACTTTAACTTTATCGATTAAAGTTGGTTCTATGCGTATACTTGACATCATCGCACTTATTCCTGCATATGATCTTCTACTTAACGCGTCAGCTACCATGTTTGTTTTTCTAAGATGGTATTGAATAGTGTGATCGTAATCTTTCAACAGCTCAAGCCAACGTCGTTGCCGCATGTTGAGTTCTTTTTGAGTGAAGAAATATTTGAGGCTTTTATGGTCTGAATATATCTCCACTTTCTCCCCATATAGATAATGCCTCCAGATCTTTAGCGCGAAAATGACTGCTGCCAACTCTAGATCATGAGTAGGATAATTCCTCTCATATTCTTTAAGTTGTCGCGAGGCATAGGCTATAACTTTCCCACGTTGCGTGAGAACACATCCTAGCCCTTTGCCTGAAGCATCGCTGTAGATAACAAATCCATCCGAACCAGATGGTATGGTCAAAATAGGTGCCAAAATGAGTCTCCTCTTAAGCTCTTGAAAACTCTTCTCGCATTCCTCGCTCCATACGAATTTGATATCTTTCCGAGTTAGCTGAGTTAACGGGATAGCGATTCGAGAAAACCCTTCCACGAATCTCTGATAATAACCAGCTAAGCCCAGAAAGCTATGTACTTCGGTCACCGTCTTTGGTTGATCCCAACTTTTTATTGCTTCAATCTTCGCCGGGTCAACAGATACTCCATGTTTTGACACCACGTGCCCTAGGAATGCTACTTCCTCAAGCCAGAACTCACATTTCTTCAACTTAGCATATAGCTTGCTATCACGAAGCCTTTGCAGTACTAGCTTCAAATGGTGCTCATGATCTTCACGGCTTTTGGAATATATGAGGATGTCATCAATAAAGACAACAACGAATTGATCCAAATAATCCTTGAATACTCGGTTCATCATATCCATGAAAGCCGCAGGAGCATTAGTCAATCCAAAAGACATGACTAGGAATTCATAATGCCCGTACCGAGTTCTGAAGGCAGTCTTCGGAATATCCTCAGTTTTAACCTTCAGCTGATGATATCCAGAACGAAGATCGATCTTTGAAAAGAATTGTGCTCCTTGTAACTGGTCAAACAGGTCATCAGTACGAGGTAGCGGATACCTATTCTTGATAGTGACATGGTTTAATTCCCGATAATCAATACAAAGTCACATACTCCCGTCTTTCTTCTTTACAAATAAAACAGGAGCACCCCAAGGAGATGTACTAGGACGAATGAAACCGATGTCCAATAACTCTTGTAGTTGGACCTTTAACTCCTGAAGTTTAATAGGAGCCATTCGATATGGGGTTTTAGAAATGGGCTTTGTACCAGGTTCAAGATCAATAAAGAATTCAACTTCACGTTCCGGGGGTAGACCGGGAAGTTCTTCAGGAAATACGTCAGGAAAGTCAATAACAACAGGAATATTATTCAAATTTGACGTGTCTTTATTCAAATCCATAACATGGGCTAAGAAAGCTTGACATCCATTTTTTAATAAACGAATGGCTTTATGGCTTGATATAACAGTGATTGATTTTAATGGCTAAGTTGCTTGAATTCGTACAACAGGTTGGTTAGGAATATGAAAACTAACAACCTTACGAAAACAATCAATTTTGGCATGATGAGTAGTTAACCAATCAATCACATCAAAAGCAAGTATCTTTAAAGAGATAAGGTCAACAGGTAAGGTGATGGTGCCAACTTGGATCACACAAGATTTATAAACAGTGGATGTGATGAAAGTTTCTCCTAACGGAGTCTCCACAAATAAATCAAAATCTAACTTCTCCGGAGTCAAGTTTAAACGTTGAGCACAAGCAGGAGAAATAAATGAATGGGTAGCACCAATACCTAGCAAGGTATAAACTTCGCATGAATTTATGATTAGCTTACCCGTGATCACCTCGTTTGGGTTCCTCGCATGTTGACCAGTCACGACAAACGCTCTTCCAGGAACCGTTGACTTTGTATTTTCTGGGACAACTTTTTGAGTTACCATCCCCGCTGAACTTGGTTTCGCTACAGTACAATCTCGAGCGATATGTCCTTCCTTTCCACAATTATAACATACCTTAAACTGTTGTGGGCAGTTTGGGCTAATATGTCCTTCTTTTCCGCACTTATAACATATAACCGGTGGTCGTTCTCCTCTCTTGGAACCAGTTGCTGCTGGTGCTGACGTCTTCGTATTGTCATTGTTGAATCTCCTCTTTTTAAAATCTCCTCCCGACTCGCTTCTTCTATTTTCATAGCCACGATTACCACCAGAGTGGTTGCCGTTCTTGTCTATATTTTTCTTTCTCCGCTGGTTATCATTGTTCTGATGACTGCTGTCACCGATATGATCCTGGTTGTGGTCCCTCGGTTGACCGTACTCGTTATCTCGCTCTAATAATTGAGCCCTGTTGACAACATCTGAATAGAGAGAAAATTTATGAGAAATGAGATATTGACGTATGCCGGGTTTCAAACCTCTCAGAAACATCCGCGTCATACATTCCTCATTCTCCACCAAATGAGGTGCAAACCTGGACAACTCTGCAAACTTCGCCTCGTACTGGGACACCGTTATATTATTCTGCTCCAGTCTAATAAACTCTACCTCCTTCATATGACGAATACTTTCAGGGAAGTACTTGTCATTGAACAGTTTCTGAAATGTCTCCCAAGACATGCTGAGTGCGGCTGGATGGGTACGCTTCACAGACTCCCACCAGTAGTCTGCCTCGCCACGGAACATAAAGGTGGCGAATGGAACCTTCTGTTCCTCCGTGCATCCCAAGACATCGAATATCTTGGTAATTTGCTTGACCCATGTCTCCGCCTTAATCGGATCCGGCTTTCCCCAGAATTCTGGTGGTCCCAACTCTTTGAACTGCTTGGCTGTAACCAGCTGTGCGTTGCCATTGTTTTTTCCTATATTTTGAACAGGAATCTCCTTCGTCTGGTTTTGCATGAATCGCAAAAAGCTTCTAAACATCTCATCGTTCATCGTCTGCTCAGTGGTGTTGTTCACAGGAGGAACATTGCCAGCCTGTTGCACGTTCTCCTCGTTGGTGAGTATAGGCATCTCCACCGTCTCATTTACTCCACTGTTAACATTCTCAGTCGACATTCTCAAATACTGCCATAAAACAAGGGTTAATTTAACAAATTAACATATCACATAATATCCCTATATTATGACCGACCAACAAATAAGCTTAGGTAGGACACACTAGCGAAGGATTTACTCATCTCTCCCCTCCTAGTTCTATTCCCTGATCTCCGCCAGAGATCATATCCCTAAGCTCTGATACCAACTGTGACGACCCCAAAATAGGTATACAACACCCATTCTGAGTCGCCAAAATACATGGTACAGAAACAACTACATCTTTATTATTACAACATAAGAACTATGATTTTAAATACAAATATTGTCATCTAGACAATATCCACACTCAAATAAGTCCTCATTACAATTATTGATACATTATTTTACAAAAATGGTGAGGACTACTAAAATAACTTCTAGAACCATCATTCCATACCCCTACTAGTACTCGCTACATTCTCGCCTCCTGAGAAAAATGGAACAAAAAGGAAAAGGGTGAGCTCAACTAGCCTAGTAAAGAATATTATGACTAAGATAATACATAACAAATTATCGTTAGTCTTCAACAAGGAAAAAATCTAATAGAATACAATAGACAACAAGTTTTAAATCAATATTCGCAGCAAAAAATAATAATTCATAGAAGAGTTACGTAGAGAATGAAATCTACTATTATTTATGAATTTAAAAGTCCATCATTCATATTTTATCCCTGTAACATCAATCAATAATCATATTTGCACTACAAGCCAAAGATATTCATCAGTTGGTCATGTTCATCTCAACACCTGTTCATCTTTGCACTACGGCCAAAGATATTCATCAGAAATAATTCATCTTTGCACTACAGGCCAAAGATATTCATTAATATCATCAATTAGGACTGAGGATGATGAAAAATATTTTTAAAGAAAACGAATCCAGTGAAGTAAAAGAACAAATATTAAGGATTCGTATTACAGTTTATCCATGTCCAAAAATACCTCATAAACAATCATAGTGGAGTAAAATTCAAGAATGATCAAAACATGGATACAATCAAAGCTAGTATCCAGAGTAGATATTTTGGACGAAAAGAAAAAAAAATTTCATTTTTCGGTGAATAGTAACTCGTGAATAGTAACTCGTGAATAGCAACTCATGAATAGTAACCCCGACATGAAAAGTTTCATATTTGATAAAAATTTCCAACCAATATAATGATATTGAAGAAATAATATCATTTTTGAATAAAATAACATTGCTTACCTCAAAAGAATAGTACTTCTGGCTGGACTACCGGATATAGTGCTGAAGGAAACTTGCACCGTATAGCAATACTCAAAATACTCACAAAATACGCTCGATATTATAGAGAGAGAAAGAGAGAGAAATCTGTAGTTTCTGGTGTGATTTTCAATTCTAACCTAAACACCCTATTTATAGAAAAATGCTTAGAACACCAAAGCAGAAAATTTAATATAATATTAATATATAAATTAAATTTTCCTACGCCAACCTTCCAAGAACTGAATTCAGCTCATTCAATACATATGTGTAACACACCATAATGAAAAAAACGTTTTTGTTATTTAAAATATTTTAAACTTCCAAAAATTAATTATTTCGGAGCTTCGAAACTTCAATAATTCATAATAAATAGCCCTTTTGTCAGAAAAATTCAAAACTCATGACTTTCCATAGGAAATTTCATTATCTACAACTTTGCAGAAGAAAGTTTTTTCAAATTTCAAACAAAAATTGACCGAAATCCATAAATGAACGATTTTACAGGCTATAATCAAATTTCAGTCAATTATTAGGGTCCACCGACACACAAAACATGTGTTAATCATTTAATGCCACAAAATACTCTTCCTCCTCATATACTCATATATCCCACATTCATTGTAAAAATATCACCATTAATATATTATTAAAATAATATATTTAAATGAATTATTTTATCAAAAAAAGATAAATTATTAATTTTCAACAATTGTCACATTAAAAATTTTCTCCATCTATACTCATATAAAATCAATATTTTCCTCATCATATAAATTAATAATTAATTATTCACAAATAATATTACAGAATCATAATACTGACAACCAGGCAGTTCCCAGGAAAGAGGGGGCTTTCCAATAAGGATCTCTCCTTATTGGCGCGTAATTAGATGACCAAACCTCTCATTAGACAGAACTTTCTAGACATTGCCAATAATGTTATCTAATAATATTATTCAGATAATATGAATTATTGCTCCGATAATAGAAAATACTGTGTAGTGACAATTATTAAAACAACAGTAATATAAAATATTAACACAACAATTATTGAATCAATAAAATAAAATACTGAACAGTAATTACTGTAACAATTATTGAGTAATGCCTTCTTACGTAAAAATCAATAATTGGTGCAATACCATGTGCTACTGTGCAACAACGCGTATTACTGTGTTTTAACCACCGGGTATTCCAACAGTGTTAACGGTAACAACTACGCCGTTATTTATAAATAACTTGTTTTTGTCGTTTTCTTCATCCAATCGCTTTTCGTTATGGGTCCCACACAAGGCTGCGCCGTCGTACGAATATTCTACGACCAAACGAATATTTCCCGACAACAATGAATATTTTATGACCACTTGCTTATTTGAAATATTTGCTCATTTTACCCATAACTAACCTCATTAATCAATTTAATCCTTACCATTTCAAAATAATAAATAGAGAAAATTTAAATTTCATTTATTAATAATTTGGGGTCTTACAACAACAACACCGACTAAATGGTGAACGACGGAATGTTTAGGAGCTTTCTACAATTCATACAACATCAGGTAAGAGAGACTCCTGTCCAAAATGTAGGTGGAAACACTGTCAAGTCTCAGACGGTCACTACTAAGCAGTTCAAGGAGCTGGGACCACCTAAGTTTTTGAGAAAACCAGAACCACTTAAGGCGGAGACGTGGATAAAAAAGATCACCAAGATATTTGATGTCTTGGGATGCTCTGAGGAGCAAAAAGTTCCCTTTGCCACCTTCATGTTGCGAGGATAGGCAGATTACTGGTGGAAATCTGTAAAGCGTACCCAACCTGCCGCACTGAAGATGTCTTGGGAGAAGTTCGAAGAACTGTTCAACTACAAGTACTTTCTCGAAAGTATTCGTTACATAAAGAAGGTGGAGTTTATCAAACTGGAGCAAAATAATATAACCGTATCGCAGTACGTGGCTAAATTTGCCGAGTTATCCTGGTTTGCATCCCACTTGGTTGATAATGAGCAGAGAATGACGCGAATATTTCTGCGAGGTTTGAAACCTGAAATACGTCAATACCTCATTTCTCACAAACTGTGTTTGTATTCAGATGTTGTAAATAAGGCTCAGTTATTGGAACGTGATAATGAGTCAACCCAACCAAGAGATAGCAGCTAGCAAAGCGATACTACCAGTGGAAGTTATCATCGAAGCGGTGACAACAAACGTGGAGTAAGTCAACATACCAGAAATGGTAACCACTTCGGTGGTAATCATGGCCAAGACAATAAGAGTGGAAATTTCAAGAAGAGGAGATTCAATAATGATGAAAAGACGTCAGCACCAGCACCCGTTGTTAAAGAAGGAGAACAATCACCGATTGTATGCTATAAATGCAGAGGAGAGGGACACATCAGTCCAAACTGTACGTAACAGTCCAAAACATGTTACAATTATGGAAGAGAAGGTCACCTAGCTCGATTTTATCGTGCAGTAAAGCCAAGTCTAGCTGGGATGGAGGCACCAAAGGCCGTCCCAGAGAAGTCAAAGTCGGTAGTTCAAGGGAGAGCGTTTGTCGTGACCTCCCAAAAAGCGAGAAATCTGAATGAGGTTATCACGGGTAAGCTAATCATAAACTCTTGCGAAGCCTATACCTTATTTGATACCGGTTCTACCCATTCTTTTATTTCTCCTACTTGTGCTCAACGTTTAAATTTAACTCCGGAGAAATTAGACTTTGACTTATCTGTTGAAACTCCGTTGGGAGAAACTTTCATTGCATCCACTGTTTATAAGTCTTGTTTGATTCAAATCGGCACCCTCACATTACCTGCCAATCTTATCTCTTTGAAAATACTTGTATTTGATGTGATTTTAGGGATTGATTGGTTAACCATTCATCATGCTAAAATTGATTATTTTCGTAAGGTTGTTAGCTTTCATATTCTTAACCAACCTATTATGCGAATTCAAGCAACTAAACCACAAAAGTCAATCATTGTCATATCAAGCCATAAAGTTATTCGTTTATTGAAAAAAAGATGTCAAGCTTTCTTAGCCCATGTCATGGATAAAAATAAAAATACGTCAGATTTGAATGATATTTCTATTGTTAATAAATTTCCTGACGTATTCCCTGAAGAACTTCCTGGCCTACCCCCAGAGCGTGAAATTGAATTTTGTATCGACCTTGAACCTAACACAAAACCCATTTCCAAAATCCCATATTGAATGGCTCCTATTGAACTTCAGGAGTTAAACGCCTAACTGCAGGAATTGTTAGACATCGGTTTCATTCATCCTAGTACGTCTCCTTGGGGTGCTCCTGTTCTATTCGTAAAGAAGAAAGATGAAAGTATGCGACTTTGTATCAACTATCGGGAGTTGAATCATGTCATCATCAAGAATAGGTACCCATTGCCTCGCATTGATGACCTGTTTGACCCGTTGCAAGGAGCTAAATTCTTTTCAAAGATCGATCTTCGTTCCGAATATCATCAGTTAAAGATTAAAACCGATGACATTCCAAAGACTGCTTTCAGAACTTGGCACGGGCATTACGAATTCCTAGTCATGTCTTTTGGATTGATTAATGCTCCTGCTGCCTTCATGGATATGATGAACAGAGTATTCAAGAAATATTTGGATCACTTTGTGGTCGTCTTTATTGATGACGTCCTCATATACTCCAAAACCTGTGAAGATCATGAGCAACACTTATGGCTGATACTCCAAAAGCTTCATGAAAATAAGTTGTACACCAAGTTAAAGAAATGCGAGTTATGGCTTGAGGAAGTAGCATTTCTTGGGCACGCGATATCAAATCACGGAATATCTGTTGACCCGGCAAAGATTGAATTAATTCAAAGTTGGGAGCAACCTAAGTCAGTGATCGAAGTACGTAGCTTTCTGGGTTTAGCTGGTTATTATTAAAGATTCGTAGAAGGATTTTCTTGAATCACTACTCCATTAACTCAGCTGACTCGGAAAGATACAAAATTCAGTTGGAGCGAGGAATGTGAGAAGAGTTTTCAAGAACTCAAGAGGAGACTCATTTTAGCTCCTGTTCTGACAATACCATCTGGTTCGGAGGTATTTGTCATCTACAACGATGCTTCAGGCAGAGGGTTAGGATGTGTTCTCATGCAACATTAGAAAGTCATAGCCTATGACTCACGATAACTCAAAGAATATGAGAGGAATTATCCTACTCATGATCTAGAGTTGGCAGCTGTCGTTTTTGCACTTAAAATCTAGAGGCATTACCTGTATGGTGAGAAAGTAGAGATCTTTACGGATCATAAAAGCCTCAAATATTTTTTTACCCAAAAGGAACTCAACATGCAACAACGACGTTGGCTCGAGCTGTTGAAAATTATGATCACACCATTCAATACCATCCTAAAAAAGCGAACGTAGTAGCTGACGCGTTGAGTAGAAGATTATATACGAGTACGAGTGCGATATTGTCAACGCAAAGGCCCATTTTGTATGACTTACAAAGGTTGGAGATAAAGTTAAAGACTCCAGGGACCCACGTGATGATGGTAAATATACGAGTAGAACCGACTTTAATCGATAAAGTTAAAGATGCTCAAGCTACAGACCTAGAGCTGATGCGTATGAGGAAGAAAGTACAAGAAAATGCTATTTCGGAAGCAAGAATCGATGAAAAAGGAATACTTCGAGTTAACTTTAGACTTTATGTTCCTAACGACCCTAATTTAAAGTATAAGATCATTATGGAGGCGCACAACACACCGTTTATAATCCATCTTGGAAGTGCCAAAATGTATTGTGACCTTCGACATACATTTTGATGGAGCAATATGAGGAGAGAGATAGCGGAGTTTATCTCAAGGTGTTTAACTTGTCAACGAGTCAAGGTGGAGCATCAAGTGCCAAAATGTCCATTGTAACCACTTAAAATTCCAGAATGGAAGTGGGAGCACATTACCATGGATTTTGTTACTGGTCTTCCCAATGTTTCTCAAGGCATAGATGTAATTTGGGTCATTGTTGATAGATTGACTAAGTCTGCTCATTTCTTACTTATATGAGAAACTTATTCACTTGAACGTCTTGCTCGTATATATATAAATGAGATTGTAAGACTGCATGGTATGCCAGTATCCATAGTTTCTGATCGAGACCCAAGATTCACTTCACGATTTTGGGTTAGTTTGTAAAAAGCTATGGGCACGGATTTACGATTCAGTTTAGCATACCATCCTCAAACAGACGGGCAATCGAAGAGGACTATTCAAACTCTTGAAGATCTATTAAGACTCTGTGTCCTTGAATTCAAAGGAAGTTGGGACAAGTTCTTGCCATTGGTGAAATTTTCCTACAACAATAGTTATCAAGCAAGTATTGGCATGGCTCCATTCGAAGCGTTGTATGGACGCAAGTGTCGTTCTCCAGCATGCTGGGATGAGGTGGGTAAAACAACGTTGTTGGGACCGAAATTGGTACGTATGACAACGAAAAAGATCCAAATGATCCGACAACGTATAAAAACCTCACAAGATCGATAAAAAAGTTATGCTGATCTTCATCGAAAGGACATGGAATTCAATGTTGGTGATCATGTGTTGTTACGTGTTACCCCATGGAAAGGAGTTACGAGATTTGGAAAGAGAGGAAAGCTTAATCCTCAATTTATTAGCCCATTTGAAATCCTCGATCGAGTAGGAACTGTTACTTATAGACTCGTCTTACCGCCAAGTATGTCTCATGTTCATAACATTTTTCAAATATCTATGTTACGTAAATATGTGGAAGATCCGAACCACATTATTGAGTTAGAACCAGACGAGATAACGGAAGATTTAACGTATAAAGAGGTACCTATTAAAATCTTGGATAAGAAGGAACATATTCTATGCTCCAAGGTTATACCTCAAGTTAAAGTTTTGTGGAGAAACCATGATGTTTAAGAAATGACCTGAGAGTTAGAATCTAAAATGAAATCAAGGTATCCTCACCTCTTCGACATACCAGGTTCGTACCCTAATTTTGAAGATGAAATTTCATAAGAAGGGGTGGTTATATGACCCCAATTTTCATAAATAAAGATTAATTTTTCTCAAAATATCATTTTTAATATTATGGCGTGGGTTTGTTATAATATTATAGTTGTGAAAATTATTTACAAATTTTATAAAGTATGCAAGTTGTTATAAATATTATTATCTGCATACTTAACAATGTCTAGAAAGTTCTGAGGAATTGTCTGAGGAATGGAATTGTTTGAGGAATGGAAAAAAGAAGTCACGAGCACACACACACACATATATTTATATATATATATATATATATATATATATATATATATATATATATATATTATAATAAGTTTTGTTTTTTTATAAAAAATAGAATATATTATATTTTATTTGCACAGTATTTTACTATGTAGTGCACAGTAAAAAACTTCTGAATTCAGTTTTTGGCGCCCGTGATTTCGTCCGATTTCCTACTGTGTAGTCAGTGAAAATTATAAATATTATCATTCCATTCTCCTATAAATAAGATGCTTAGTTAGAATTAAAAATCACACCAGAATCAGAGAATTCTTCTTCTATAATATTGAGCATATTTTTTTAGAGTTTTAAGAAGTTTTGAGCGTAGAAAACAGTAAAAGTTTTTTTTAAGAATATCCCCACTATACCGGTCGGAATATTCTCCTTTTTAAGGTAAGGGATATTATTTTTGTTCAATATTCATAACAAATAATATTTGCTTCCATACTATGTAGTATATAAGTAATATTATTTCGTTTCAGATTTCGAATTCTATACTCATTTTGTTAAAGTTTTGGCTTCTATACTCCATGAAATTAGTAGAATATCCTTGATATTTGCGCTTCATCCAGTATCTTTTCATGAAAATATTATTCTGAGCATTCACAAGGTACTATTCCCAAAGTACTATTCACGGGATACTATTCATGACAAAAATTAATTTCTTTTTGGTCCAAATTATTTTTGATAAAATATTATTCTTAAATTTTACTCCACAAAGCAGTATCATGTTGACAATTTGGACGTTTTTGAATTCTGGATAAATAAAATTATAAATCTTTAAAAATTTATCATTTGCTTTCATTTAATTAAATTTTTATATCATTGTCATCATCCTCATGCTTATATTGTTATGAAAGTCATCTTTGACCCATAGTGCATAGATGAACTGTTGATCGATATGATTTATGACCAGGGATCATTCGGTATAATCATGACCTGTAATGTTACAAATGATGTGGTAAAAGTCCTCATTGGCCCGTAGTGCATTGATGGACAGTTGTTGGCATGATCATGACCATTGGTGATAACACAATTATTCTTGGCCCGTAGTGCATAGATAATTCGTGGACGTGATACTAATGAATATCCTTGGCCGTAGTGCAGGGATAATTTCATGATGTGGATTATTTATTAAGCTGAGTCTCAGCGATAAAAATTGATGTTAAACTTTTTAAATCATAGAAAATAGTAGATATCATGCTCTACTTGACTCTTCTAATGGATTGCTTATTCCGCTGCAGTTAAACTTGATATTTATTATATTTTATCAGTTTAACCCAGTTAAAGGCTAACGATAATTTATTCTGCATTATCTTAGTCATAATATTTCTTACTGGGCTAGTTGAGCTAACCCTTTTGCTTTCATTGTTCTCTTCAGAAAATAAGAACGTAGCCGAGACTAGTCGGAGAATGGAGTGACGGTCCGAGATGGTTGTTTTAGTAGTCCTCACTATTTAGTGTGATAATAAATGTAATGAGGATTGAATTTGAGTTTGGATATTGTCTATGAGACAATATTCATGTAAAAACTCTCTGCCCATGTTGTATAATTAAGTTTGTATTTGTATTCAGTACCATGTATTTGGCGACTCAAGATAGGTGATGTATACCTATTTTGGGGGCGTCACAGTTGTACCCTTGCTAAATATAAAACTATATTGAGTACCCTTATTGCTATATTACTTACTGGATAGATTTGTTACTCATACTTGCTTTCCTTAAAAACATTTCTGTTAAGGCAGAGTAAGGCGGCCCCTCAAGCATTGATAAGGGAAAGGGCAAGGCTACTGAGTAATTGATATTAGTGGAGATTATTATATTCATATAATGTCTTAAGTTGTGATATGTATTACTTATATCTAAATTATGTTTAATTATGTTGTAGGTATTGTAAGAGATGTTTAAATTACGAACCCTTGGGACGAGAATAATTATATTATATTAGTGTAATTTATTCTATTATTTCATTGTGTGAGATTTTGATTTATTATTAGAGTTAGTGCGTGACAACCAAATTTGTGACAAGTGGGGTCTGAATTTGGGGGCGTCAAAGGTTGGTATCAAAGCTATAGTTATAAATCTTAGGAATGAGAGTCCTTAGATTATAACTTAGGAGAACTTAGAAGATAGAGAGTGATGAAGACTCATATAGAGTTTTCCTAGAGAGAGACTTAGTGTGTTAGGGAATATAATTTTATTCTATATAATGAACTTATGTTTGTTTAACATCCTAATGGAGTTGTTGTTTATTTTGTCTTATGTTGGTGATTGTAGAATGACTGACATGGGAGGACATAGCCGAGTAGTAGATGACGAGCCGCGTGACATAAATGTGGTCTATGAGGTGCCTTCGATAGCGGAGCCCTTAACTGTAAGACCCCGAATTTTATGAAATAAAAGTATTCAATTTTTCTTATAATTACTATTCAGTAAATGGTTAAATTGATGAAATGTGAATTTTTTTTTCAAAATAAGCAAGTGGTTATAAAATAATCATTGTTGTCGGGGAATATTCGTTTGGTCGTGGAATATTCTTTCTGTCGGGGAATATTCGTACGACGGCGCAGCTATTTGTGGGCCCCATAATGAATAACTGTCGGATGAAGAAAACAACAAATTTGAGTTTTTACAAATAACGTCGTAATTGTTACCGTTAATACTGTTGAAATACCCGGTGGTTAAAATACAGTAATACGCGTTATTGCACAGTAGCACACGGTATTGCACAGTATTTTTAAAATTATTGATTCTTACGTAAGAAGGCACTACTCAATAATTGTCACAGTAATTACTGTTCAATATTTTATTTTATTGATTCAATAATTGCTGCGTTGATATTTTATATTATTGTTGTTTCAATAATTATTGCTGCACAGTATTTCCCATTATCAGATCAATAATTCATATTATTTGAATAATATTATTAGATAACATTATTGGCAATGTCTAAAAAGTTCTGTCTAAGGAGAGGTTTGGTCATCTAATTGCGCGCCAGTAAGGAGAAATCCTTATTGGAAAGCCCCCTCTTTCCTGGGAACGATCTGGTTGTCATAATTGTGACTCTGTAATATTATTTGTGAATAATTAATTATTGATTCATATGATAAGGAAATATTTATTGTAGATATAAATGAGGGATATATTTTTGTGGTTAAAAATGAAGGAGTTAATGTTGAGGTGTTTTATCTGTGTTTTTGTCGGAATGGAGGTATTAAAAATCAATCAGGGTTTTTGAGATATATTGTGGGGGTTATAATTTTTAATCCGACCGTTGGATCGTTGTGATTTTTGGATATGTTATACATATATAAGTTGAGTATAATTCCACAAATTTTGAACCATTAAAAATGAACGTATAATTTGTTATGAATTTTACGAGATGACTGGTTCAGAAATTGTTGAATTTTCAGAGTTAATCATTTTGGTGGAAAATTCTAGAATTGGTGGGCCCCACTCTTGGTTGGTGAAGAAATGTGCTGAGATTTTTATTCAAATGTGGTGGGTGGGAATAGTAGCAGGTAAAGCCATCAGGTTGCAGGTCAAGTCTGCTTCGGCGTGCTAACATTTTCCTATAAATAGAGGGCTAAGTTAGAATTAAAAATCACACCAGAAACAAGTTTTCTCTCTTTCTCTCTCTAGATTATTGAGCGTATTTTGTGAGTATTTAGATACTTGGTGAGTTGCTATTCATCAGTGCAAGTTTCCTTCAGCATCATATCCGATATCCAGTCAGAAGTACTGCTCTTTTGAGGTAAGGGATAGTAAGGGATTTTAAGGGTTATTATGTTTTTCAGTTCGTAATTCTTTTGACCTTCAGAAAATTCTGTAAAAATTTAAAATGATATTTTGATGAGTTTTATTGATTGTGTCCAAAAATGGTGATTTTTGGATGTATAGATTAAGAGTTATGAATTTTACGGGGAAAGACTATTTTAAAAGTAACCGCTTATAACTCCTTGTGGTTAACTCCAAAATTGATGAAGTTTTTATTGAAAGTATATCTATATAATATCAGTGTACTCTGTGAGTTTTGAAATTTTTGGATAAAAGTACAATTTATGATAAATGTCTAAATATTCGGCGGTTTTGGCCATATGAAAAATAGTAAATGAGTTTTAAAAATTCTGAGAAAAATATATGTTCAATATGGGACTATATTCTGCTAAATCCCAGAAAAGAAATATTTTTGGAACTGATTTGGTATTTTTTATAAAAATAGACTAGTTATGAGTAAATGAATTAAATATGTTATGTGAAGTAAGAAAATTGAAAAATAGGATTTTATGGCTTGAGAATCCTATATGAGGTATATGCAGATTTTTGATGAGGGTTTTGGTTATTGGTAATGAAATCTTATGAGTTTGGCATTTTAGGATGATTAAATGCATTATTTAGTAAAGTGTAAACAATTAAAATAAATTGTTTATAAATTTAAGAAATGTTATTCTTTCAATATCATTATACCGAAATATTGGTATAAATTTTATTTTGGAATTTCTACCTTTTTGTGTCGGGGTTACTATTCATGAGTTACTATTCATGAGTTACTATTCACGGGTACTATTCATGACAAAAATTGGTTTCTTTTTCTGACCAAATTATCGTTGATTTATGATTGTTGCTCTTGAAAATAAATACAGTTGTTGATCATATTATTTTTATTATCATATATAATATTTTTATAACCCTGATGTTGAATTTCTCTTTCACTTGAGTGTAAAGATGGGTAAATTATTGGTATGATCGTGACTGAGGAATATCTTTGGCATGTAGTGCAAAGATGAATTGTTAACTGGTATGATCATGACCATTGAATTTATAATTGAATATCTTTAGCTTAAGTGTAAAGATGAAATGATTAACATGGTTATAATTATTGTTTATATAAATTCTAAAATGATTATATATTTCTTTGAGATATTAATATATTTGGCATGTAGTGAAAATATGAACTGTTGAGGAATATCTTTGGCCTGTAGTGCAAAGATGAATTGTTGATGAATATCTTTGGCCCGTAGTGCAAAGATGACTTGTTGTTGAATATCTTTGGCCTGTAGTGCAAAGATGAAATGATAATGAATATCGTTGGCCCGTAGTGCAAAGATGAAATTGTTAGCATGATTATGAACAGGAACTGTGATTTGGTATAACCATGATCTTTGATGTTTCAGGTAAAGACATGTGATAAAAATTATCTTCATTCTGGATGTGAAGAGGAATTTAGAATCACAATTATGATTATGAGTTATTCATATAATTGTGGAATGAACTGTTGATTGATGTTACAGGGATAAAACATTGTTGGTGGACTTTTAACATGGAGAAGATAATAGACTTTATAGTCTATTTGACTCTTCTAATGGATTGCTCGTTCCGCTGCAACTATGGTTGAAATTTTTTATCATCTACCATATGTTCTAAATCTCTGATTTAATTCTGTTGAAGGCTATTGATAACTTATTTATCTTTAGTCATGATATTCTTTACTGGGCTAGTTGTGCTCACCCTTTTGTTTCACAATTCATTTCAGGTAATAAGAGTGTAGCTGGGTCGAGCGGGGATAACAGGAGAATAGAACGGTGGTCATCATTTAGTAGTTATATTTGGTGAATCATCTAAGGTGAAGCGAACCCAACGTTGGAAGGGTATTTTGCCACTATCATACAAGATGTCTAATGACATACAACATCATGCCATCATAAGACAGGATTGTGCTCATCCACTTGCTGAGTATATTTACAAGCACTACCTAAATAATCTTGGTATTTGTTTGAAGTATAATTCTCAATTAGAGACAGTGGAGATAATGATAAGTCAAGAGAAGACTCACCATTACGAAGAATATGATAGTAATCTTCTCATTTTTCTTTGGGGTATATTGGGTCAACCAAGGATAATTCTGTGGCCATATGATATCTATCATAACCTAGACGCATGGCCTCCCATGTACGAAGGTTTTCTTGAGCACTTCCCAAAGATTCTAATTTCTAAAACAATTTTTGATTATACCTTTATGTAAGGTGTCATTGTGAGGTGCTGTCCATGGTTGGGACGTGAGTCACATTTGGTATATATTTGTATCCAAACTCAGAGCATATATGTTGTTGTATTTTGCACGATAATTGTTGTAATAAAGTTGTAGTTGTTTTCTGTACCATGTATTTGGCGACTCAGAATAGGTTGGATGGAATGGACCTATTTTGGGGTTGTCACATTAACAGTAGTGGCCCTTATTGATGAGGATGATGATGAGGAGGAGATGGAGCCATTACCCGAGGAGTCTGATACAGAGGAGGAGCCTATGAAAGAGGAGCCTAAGCCCATGGAGGACTCCGATGAGGCTACTTTCGAGGATCGGATGTTGGGGGAGTATGAGGAGCAGATTCCGGAGTTAGGATGTAGAGTGGAGGAGGACCATCAGAGAAAGTTTCAGCTGAACCCGTGAAGTCGCCCGTGATTTTTTTCCTCTACTGTGTGTCCAAATAGTATCCTACAATTCTCCTATAAATAGGATACTCAGTTTAGAAAAGAAAATTACACCAGAATCAGAGAATTCTTCTTCTATAATATTGAGCGTATTGCTTTTGAGTTTAAGAAAGCATTGGGTGTAGAAAATAGTACAAGTTTTCTTCAAGAATATCTCCGCTATACCAATCAGAATTGCTCTCTTTTTGAGGTAAAGGGTATTATTTATTTTATATTCGCTTACGATATTATTTTTCGTATTTGTAAGGAATTTTATTTTCATTCAATATTCGTGAGGAATATTATCTTCGTTCAATATTCGTAGGAATATTATTTTCGTTCAACAGTTGTAAGGGATATTATTTTTTTCAATATTCGTAAAAAATAATATTTTCTTCCATATTCTGTAGTATGTAAGTAATATTATTTTGTTATAGATTCCGAATTTTACACTCATTTTGTTAAGTATTTCTTCTATACTCCTTGAAATTAGTAGAATATCCTTGAAATTTGCGCTTTATCTAGTATCGTTTCACAAGGATATGTTTCTGAACATTCTTGTTAAATTTTAAGCTTTCCATGCCAGAGTACTATTCATGGATATTATTCATACATACGACACTATTCATACGTACGATACTATTCACGAAGTACTGTTCATGAAGTACTATTCACGGGGTACTATTCACTCGGGTACTATTCACCCGAGGTACTATTCATGACAAAAATTGATTTCTTTTATGTCTAAATTATTTTTGATACGTGAATATTATTCTTGATTTTTACTCTCCAAAGCAGTATCATATTGACAATTTGGACATTTTTAAACTCTGGATAAATTGAATTATAAATATTTAATATGTATCCTTGATCTCGTTTAATTGAATTTTTATATCATTATCATCATCCTCATGCTTATATTGTGATGAAATTCATTTTTGGCCCGTAGTGCATAAATGGACTATTGATTGGTATGATTATGACCACGAATTATTCGGTATAATCGTGACCTGTAATGTTACAAATGATGTGGTAAAATTCTTCATTGGCCCGTAGTGCATTGATGAAAATTTGTTGGTGTGATCATGACCATGCATTCTTTTCGGCCAAGGGTGCAAAGGTGAATTATTGTTTGGCATGATCATGACCATTGGTGATAATAGCGAATATCAGTGGCCCGTAGTGCATGGATAATTTGTGGATGTGATAATAATAAATATCCTTGGCCCGTAATGCATGGATAGTTTAGTGATGTGGATTATTTATAGACAACAAGTTTTAGATCAACAACTGCAACGGAATATGCAATCTATTAGAAGAGTCATCTAAGTCATAATATTCTTTACTGGGCTAGTTGAGCTTACCCTTTTCTTTCATTGTTATCTTCAATAAATGAGAATATAGCTGTGACTAGTCAAGGAATGGAGTGACGGTCCAGATGGTAGTCCTCACTATTCTATAAAATAGTGTGATAATAATTGTAATGAGGACTTATTTTGAGTTTGAATATTGTCTAGGAGAAAATATTTGTATTAAAACTCACAGCTTATGTTTTGTCGTATTCTGCACGACACTTAAGAGTTATATAAATTAAGTTTGTATATAAATTATGTACCATGTATTTGGCGACCCAGAATGGGTGATGTATACCTATTTTGGGGGCATCACACATAATACAACGGCTTAGCCTTCACGTTATTATTTTCTGTTATAATTTGAGCCTAAATTAATATGGGTGTCATTAATTATTTTTAATGATTCCATATATTAATGTGTTCTACTCCATGAGTAGATTAAATTAAGTATTTAGAAGTTCAAATCTATGGAGTAATGAATGAGATATTAACTCCCAATGATCACACTTGGAAATGATATAAGATAATAAATACATGTGAAAAAAACCAAGTCCCACATAGGTTAGGAATTAAATTTTTAATGTGTTTATATACAAGAGAATTGCTCTTGGGTTTGGGCCCCAAGGGGCACCCCACTTTTGTGGAAGGGAGAGGACCTAGTCAAGACTTAGTTTGAACCTACACGAGCGCCGACGTAGACCGGCCGACCTTGCTCGGGCTCGGGTCCTTGTATATAATTTTTTAGACAATTTATTTAAATTTTATTTATTTAATTCTATTATCAAAACTGTGTCATTTTGAGAAGCGGTAAGTTTGAACGGACGGCCCAAAACTATGTCATTTTGTTACGCCATTTTATGGGTCCGAATAGATGCGCCTATTCTGCAAATGATCAAAACTACGTTGTTTTGACCAAAGGATGCCAACCATGCCTTTTCAGAAGCACCCCATGCCTTTTCAAGGGTGAAGTGCTCATCCGAAGGGTCACCGACCCCTCCTATAAATAGATAGGAGGGAGCAGCCTTCATATTCATTCAATTCACAAGCAATTAAGTATTTTAGTTATTCCAATCTTTAGTTTTCTATCAGTTTCATAGTTATAAAAAGAGAGAGTTAGAACATTTATTTTTTTGTTCGTAGAGTATATTTTTTGTAGTGCTGCTAAAGTATACAGTGTCATTGTATCCTGGGAGACAAATGCTATCAACTCTGAGCACCATACGGAGAGCATAATTAATTGTCTTAAGGACATAGTACCAAGTACTAGCCTTGACAAATCTTTTTTAATAAGATAAGTTATATATATATATATATATATATATATATATATATATATATATATATATAGTTTCCTTTCAGACAAATAACACTCTCAACGAAGTCCACACAACTCGGACAATCCAAAACTCCATAAACACCGTTTTATCCTTGCCCAATACCAATATTTAAAGCTACACATAATATATTATTTCTGTTATACATGAAATGTTTTGATATATCATTACATATAAATTATTGACCCGGTCATGGATGATGGCTCTCACTACTATCTTTTGTTAACTAAACCAAATTAATTCTAGAATATTGTTCATGAATTAATTTAATACATGAATAAGTAATGTATGTATATGAATGCATTTGAAATGTCTTGGAACATGTAATGGTTAGATTCATGTACATGAATATGGTCATGTAGTAATTATTATTGTGGCTCTAAAAGTATCCTAGGAGTCCTATAAATAGCCTTGTATTGGGATCATTGAAGTAAGTGAAATCAAAGTATTTTTAAGTGTTCTCCAAAGTTATATTTCACTTCTTCTATAATTTATTATCTTCCATAAATTTCCAACAAGTGGTATCATAACTAAAGTTAATTTGAAGGTTTAGAGAAGGTTAAGTCAAAGTGAAGTAAAGCTAGATGATCCAAGAGAGGTGATTTGCTGTCATCGAAGTGTTCCGCTGGGCGAGTGCAAAGTGTGCGCGTTAGAGCTCTGGACTTCAACCTAGCAAAGGTGTTAGTTGAGAAGAAATTTCAAAAAGAAGTTTGTGAGTTGAAGCACGTCACAAAGGTCGTTGTGACGCCCCCAAAAATAGGTATACATCACCCATCTTGGGTCGTCAGATACATAGTACAGAATACAAATACAACTTACTAATACAACTGTCGTGTTCAATACGACAAAACATAAACTGTGAGTTTGAATACAAATATTATCTTCTAGAGAGTATTCATACTCAAAAGGAGTCCTCATTACATTTATTAACACACTATTACATAGAATAGTGAGGACTACTAACTAATATTATCATTCGAACCATCACTCCGTTCCCCGACTTGCCCCAGCTACGCTCTCATTTCCTGAAGAGAACAGTAAAAGAAAGGGTGAGCTCAACTAGCCCAGTAAGAAATATTATGACTAAGATAATGCAGAATAAATTATCATTAGCCTTCAACAATGTTAAACTGATAAAATATAATAGACATCAAGTATAACTGCAGTGGAACAAGCAATCCATTAAAAGAGTCAAGTAGAAAATAAACTCTACTATCTTTTATGATTTAAAAGATTTTTCAACACTGTTATCGCTGTGACTCAGCTTAATAAAATAATCCACATCATCGAATCACCCCTGCACTACGGCCAAGGATAATCGTGTATTCATTAACGGTCATGATCATGCCAACAACTGTTCATCAATGCACTACGGGCCAATGATGACTTTTACCACATCATTTGTAACATTACGGTCATGATTATACCGAATAATCCCTGGTCATAATCATACCAAGTCCATCTATGCACTACATGCCACAGATGACTTTCAACATTTTATAAACATGAGGATGATGACAAAGATATAAGAATTCAATAAAACAAGTTCAAGAATTAATTTATCCAAGAATTAATAACGTCCAAATTGTCAACATGATACTGCTTTGTGGAGTAAAATTCAAGAATGCTTAGAAGAATATTTTCATGAAAAGATACTGGATGAAACGCAATTATCAAGGATATTCCACAAATTTCATGGAGTATAGAAGTCAAAACTTAAACAACTGAGTATAATAAAGAATGGAATAACAAAAGAAATCACCATGCATGCGATAGACCGTACAGACAGGTTATTCCCACAGAATATTAAATAATGGAACCAGGTCCGGCGTAAAACGCACAGACAGGATATTCCAACAGAATAATAATAAAAACGGAACCAGGTCCGGTGTAAAACACACAGACAGGATGTTCCAACAGAATAATAATAAAAACGGAACCAGGTCCGGTGTAAAACACACAGACAGGATGTTCCAACAGAATAATAATAAAAACGGAACCAGGTCCGGTGTAAAACACACAGACAGGATGTTCCAACAGAATAATAATAAAAACGGAACCAGGTCCGGTGTAAAACACACAGACAGGATGTCCAACAGAATAATAATAAAAACGGAACCAGGTCCGGTGTAAAACACACAGACAGGATGTTCCAACAGAATAATAATAAAAACGAAACCAGGTCCGGTGTAAAACACACAGACAGGATGTTCCAACAGAATAATAATAAAAACGGAACCAGGTCCGGTGTAAAACACACAGACAGGATGTTCCAACAGAATAATAATAAAAACGGAACCAGGTCCGGTGTAAAACACACAGACAGGATGTTCCAACAGAATAATAGAAGAATGTCACCAAGTATAGGGTAGACCGCGTATACAGGTTATTCCAACAGAATAATAAGAAATGGAATAACAACAGTTTCTTCATGAATAAGAAAGAATAACACCCCTTACCGTTTTAAAGAAGAGCTGAAATAAGGAAGTAGTTAAGTAGCAGAATACTCTTCTTCTCTCTCTCTATAGTTTCTCTCTATAGTTTCTCTCTCTAGAGTTCAGTGAATTCGTAAGAAATAATGAAGGAATGAGCTGCTATTTATAGAAAAATAGAATGCATAGTAACTAATCTATGAACGGTCCAGATTGATTACTTTAATCTGACGGTCCATATTTAAAGAAAAATCTTTTAAATAAAATATAATATATTCTATTTATAGAATAACTTTAATAAAGTATTCTGTTTTATATAAAAAGATGTTTCTGTTTTATTACGTTAATAATACGAATAAAACAAAACGTCATTATCGCTAAATAATTCATATTATTAACTGACAATAATTGAATCAAACTGAGTGACTTCTCACATAAGCATTAATAATCAATACCGTGTGCTACTATGCAACCACACGTATTACTGTACTTTTACTACCGAGTAGTTCAACAGTAACAATGGTAAAACTTCCGCCGTTATTTTTAATAAAATATTTTTGTCGTTTTCTCAATCCGACAATAATTCCGTTGTGGGGTCCACCAATGATTGTGTCGTTGTACGAATATTCCCTGTTAAAACGAATATTCCCCGACCAATCGAATATTATATAACAACTTGCGTACTTTGCAAAATTTATAAATATTACCCACAACTATAACATTATATCAAATTAACTCCATAATATTCAAAAATGATATTTATAGAAAATTCATCTTTATTTATAAAAGTTGGGGTCTTACAACCTCCCCTTCTTATGAAATTTCGCCCTCGAAATTAGGGTACGTACCTGGTATGTCGAAGAGGTAAGGATACCTTGATTTCATTTCAGATTCTAACTCCCAGGTCATTTCCTCAACATCGTGGTTTCTCCACAAAACTTTGACTTGAGGTATAACCTTGGAGCGTAGAATATGTTCCTTCTTATCCAAGATTTGAACAGGAACTTCTTCATACGTCAAATCCTCCGCTATTTCGTCCGGTTCTAACTCAATAATGTGGTTCGGGTCTTCCACATATTTGCGTAACATGGATATGTGAAAAACGTTATGAACACGAGACATACTTGGCGGTAAAGCGAGTCTATAAGCCACAGTTCCTACTCGATCGAGGATTAAAAATGGACCGATGAATCGAGGATTGAGCTTTCCTCTCTTTCCAAATCTCGTAACTCCTTTCCATGGAGCAACACGTAAGAACACATGATCTCCTACATCAAATTCCACGTCCTTTCGATGAAGATCAGCATAACTCTTTTGTCGATCTTGTGAGGTTTTTATACGTTGTCGGATCGTTTGAATCTTTTCTGTAGTCATACGTACCAACTCCGGTCCCAACAACGTTGCTTCACCCACCTCATCCCAGCATACTGGAGAACGACATTTTCTTCCATACAATGCTTCGAATGGAGCCATGCCAATACTTGCTTGATAACTGTTGTTGTAGGAAAACTCCACCAATGGTAAGAACTTGTCCCAACTTCCCTTGAAGTCAAAGACACAGAGTCTTAATAGATCTTCAAGAGTTTGAATAGTCCTCTCTGATTGTCCGTCCGTCTGAGGATGATATGCTGAACTAAATCGTAAATCCGTGCCCATAGCTTTTTGTAAACTAACCCAAAATCGTGAAGTGAATCTTGGGTCTCGGTCAGAAACTATGGATACTGGCATACCATGCAGTCTTACAATCTCGTTTATGTACATACGAGCAAGACGTTCAAGTGTATAAGTTTCTCGTATCGGTAAGAAATGAGCAGACTTGGTCAATCTATCAACAATGACCCAAATCGCATCAATACCTTGAGAAACCCTAGGAAGACCGGTAACGAAATCCATGGTAATGTGCTCCCACTTCCATTCTGGAATTTCAAGTGGTTGCAATGGACCTTTTGGTACTTGATGCTCCGCTTTGACTCGTTGACAAGTTAGACACCTTGAGATAAACAACGCTATCTCTCTCTTCATATTGCTCCACCAAAATGTATGACGAAGATCATGATACATTTTGGTACTTCCAGGATGGATTACAAACGGTGTGTTGTACGCCTCCATCATGATTTCATACTTTAAATCAGGGTTGTTAGGAACACAAAGTCTGGAGTTGACTCGAAGTATTCCTTCTTCATCGATTCTTGCTTCCGGCATAGCACCTTCTTGCACTTTCTTCCTTATACGCATCAGCTCCAGGTCTGTAGCTTGAGCAGCTTTAACTTTTTCGATTAAAGTCGGTTCTACTCGTATATTCGCCATCATCACATGGGTCCCTGGAGTCTTTAACTCTATCTCCATCCTTTTCAAATCACACAAAATGGGCTTTTGTGTTGACAATATTGCACTCGTACTTGCATATGATCTTCTACTCAATGCGTCAGCTACCACGTTCGCTTTTCCAGGATGGTATTGAATGGTATGATCATAATCTTTCAACAGTTCAAGCTAACGTCGTTGTCACATGTTGAGTTCCTTTTGAGTGAAGAAATATTTGAGGCTTTTATGATCCGTAAAGATCTCCACCTTCTCCCCATACAAGTAATGCCTCCAAATTTTAAGTGCAAAGACAACAGCTACCAACTCTAGATCATGAGTAGGATAATTCCTCTCATATTCCTTGAGTTGTCTTGATGCATAGGCTATAACTTTTTCATGTTGCATGAGAACGCATCCCAACCCTTTGCTCGAAGCATCACTGTAGATGACAAATCCCTCCGAGCCAGATGGTATTGTTAGAACAGGTGCTGAAATGAGTCTCCTCAAGTGTTGCTCATGATCTTCACGACTTTTAGAATAAACAAGGATGTCATCGATAAAGACGACCACAATGTGATCCAAATATTCCTTGAATACCCTGTTCATCATATCCATGAAGGCAGCAGGAGCATTAGTCAATCCAAAAGACATAACTAAGAATTCATAATGCCCATACCGAGTTCTGAAGACAGTCTTTGGAATATCCTCAGTTCTAACCTTCAGCTGATGATATCCAGAACGAAGATCGATCTTTGAAAAGAATTGTGCTCCTTGCAACTGGTCAAACAGGTCATCAATACGTGGCAATGGGTACCTATTTTTGATGGTGACATGATTCAACTCCCGATAATCAATACAAAGTCGCATACTCCCATCTTTCTTCTTCACAAACAGAACAGGAGCACCCCAAGGAGAAGTACTAGGACGAATAAAACCAATGTCAACAATTCCTGCAGTTGGGTCTTTAACTCCTGAAGTTCAATAGGAGCCATTCGATATGGGGCTTTGGAAATGGGTTTTGTACCGGGTTCAAGGTCGATACAAAATTTAATTTCACACTCTGGGGGTAGGCCAGGAAGTTCTTCGGGAAATACGTCAGGAAATTTATTAACAACAGAAATATCATTCAAAGCTGACGTATTTTTGTTTAGATCTGTGACATGAGCTAAGAAAGCTTGACATCCGTTTTTCAATAAACGAATAGCTTTATGGCTTGAGATGACAGCGATTGGTTTTAATGGTTTGGTTGCTTGAATTCGCATAATAGGTCGATTAGGAATATGAAAGCTAACAACCTTACGAAAACAATCAATTTTTGCATGATAAGTAGTTAACCAATCAATCCCTAGAATCACGTCAAATGCAAGTATTTTTAATGAAATAAGATCGACAGGTAATGTGTGGGTACCAACTTGAACCAAACAAGACTTATAAACCGTGGATGTAATGAAGGTTTCTCCCAATGGAGTTTCAACTGCTAAGTCAAAGTCTAATTTTTCCGGAATCAAATTTAATCGATGAGCGCAAGTAGGAGAAATAAAAGAATGGGTAGAACCGGTATCAAATAAAGTATAGACTTCGTTAGAGTTTATGATAAGCTTACCCGTGATGACCTCATTCGGGTTCCTTACTTTCTGGGAGGTCACAACAAATGCTATCCCTTGCACAACCGGTTTTGACTTTTCTGGGACGGCCTTTGGTGCCTCCATCCTAGCTGAATTTGTCTTCGGTAAACGACAAAATCGGGCTAAATGACCTTCTCTTCCACAATTATAACATGCTTTGGAAGGCATCGCGCAGTTTGGACTGATGTGCCCCTCCCCTCCGCATTTGAAACATATGATAGGTGGTCGTTCTCCTTCCTTAACGACAGGTGCTGGTGCTGACGTCTTTCCATCATTGAATCTCCTCTTCTTGAAATGCCCATTCTTATTATTTTGGCCCTGATTACCACCGAAGTGGTTACCATTTCTGGCCTGTTGATTCCCTCCACGCTTGTTGTCACCGCTTCGATGACTACTTTCACTGGTATTATCATTTTGCCGGCTGCTCTCTTTTGGTTGCGTTGTCTCGTTATCGCGCTCCACCAACTGAGCCCTATTTACAACATCTGAATACAAACACAGTTTATGAGAAATAAGGTGTTGACGTATCTCCGGCTTCAAACCTCTTAAAAACATCCGCGTCATTCTTTCTTCATTATCCACCAGGTGGGACGCAAACCGGGATAACTCCGCAAATTTTGCCTCGTACTGCGACACGGTCATATTATTCTGCTCCAATTTGATGAACTCCACCTCCTTCATGTGACGAATACTCTCGGGAAAGTATTTGTCGTTAAACAGCTCTTGGAACTTCTCCCAAGACATCTTCAGTGCGGCAGGTTGAGTACGCTTTATCGATTCCCACCAGTAATCTGCCTCTCCTCGCAACATAAAGGCGGCAAAGGGAACCTTTTGCTCCTCGGAGCAACCCAAGACATCAAATATCTTGGTGATCTGCTTTATCCATGTTTCAGCTACAAGTGGTTTGGGTTCTCCCTTAAACTCCGGTGGTCCCAGCTCCTTAAACTGTTTAGCGGTGACCGCCTGAGAGTTTCCAGTATTTCCACCTACGTTGTGGACAGGAGCCGCTTTCACCTGTTGTTGCATGAATTGCATAAAACCTCTGAACATTCCATCATTCATCATCTGGTCAGTGTTGTTGTTTGCATGAGGATTGTCACCTTCCTGATGAACATTATCCTGATTATTGATATGTGGTGAATCAATAATCGTCTGTGCTCCATTGCTATTCTCAACATTCTCAGATGCCATTTTCAGATACTGCCACAAAATAAAAGTTAATTGATATGTCATATATTATCCTTATATTATGACCGACCAATTAAATACCATGCAAATAAACTTAGGTATGTCATACTAGCGAAGGAATTTCCCGTCTCTCCCCTTCTAGTTGTATTCTCACATCTTAGCCAGGGATCATATCCCTAAGCTCTGATACCAACTGTGACGCCCCCAAAATTAGGTATACATCACCCATCTTGGGTCGTCAGATACATAGTACAGAATACAAATATAACTTACTAATACAACTGTCGTGTTGAATACGACAAAACATAAACTGTGAGTTTGAATACAAATATTATCTTCTAGAGAGTATTCATACTTAAAAGGAGTCCTCATTACATTTATTAACTCACTATTACATAGAATAGTGAGGACTACTAACTAATACTATCATTCGAACCATCACTCCGTTCCCCGACTTGCCCCAGCTACGTTCTCATTTCCTGAAGAGAACAGTGAAAGAAAGGGTGAGCTCAACTAGCCCAGTAAGAAATATTATGACTAAGATAATGCAGAATAAATTATCATTAGCCTTCAACAATGTTAAACTGATAAAATATAATAGACATCAAGTTTAACTGCAGCGGAACAAGCAATCCATTAAAAGAGTCAAGTAGAAAATAAACTCTACTATCTTTTATGATTTAAAAGGTTTTTCAACACTGTTATCGCTGTGACTCAGCTTAATAAAATAATCCACATCATCGAATCACCCCTGCACTACGGCCAAGGATATTCGTGTATTCATTAATGGTCATGATCATGCCAACAACTGTCCATCAATGCACTACGGGCCAATGATGACTTTTACCACATCATTTGTAACATTACGGTCATGATTATACCGAATAATCCCTGGTCATAATCATACCAAGTCCATCTATGCACTACATGCCACAGATGACTTTCAACATTTTATAAACATGAGGATGATGACAATGATATAAGAATTCAATAAAACAAGTTCAAGAATTAATTTATCCAAGAATTAATAACGTCCAAATTATCAACATGATACTGCTTTGTGGAGTAAAATTCAAGAATGCTTAGAAGAATATTTTCATGAAAAGATACTGGATGAAACGCAATTATCAAGGATATTCCACAAATTTCATGGAGTATAGAAGTCAAAACTTAAACAACTAAGTATAATAAAGAATGGAATAACAAAAGAAATCACCATGCATGTGATAGACCGCACAGACAGGTTATTCCACAGAATAATAAATAATGGAACCAGGTCCGGCGTAAAACGCACAGACAAGATATTCCAACAGAATAATAATAAAGACGAAACCAGGTCTGGTGTAAAACACACAGACAGGATGTCCCAACAGAATAATAATAAAAATGGAACCAGGTCCGGTGTAAAACACACAGACAGGATGTTCCAACAGAATAATAATAAAAACGGAACCAGGTCCGGTGTAAAACACACAGACAGGATGTCCCAACAGAATAATAATAAAAACGGAACCAGGTCCAGTGTAAAACACATAGACAGGATGTTCCAACAGAATAATAATAAAAACGGAACCAGGTCCGGTGTAAAACACACAGACAGGATGTTCCAACAGAATAATAATAAAAACGGAACCAGGTCCGGTGTAAAACACACAGACAGGATGTCCAACAAAATAATAATAAAAACGGAACCAGGTCCGGTGTAAAACACACAGACAGGATGTTCCAACAGAATAATAATAAAAACGGAACTAGGTTCGGTGTAAAACACACAGACAGGATGTTCCAACAGAATAATAATAAAAACAGAACCAGGTCCGGTGTAAAACACACAGACAGGATGTTCCAACAGAATAATAGAAGAATGTCACCAAGTATAGGGTAGACCGCGTATACAGGTTATTCCAACAGAATAATAAGAAATGGAACAACAACAGTTTTCTTCATGAATAAGAAAGAATAACACCTCTTACCGTTGTAAAGAAGAGATGAAATAAGGAAGTAGTTAAGTAGCAGAATACTCTTCTTCTCTCTCTCTCTATAGTTTCTCTCTATAGTTTCTCTCTCTAGAGTTCAGTGAATTCGTAAGAAATAATGAAGAAATGAGCTGCTATTTATAAAAAAATAGAATGCATAGTAACTAATCTATGAACGGTCCAGATTGATTACTTTAATCTGACGGTCCATATTTAAAGAAAAATCTTTTAAATAAAATATAATATATTCTATTTATAGAATAACTTTAATAAAGTATTCTGTTTTATATAAAAAGGTGTTTCTGTTTTATTACGTTAATAATACGAATAAAACAAAACGTCATTATCGCTAAATAATTCATATTATTAACTGACAATAATTGAATCAAACTGAGTGACTTCTCACATAAACATTAATAATCAATACCGTGTGCTACTATGCAACCACACGTATTACTGTACTTTTACTACCGAGTAGTTCAACAGTAACAATGGTAAAACTTCCGCCGTTATTTTTAATAAAATATTTTTGTCATTTTCTCAATCCGACAATAATTCCGTTGTGGGGTCCACCAATGATTGTGTCGTTGTACGAATATTCCCTGTTAAAACGAATATTCCCCGACCAATCGAATATTATATAACAACTTGCGTACTTTACAAAATTTATAAATATTACCCACAACTATAACATTATATCAAATTAACTCCATAATATTCAAAAATGATATTTATAGAAAATTCATCTTTATTTATAAAAGTTGGGGTCTTACAACTACGTTCACTTTTTCAAGATGGTATTGAATGGTATGATCATAATCTTTCAACAGCTCAAGCCAACGTCGTTGCCGCATGTTGATTTCCTTTTGAGTAAAGAAATATTTGAGGCTTTTATGATCCGTATAGATCTCCACCTTCTCTCCATATAGATAATGCCTCTAAATCTTAAGCGCAAAAATGACTGCTGCCAACTCTAGATCATGAGTAGGATAATTCCTCTCATATTCTTTGAGTTGTCATGAGGCATAGGCTATGACTTTCCCATGTTGAATGAGAACACATCCTAACCCTTTGCCTGAAGCATCACTGTAGATGACAAATCCCTCCGAGCCAGATGGTATTGTCAGAACAGGTGCTGAAATGAGTCTTCTCTTGAGTTCTTAAAAACTCTTCTCACATTCCTCGCTCCAATCGAACTTTGTATCTTTTCGAGTCAACTGAGTTAATGGAGTAGCGATTCGAGAAAATCCTTCCACGAATCTTCGATAATAACCACCTAAGCCGAGAAAGCTGCGTACTTCGGTCACTGACTTTGGTTGCTCCCAGCTTTGAATTGCTTCAATCTTCGCTGGGTCAATAGATATTCCACGATTTGATATCACGTGCTCAAGGAATGCAACTTCCTCAAGCCAGAACTCACATTTCTTTAACTTGGCATAAAGCTTGTTTTCACGAAACTTTTGAAGTATCAGCCTCAAGTGTTGGTCATGGTCTTCACGGCTTTTGGAGTATATGAGGATGTCATCAATAAAGACGACCACAAAGTGATTCAAATATTCCTTGAATACTCGATTCATCATGTCCATGAAGGCAGCAAGAGCATTAGTCAATCCAAAACACATGACTAGGAATTCATAATGCCCGTACCGAGTTCTAAAAGCAGTCTTTGGAATGTCATCAGTTTTAATTTTCAACTGATGATATCCGGAACGAAGATCAATCTTTGAAAAGAATTTGGCTCCTTGCAACTGGTCAAACAGGTCATCAATGCGAGGCAACAGGTACCTATTTTTGATGGTGACATGATTCAACTCCCGATAATCAATACAAAGTCGCATACTTCCATCTTTCTTCTTCACGAATAGAACAGGAGCACCCCAAGGAGACGTACTAGGACGAATGAAACTGATGTCTAACAATTCCTGTAGTTGAGTTTTTAACTCCTGAAGTTCATTAGGAGCCATTCGATATGGGGCTTTAGAAATGAATTTTGTACCGGATTCAAGGTCGATACAAAATTCAATTTCATGCTCTGGGGGTAGGCCAAGAAGTTCTTCAGGGAATACGTCAGGAAATTTATTAACAATAGAAATATCATTCAAATCTGACGTATTTTTATTTAAATCCGTGACATGGGCTAAGAAAGCTTGACATCCGTTTTTCAATAAACGAATAGATTTATGGCTTGATATGACAGTGATTGATTTTAGTGGTTTGGTTGCTTGAATTCCCATAATAGGTTGGTTAGGAATATGAAAGCTAACAACCTTACGAAAGTAATCGATTTTAGCATGATGAGTAGTTAACCAATCAACCCCTAAAATCACATCAAATGCAAGTATTTTCATAGAAATAAGATCGACAGGTAACGTGCGATTACTGATTTGAATCAAATAAGACTTATAAACAGTAGATGTAATGAAGGTTTCTCCCAACAGAGTTTCAACCGATAAGTCAAAGTCTAATTTCTCCAGAGTCAAATTTAAACGTTGAGCGCAAGTAGGAGAAATAAAAGAATGGGTAGAACCGGTATCAAATAAGGTATATACTTCACTAGAGTTTATGATTAGCTTACCCATGATCACCTCATTCGGATTCCTCGCTTTTTGGGAGGTTACGACAAACGCTCTCCCTTGAACTACCGATTTTGTCTTGTCTGGGACACCCTTTGATGCCTCCATCCCAGCTGGACTTGGCTTTGATGTACGATAAAATCAGGCTAGGTGACCTTCTTTTCCACAATTGTAACATGCTTTAAACTGCATCACGTAGTTTAGACTGATATGTCCCTCCCCTCCATATTTGTAACATATGACCGACGGTCGTTCTTCTTCCTTAACAACAGGTGCTGGTGCTGACGTCTTTTCATCATTGTTGAATCTCTTCCTCTTGAAATGTCCACTCTTATTGTCATGGCCATGATTACCACCGAAGTAATTACCATTTTTGGCATATTGATTCCCTCCACGCTTGTTGTCACCGCTTCGATGACTGCTACCATTGGTATTATCATTTTGTCGGTTGCTTTCTCTTGGTTGGGTCGACTCGTTATCGCGCTCCAACAACTGAGCCCTATTTACAACATCTGAATACAAACATAGTTTATGAGAAATTAGTATTGACGTATCTCAGGTTTCAAACCTCTTAGAAATATCCATGTCATTCTCCCCTCGTTATCAACTAAGTGGGATGCAAACCGGGACAACTCGGCAAACTTGGCTTCGTATTGCAACACGGTCATGTTGTTTTGCTCCAGTTTAATGAACTCTACCTCTTTCGTGTGACGAATACTTTCGGGAAAATACTTGTCATTGAACAGTTCTTGGAACTTTCCCCAAGTCATCTTCAGTGCGGCAAGTTGAGTACGCTTTACAGATTCCCACCAATAATCTGCCTCTGCTCGCAACATAAAGGTGGCAAAGGAAACCTTTTTCTCCTCAGAGCATCCCAAGACATCAAATATCTTGGTGATCTGCTTTATCCACATCTCCGCCTTAAGTGATTTTGGCTCTCCAAAAAACTCTGGTGGTCCCAACTCCTTGAACTGCTTAGCAGTGACCGTCCGAGAGTTGTGAGTGTTTCCACCTGCATTTTGGACAGGAGCCGCCCTCGCCTGATGTTGTATGAATTGCATAAAACCTCTAAACGTCCCATCGTTCATCATTTGATCGTTGTTGTTTACCTGAGGATTATTGTCTTCCTGTTGCACATTATCCTGGGTATTAATCTGTGGTGACTCAACGGTCTCATGTGCTTCATTGCTTATCTCAACATTTTCGGATGCCATTTTCAAATACTGCCACAAAACAAGGGTTAATTAACATATCACATATTATCCCTATACTTTGGCCGACCAATTAAATACAAAATAAACTTAGGTAGGTTATACTAGCGAAGGAATTTCCCGTCTCTCCCCTCCTAGTTCTTGTCTCACATTTCAGCCAGGGATCATATCCCTAAGTTCTGATACCAACTGTGATGCCCCCAAAACAGGTATACATCACCCATCTCGAGTTGCCAAATACATGATACAAAATACAAATAAAAACTTAATTATACAACTGTCATGTAAAATACGACAAAATATATGCTATGAGTTTTAATACAAATATTGTCATCTAGACAATATCCACACTAAATGGAGTCCTCATTACATTTATTATCACACTATTTTATAGAATAGTGAGGACTACTATGACACCATCTCAGACCATCACTCCATTCCCCGACTAGTCCTGGCTACGTTCTCATTTCCTGAAGAGAACAATGAAAGCAAAAGGGTGAGCTCAACTAGCCCAGTAAAAAATATTATAACTAAGATAATGTAGAATAAATTATCATTAGCCCTCAACAATGTTAAACTGATAGAATATAATAGACAACAAGTTTAACTGCAGCGGAACTAGCAATCCATTAGAATAGTCAAGTAGAGCATAAAATCTACTATCTTCTATGATTTAAAAAGTTTTTCATCAACTTTATCGCTGAGACTCAGCTTAATAAATAAAATCAAATTATCCCTACACCACGTCTAAGGATATTCATGTAATCATCAATGGTCATGATTATATCGAATAATCTCTGGTCATAATCATACCAAAAACTGTCTATCAATGTACTATAGTCCACTGAGGTCTTTCACCACATCATTTATAATATTATAGGTCATGATTATACCGAATGATCCCTGGTCATAATCTTACCAAGTCCATCTATGCACGTAAGCCAAAGATGACTTTCTTCACAATATAAGCATGAGGATGATGACAAAGACATAATAATTCAATAAAACAAGTTCAAGAATAAATTTTAAAGATTTATAAGTTAATTTATCTTGAAATCAATAACGTCCAAATTATCAACATGATACTGCTTTATGGAGTAAAATTCAAGAATGCTTAGAAGAATATTTCCATGAAAAGATACTTGATGAAGCGCAAATATCAATGATATTCCACTAATTTTATGGAGTATAGAAGTCAAAACTTTAACCAACAAAGTATAATAGAATATATGAAACCGCAAATAGATTTTTGTCCGCCATGCGGTAATCCACGTAGATAGATCATTTTAACAGTTTAATAAAGAATGAATACGAATGGTCATTCACCATGCATGCGGTAATACACATAGACAGGTTATTTCAACAAAATAATAAAGAATAGAATAATAGAAGAATTAACCAGGAATGCGATAGACCGCACAGACAGGTTATTCCAACATAATAATAAAGAATGGAACCAGGTCATGTGTAATTCGCACCGACAGGATATTCTAACAGAATAATAAAGAACGGAACCAGGTCATGCGTAATCCGCACAGACAGGATATTCTAACAGAATAATAAAGAATGGAATAACAACAGAATTCATCAGGTATGCGATAGACCGCACAGACAGGTTATTCCAACAAAATAATAAAGAATGGAATAACAGAAGAATTTTACCATGTATGCGGTACTTCGCATAGACAGGTTATTCCAATAAAATAATAAAGAATGGAATAACAACCCTTACGAGTATTAAAAAAATAACTCTCTTCATGAATACGAAAGAAATAATACCCCTTACCTTAGAAGAAAACTGGATTAGTGAGATAGCAGACTTCTCTTTTTCTTTCTCTCTATAATTTCTCTCTATAATAATTTCTCTTGTGAGACTTAATGAATTGGTGAGAAATGAAGGAAGAATGAGCTTCTATTTATAGGAAAATATAGTTTCGATAATTACACATTTTGGGGCTCAAAATATTACAATATAATACCTTCCTCTTTTTCTTCATTTTAATTTAGTCCTGCAAATAATATCAAACTTGCACCACCTCCCCTAATAATAAATTATGTGAATTAATAGTAAATCATGTGAATCAATAGTTCTAGACATGTAAAAATACGAATTACACTATAGTACCTCCATCTATACCTCCATTTTTAACTTAGTCATGCAAGTATTATCAATCTTGCACCACCACCCCTAATAGTACAAGAATGTGAATCAATAGTACACACATGTGAATAAATAGTTATAATCATATGAATTAATAGCAATTAATTGCTCATTTATCCGGTTAATTACCCGATTGGTCAATATAACCTCCAGACATTAATTATTATCGAAATAAATGTCGATTTCCATTAACACTAATAATTCTCACACAATGGAACTATCAATTTCATCTTTAATCAACACGAACTTATTCATCATTAATATCATAACTCACAATATTTAACAACCAGATCATTTTCAGAAAAGAGGGGACTTTCCGATAAGGATTTTTTCTTATTGGCGCGCAATTAGGTGACCAAACCTCTCATTGACAGAACTTTCTAGACATTGTCAATATTATAAATAATAATATGAATAACTTTGTCGTCTCAATTATTGATTTAATAATATAAAATATTATGCATATGATACTGTGACAATAATTGAATCAAAAATATGAGAGATATGATGCAGCAATTACTGTAGTAATAATTGAGTATAACTAAGTGACTTCTCACGTAAGTATCAATAATCAATATCGTGTGCTATTATGCAACCACGCGTATTACTATACTTTTACTACCGAGTAGTTCAATAGTTTTAACGGTAACACTTTCGTCGTTATTTTTATAAAAAGATAATTCTGTCATTTTTTAACTACGACAATACTTTCGTTGTGGGGTCCACCAATGATTGTGCAGACGTACGAATATTCCCTGTTAAAACGAATATTCTCTGACTAATCGAATATTATATAACCACTTGCTTACTTTGTAAAAGTTGTAAATATTACCCGCAACTATAACATTATATCAAATCCACACCATAATATTCAAAAATATATTTCGAGAAAATTTTTTCTTTATTCATAGAAGTTGGGGTCTTACATGCAAAGTTGTAGAGAATTTAATTTCCTATGGAATTGACATAAAATTTGTATTTGTTTTGATAAATGGGCTATTTATTATGAATTATTGAAGTTTTAGAAAATAAAATATTTTTATTAAAATTCTGGGTGGGACTCACTTTTGTCCTTTGTTGATAAAATATGTTGAATTGGTATTTTAAAAGTGGTGGGCTGAAAATTAATCAAAGTGGCGTGCTTGAAATGGTGTTAAATTATTAATATTTTATTATTTAGTCTGCTTTGGCGTTCTAAGTATTTTTCTATAAATAGGGTGCTTAGTTAGAATTAAAAATCACACCAGAAATAAGTTTTTTTTTCTCTCTCTCTCTATATTATCGAGCGTATTTTGTGAGTATTTAGATACTTTGAGAGTTGTTATTCAGTGCAAGTTTCCTTCACTATCACATCCGAAATTCCAGCCAGAAGTACTATTATTTTGAGGTAAGGGATAGTAAGGGATGTTATTTTCTTCGTAAATAATATTATTTTCTTCAATATCATTATACCGAAATATTGATATGAATTTTATTGTGAAATTTTTATATTTTCGTGTTGGAGTTACTATTCACGTATACGATACTATTCACGTATACGACATTATTCATGTATATGATACTATTTACGTATATGACATTATTTACGTATACGGTACTGTGTACGAATACGGAGTACTATTCTTGACTTACTATTCACGAATTACTATTCGCGGGGTACTATTCACGACAAAATTAGTTTCTTTTTTTGACCAAATTATCGTTGATTTATGAATATTGCTCTTGAAAATAAATCTATGTTTTGATCATATTATTTTTATTATCATATATAATATTTTTATAACCTTGGTGATGAAATTTCCCTTTTACTTGAGTGTAAAGATGGGTAGATTATTGGTATGATCGTGACTATGGATTCTCTTTGGCCAGTAGTGCAAAGATGAATTGTTGACTGGTATGATCATGACCATTGAGTTTATAAACGATTATCTTTAGCTTAAGTGCAAAGGTGAATTGATCAACATGGTTATAATTATTGTTTATATAAATTCTGAAATGATTATATATTTCTTTGAGATATTAATATCTTTGGCCTGTAGTGCAAAGATGATCTGTTGTTGAATATCTTTAGCCTGTAGTGCAAAGATGACCTGTTGTTGAATATTTTTGGCCAGTAGTGCAAAGATGAACTGTTGATGAATATCTTTGGCCCATAGTAAAAAGATAAATTTATTAGTATGATTATGAACAGGAACTGTGATTTGGTATAACCATGATCTTTAATATTTCAGGTAAAGACATGTGATAAAAATTATCTTCGTCTTGGATGAGAGGAGGAATTTAGAACTACAATTATAATTATGAGATATACAAGTGCTTGTGGACAGAAACTGTTGATTGATGTTATAGGGATAAAACATTGTTGGTGGACTTTTAACATGGAGAAGATAATAGACCTTATGGTCTATTTGACTCTTCTAATGAATTGCTCGTTCCGCTGCAACTATGGTTGAAAAGTTTTATCATCTACCATATGTTCTAAATCTCTAATTCATTACTGACGAAGGCTATTGATAATTTAATTATCTTTAGTCATGATATTCTTTACTAGGCTAGTTGTGCACACCCTTTTGCTTCACAATTCCTTTCAGGTAATAAAAGTGTAGTTGGGTCACTCTTAATCTATACATCCAAAAATCACCATTTCTAGACACAATTAATAAAACTCATCAAAATATCATTTTAAATTTTTCCAGAATTTTTTGAAGGTCAGAAGAATTACGAACTGAAAAATATAATAACCCTTAAAATCTCTTACCTCAAAAGAGCAGTACTTCTGACTTGAATATCGGATATAATGCTGAGCAACACTCAAGATATCTAAATACTCACAAAAATATGCTTGATAATATAGAGAGAAAGAAAACTTGTTTCTGGTGTGATTTTCAATTCTAACTTAAGCACCTATTTATAGGAAAATGCTAGAACGCCAAAGGAGACTAAAATAATAAATTAATATTATTTATTATCTATTTTCTACACACCAACCATCAGCAATCAAAGCATGCCAAGGCTAAAAAAATCCCAGTAGCCCACATGTGTACAACAACCAAAGTGGGTTCCACCCATAAATTAATAAAAGTCATTTTATTTTCTGAAACTTCAATAATTCATAGAAAATAGTCATTTTATTAGAAAATTTGAATCTCGCGACTTTTTATAGGAAATTCAATTCTCTACAACTTTACAGAAGAAAGTTTTTCTAAATTCCAAACAGAAATTGACCGAAATTTATAAACGGATGATTTTACAGGCTATAATCAAATTTCAGTCAAGAAATGGGGTCCACCGACACACAAAATATGTGTTAATCATTTAATACAACAAAAATACTCTTCCTCCTCATATACTCATATATCCCACATTCATTGTAAAACTATCACCATTATTATAATATTAAATATAATAATAAATTATTTTATCAGAAAAGATAAAATATCATTTTTCAACAATTGTCACTTTAAAAAATTTCTCCATCTATATCCACATAAAATTAATATTTTTCTCATCATATAAATTAATAATTAATTATTCACAAATAATATTAAAGAATCACAGTACTGGCAACCAGGCCGTTCCCAGGAAAGAGGGGGCTTTCCAATAAGGATTTCTCCTTATTGACGCGCAATTAGATGACCAAACCTCTCCTTAGACAGAACTTTCTAGATATTGTCAATAATGCTATCTAATAATATTATTCAAATAATATAAATTATTGATCTGATAATGGAGATGATGTGCAGCAACAATTAATGAAACAACAATAATATAAAATATAAACGCAATAATTATTGAATCAACAAAAAAAAATATTGAACAGTAATTACTGTGACAATTATTCAGTAGTGCCTTCTTACGTAAGAATCAATAATTTCAAAAATACTGTGCAATACCGTGTGCTACTGTACAATAACGCGTATTACTGTATTTTAACCACCGAGTATTCCAACAGTGTTAACGGTAACAACTACGCCGTTAATTATAAAAACTCAATTTTTGTCGTTATCTTCATCTGACAGTTATTCTGTTATGGGGCCCACAAATGGCTGCGCTGTCGTACGAATATTCCCCGACAGAAAGAATATTCCACGACCAAACGAATATTCCACGACAACAATGAATATTTTATAACCACTTGTGTATTTTGAAAAAAATTCATATATCACCATTAACTTTAACCTTTTATCAATTTAACCATTTACTGAATAGTAATTATAAGAAAAATTGAATACTTTAATTTCATAAAATTCGGGGTCTTACAATCTCCCCTCCTTATGAAATTTCGTCCCCGAAATTTACGTACCTGGTATTTCGAAAAGTTGAGAATACCTTGCTTTCATTTCAGATTCTATCTTCCGGGTTATCATGATTTCTCCATTGCTCATCTCCCGTGATAACTTCACTTGGGTTCTTCACTTGTTGGGAAGTCATGACAACCGCCATCCTTCGAACTACCCGACTTTGACTTGTCTGAGGAAGCATTTGGCGTCATCACTACCGTAGGAATATACTTTTCTATAAGACATATTCCTCCCTCAACTGCCTCGTCGTACTCCTGATTCATGATTCGAATCATCAATCTTCGATCCATATCGAATTCAGGTTGACCGCTCTGTACAGGGTAATTCATATCACCTATTTTAGCCTTCTTAGATCGAACATCTCTTTCCACAATATCTACGTGTCGTGCGGCTTTTGCCCATGCATCACTTATTCTCACTCGTTTAGTTTTTTCTTCTTTCAGCTCAGATTCCATCTTTATCATCTTATACTCTGCCAAAGAATGCTTCTGTTCAAGCATCAAATATCGGGTAACATAAGCTTGAATTGTTGCATCCTTTTGCTCCGCGACCGCCTGTCGTTCTTCAGCCTACTCTTCTAACTCATGAATACGATTTTGTAATTCTACATTTTGATCATATAATACCTCTAACAAACTCTCCTCAAGTACCTCTTCTTCCTCTTCTTCCTCACTCTCAGATGTTACCTCTGCGACCATTTCGGGTGCAACTATCAATTCTTCACTCACTACATGAATCTCTCTAATTCCTTCTTCATCTGACATCACATTATCATGGTTAGTGATTAGAGGTATCCCCACAGTCTCATTCACTCTATTGTTAGCATTCTCAGCTGTCATTCTTAAATACTGTCATAAAACAAGGGTTAATTAAGCAAATTAACCTATCACATAATATCCATATATTATGACCAACCAACAATTAAGCTTAGGTAGGACACACTAGCAAAGGATTTACTCATCTCTCCCCTCCTAGTTATATTCTCCGATCTCCGCCAGAGACCATATCCCTAAGCTCTGATACCAACTGTGACAACCCCAAAATAGGTCCATTCCATCCAACCTATTCTGAGTCGCCAAATACATGGTACAGAAAATAACTACAACTTTATTACAATAATTATCGTGCAAAATACAACAACACATATGCTGTGAGTTTGGATACAAATATATACCAAATGTGACTCATGTCCCAACCGTGGACAGCACCTCACAATGACACCTTACATAAAGGTATAGTCAAAAACTGTTTTAGAAATTAGAATCTTTGGGAAGTGCTCAAGGAAACCTTCGTACATGGGAGGCCATGCTTCTAGGTTATGATAGATATCATATGGCCACAGAATTATCCTTGGTTGACCCAATAGACCCCAAAGAAAAACGAGAAGATTACTATCATATTCTTCCCAATGGGGAGTCTTCTCTTGACATATCATTATCTCCACTGTCTCTAATTGAGAATTATACTTCAAACAAAGACCAAGATTATATAGGTAGTGCTCGTAAATATACTCAGCAAGTGGATGAGCACATCCATGTCTTATGATGACACGAGGTTGTATATCATTAGACATCTTGTATGATACTGGCAAAACACCCTTCCAACGTTGGGTTCGCTTCACCCTGGATAATTCACCAAATATAACTACTAAATGATGACCACCGTTCTATTCCCCTGTTACCCCCGCTCGACCCAACTACACTCTTATTACCTGAAATGAATTGTGAAACAAAAGGGTGAGCACAACTAGCCCAGTAAAGAATATCATGACTAAAGATAAATAAGTTATCAATAGCCTTCAACAGAATTAAATCAGAGATTTAGAACATATGGTAGATGATAAAAATTTCAACCATAGTTGCAGCGGAACGAGCAATCCATTAGAAGAGTCAAATAGACTATAAAGTCTATTATCTTCTCCATGTTAAAAATCTACCAACAATGTTTTATCCCAGTAACATCAATCAATAATTCTGGTCCACAATCATATGAATAACTCATAATCATAATTATAGTTCTACATTCCTCTTCTCATCCAGGACGAAGATAATTTTTATCACCTATCTTTACCTGAAATATCAAAGATCATGGTTACACCAAATCACATTTCCTGTTCATAATCATACTAATAACTTCATCTTTGCACTACGGCCAAAGATATTCATTTGTATTATCAGTTGGTCATGTTCATCTCAACACCTGTTCATCTTTGCACTACTGGCCAAAGATATTCAACAACATGTCATCTTTGCACTACGGACCAAAGATATTCATCAACAATTCATCTTTGCACTACTTGTAAGACCCCGAATTTTATGAAATAAAAGTATTCAATTTTTCTATTTAGTAAATGGTTAAATTGATAAAAGTTAAAGTTAAGGGTGATATATGATTTTTTTTTAAAATAAGCAAATGGTTATAAAATAATTATTGTTGTCGGGAAATATTCGTTTGGTCGTAGAATATTCTTTCTGTCGGGGAATATTCGTACGACGGCGCAGCTATTTGTGGGCCCCATAACGAATAACTGTCGGATGAAGATAACGATAAAAATTGAGTTTTTATAATTAACGGCGTAGTTATTACCGTTAACACTGTTGGAATATCCGGTGGTTAAAATACAGTAATACGCGTTGTTACACAGTAGCACACTGATTGCATAGTATTTTTGAATTATTGATTCTTACGAAAAAAAGCACTACTCAATAATTGTTACAGTAGTTACTGTTCAATATTTTATTTTATTGATTCAATAATTGCTGCGTTGATATTTTATATTATTGTTATTTCAATAGTTATTACTGCACAGTATTTTCTATTATCAGATCAATAATTTATATTATTTGAATAATATTATTAGATAACATTATTTGTAATGTCTAGAAAGTTCTGTCTAAGGAGAGGTTTGGTCACCTAATTGCGCGCCAATAAGGATAAATCTTTATTAGAAAGCCCCCTCTTTCCTGGGAACGGTCTGATTGTCATAAATGTGATTCTGTAATATTATCTGTGAATAATTAATTATTGATTCATATGATAAGAAAATATTTATTTTATGTGGATATAAAGGAGGGATATATTTTTGTGGTTAAAAATAATGGAATTAATGCTGAGATTTTTATCAGTATTTTTATCGGAATGGAGGTATTAAAAATTAGGGTTTTTGAGATATTTTGCGGGGGTTATAATTTTTAATCCGACCGTTGGATCGTGGTAATTTTTGGATATATTATACATATATAAGTTGAGTATATGTCCACAAATTTTGAACCGTTAAAAATGAACGTATGATTTGTTATGAATTTTACGAGATGACTGGTTCAAAAATTGTTAAATTTTCGGAGTTAATCATTTTGGTGGAAAATTCTAGAATTGGTGGGCCCCACTTGTGGTTGGTGAAGAAATGTGCTGAATTTTATTTCAAATGTGGTGGGTGGGAATAGTAGCAGGTAAAGCCATCAGGTTGCAGGTCAAGCCTACTAAAATTTTCCTATAAATAGAGGGCTAAGTTAGAATTGAAAATCACACCAGAAACATAAGCTTTCTCTCTTTCTCTCTCTATATTATGAAGCATATTTTGTGAGTATTTAGATACTTTGAGAGTTGCTATTCAGTGCAAGTTTCCTTCGGCTTTGCATTCCAGTCAGAAATACTGCACTTTTGAGGTAAGGGATAGTAAGGGATATTAAGGGATGTTATATTCTTCATAATGATGTTATTCTTTCAATATCATTATACTGAAATATTGGTATGGATTTTATTGTGGAATTTCTACCTTTTTGAGTCGGGGTTACTATTCACGTATACGGCACTATTCACGTATACGGCACTCTATTCATGTATATGGCACTATTTACATATATGACATTATTTACGTATACGGTACTATGTACGAATACGGAGTACTATTCAAGAGTTACTATTCACGAGTTACTATTCATGAGTTACTATTCACGAGTTACTATTCACGGGTACTATTCACGATAAAAATTGGTTTCTTTTTCTGACCAAATTATCGTTGATTTATGATTGTTGCTCTCGAAAATAAATGCAGTTGTTGATCATATTATTTTTATTATCATATATAACATTTTTATAACCCTGATGTTGAATTTTTCTTTCACTTGAGTGTAAAGATGGGTAAATTATTGGTATGATCGTGACTGAGGAATGTCTTTGGCCTGTAGTGCAAAGATAAATTGTTAACTGGTATGATCATGACCATTGAATTTATAATTGAATATCTTTAGCTTAAGTGTAAAGATAAATTGATTAAGATGGCTATAATTATGGTGTATATAAATTCTGAAATGATTATATATTTCTTTGAGATATGAATATATTTGGCATGTAGTGCAAATATGAACTGTTGAGGAATATCTTTGGTCTGTAGTGCAAAGATGAATTGTTGATGAATATCTTTGGCCCGAGTGCAAAGATGACTTGTTGTTGAATATCTTTGGCCAGTAGAGCAAAGATGAACTGTTGACGAATATCGTTGGCCTGTAGTGCAAAGATGAATTTATTAATATGATTATGAACAGGAACTGTGATTTGGTATAACCATAATCTTTGATGTTTCAGGTAAAGACATGTGAGGAAAATTATCTTCGTCCTGGATGCGAAGAGCAATTTAGAATTACAATTATGATTATGAGTTATTCATATAATTTTGAAAAGGAACTGTTGATTAACGTTACAAGGATAAAACATTATTGGTGAACTTTTAATGTGGAGAAGATAATAGACTTTATAGTCTATTTGACTCTTCTAATGGTTTGCTCGTTCCGCTGCAACTGTGGTTGAAAAGTTTTATCATCTACCATATATTTTAAATATCTGATTTATTACTGATGAAGACTATTGATAATTCAATTATCTTTAGTCATGATATTCTTTACTGGGCTAGTTGTGCTCACCCTTTTGCTTCACAATTCTTTTCAGGTAATAAGAGTGTAGCTGGGTCGAGCGGGGGTAACAAGAGAATAGAACGGTGGTCATCATTTAGTAGTTATATTTGGTGAAGAAAATAGGGTGAGGCGAACCCAACGTTAGAAGAGTATTTCGTCACTATCATACAAGATGTCTAATGACATACAACCTCGTGTCATCATAAGACAGGGTTGTGCTCATCCACTTGCTGAGTATATCTACGAGCACTACCTATATAATCTTGGTGTTTGTCTGAAGTATAATTCTCAATTAGAGACAGTAGAGATAATGATATGTCAAGAGAAAACTCACCATTGGGAAGAATATGATAGTAATCTTCTCATTTTTCTTTGGGGTCTATTGGGTCAACCAAGGATAATTCTGTGGCCATATGATATCTATCATAACCTAGATGCATGGCCTCCCATATACGAAGGTTTCCTTGAGCACTTCCCAAAGATTCTAGTTTCTAAAACAGTTTTTGACTGTACCTTTATGTAAAGTACCTTTGTGAGGTGCTGATACATGATGGTGTCCAATGTCACATTTGGTATATATTTGTATCCAAACTCACAGCATATGTGTTGTTGTATTTTGCACGACAATTGTTGTAATAAAGTTGTAATTATTTTCTGTACCATGTATTTGGCGACTCAGAATATGTTGAATGGAATGAACCTGTTTTGGGGTTGTCACACTACTGACCAAAGATATTCATCAACAATTCATCTTTGCACTACTGGCCAAAGATATTCATCAACAGTTCATATTTGCACTACAGGCCAAATATATTAATATCTCAAAGAAATATATAATCATTTCAGAATTTATATAAACAATAATTATAATCATGTTGATCATTTCACCTTTGCACTTAAGCTAAAAATATTCAATTATAAATTCAATGGTCATGATCATACCAGTCAACAATTCAACTTTGCACTACTGGCCAAAGGGAACCCATAGTCATGATCATACCAAAAATCTACCCATCTTTACACTCAAGTCAAAAAGAAATATCATCATTAAGGTTATAAAAATATTATATATGATAATAAATTCAATATAAGCAACATATAGATTTAATCTCAAGAGTAATATTCATAAATCAACTATAATTTGGTCAGAAAAATAAACTAATTTTGTCGTAAATAGTAACTCGTGAATAGTAACTCGTGAATAGTAACTCATGAATAGTAAACTCGACACAAAAAGGTAGAAATTCGACAATAAAATACATACCAATATTTCGGTATAATGATATTGAAAGAATAATATTTCTTAAGCTTATAAATAATTTATTTTAATTGTTTATACTTTAATAAATAATGCATTTAATCATCCTAAAATGCCAAACTCATAAGATTTTATTACCAATAACCAAAACCCTCATAAAAAATCTGCATATACCTCATATAGGATTCTCAAGCCATAAAATCCTATTTTCTAATTTTCTTACTTCACATAACATATTTAATTCATTTACTCATAACTAGTCTATTTTCATGAAAAATACCAAATCAATTCTAAAAATATTTCTTTTCTGGGATTTAGCAGAATATAGTCCCATATTGAACATATATTTTTCTCAAAATTTTTACAACTCATTTACTATTTTTCATATGGTCAAAACAGCCGAATATTTAGACATTTATCATAAATTGTAATTTTATCCAAAAATTCCAAAATTCACAGAGTACACTGATATTATATAGATATACTTTCAATAAAAATTTTATCAATTTTGGAGTTAACCACAAGGAGTTATAAGCGATTACTTTTAAAATAGTCTGTTCCCGTAAAATTCATAACTCTTAATCTATACATCCAAAAATCACCATTTTTGGACACAATCAATAAAACTCATCAAAATATCATTTTAAATTTTTCCAGAATTTTTTGAAGGTCAGAAGAATTACGAACTGAAAAATATAATAACCCTTAAAATCCCTTACCTCAAAAGAGCAGTACTTCTGACTTGAATATCGGATATAATGCTGAGCAACACTCAAGATATCTAAATACTCACAAAAATATGGTTGATAATATAGAGAAAAAGAAAACTTATTTCTGGTGTGATTTTCAATTCTAACTTAAGCACCTATTTATAGGAAAATGCTAGAACGCCAAAGGAGACTAAAACAATAAATTAATATTATCTATTCTGTATTTTCTACACACCAACCATCAACAATCAAAGTATGTCAAGGCTGAAAAAAAAATTCCAGCAGCCCACATGTGTACAACAACCAAAGCGGGTCCCACCCATAAATTAATAAGTCATTTTATTTTTTAAAACTTCAATAATTCATAGAAAATAGCCCTTTTATTAGAAAATTCGAATCTCGCAATTTTTTAATAGGAAATTCAATTCTCTACAACTTTGCAGAAGAAAGTTTTTCCAAGTTCTAAACAGAAATTGACCGAAATTTATAAACGGACGATTTTACAAGCTATAATCAAATTTCAGTCAAGAAATGGGGTCCACCGACACACAAAATATGTGTTAATCATTTAACATAACAAAAATATTCTTCCTCCTCATATACTCATATATCCCACATTCATTGTAAAACTATCACTATTATTATATTATTAAATATAATAATAAATTATTTTATCAAAAAAGATAAAATATCATTTTTCAACAATTGTCACTTTAAAAATTTTCTCCATCTATATCCACATAAAATTAATATTTTTCTCATCATATAAATCAATAATTAATTATTCACAAATAATATTAAAGAATCACAGTACTGGCAACCAGGCCGTTCCCAGGAAAGAGGGGACTTTCCAATAAGGATTTCTCTTTATTGGCGCGCAATTAGATGACCAAACCTCTCCTTAGACAGAACTTTATAGACATTGTCAATAATGCTATCTAATAATATTATTCAAATAATATGAATTATTGATCTGATAATGGAGATGATGTGCAGCAACAATTATTAAAATAACAATAATATAAAATATCAACGCAATAATTATTGAATCAATAAAATAAAATATTGAACAGTAATTACTGTGACAATTATTCAGTAGTGCCTTCTTACGTAAGAATCAATAATTTCAAAAATACTGTGGAATACCGTGTGCTACTGTGCAATAACGCGTATTACTATATTTTAACCACCGAGTATTCCAACAGTGTTAACAGTAACAACTACGCCGTTAATTATAAAAACTCAATTTTTGTCGTTATCTTCATCCGACAGTTATTCTATTATGGGGCCCATAAATGGCTGCGCCGTCGTACGAATATTCCCCGACAGAACGAATATTCCACGACAACAATGAATATTTTATAACCACTTGTGTATTTTGAAAAAAATTCATATATCACCCTTAACTTTAACCTTTTATCAATTTAACCATTTACTGAATAGTAATTATAAGAAAAATTGAATACTTTTATTTCATAAAATTCGGGGTCTTACAGTTGTGCACATCCACTTGCTGAGTATATCTACGAGCACTACCTATATAATCTTAGAGTTTGGTTGAAGTATAACTCTCAATTGGAGACAATGGAGATAATTATATGTCAAGAGAAGACTCACCATTGGGATGAACATGATAGCAATCATCTCATTTTTCCTTTGGGGTCTATTGGGTCAGTCAAGGATAATTCTCTAGTCATATGATATTTATTATAACTTAGATGCATGACCTCCCATGTACGAAGGTTTCCTTGAGCATTTTCTAAATATTTTAATTTCAAAAATAGTTATTGACTATATCTTTATGTAAGGTACCACTGTAAGGTTTCAATGTGAGGTGATATCTAGGTAAAGGGATGAGAGTTACAGTTGGTATCTATTTGTAGTAAAACTCACAACATATGTGTTGTCATATTTTTGCACGACGATTATAATATTGAAGTTTGTATTTGGAAATTGCATTGAGTGTAGTTCGTGGCGACTCAGAATAGGTTGTGTAGATTGGACCTATTTTGGGGGCGTTACATAACGGCGTAGTTGTTACCGTTAACACTGTTGGAATACCCGGTGGTTAAAGTACAGTAATACGCATGGTTGCACAGTAGCACACGATATTGCACAGTATTGTTGAATTATTGATCCTTACGTAAGAAAGCACTACTCAATAATTGTTACAGTAATTATTGTTCAATATTTTATTTTATTGATTCAATAATTGCTACATTGATATTTTATATTATTGTTGTTTCAATAATTGTCACTGCACAGTATCTCCATTATCAGATCAATAATTCATATTATTTGAATAATATTATTAAATAGCATTATTGACAATATCTAAGGAAGTTCTGTCTAAGGAGAGGTTTGGTCACCTAATTGTGCGCCAATAAGGAGAAATCCTTATCGGAAAGCTCCCTCTTTCCTGGGAACAACCTGGTTGTCATAATTGTGATTTTGTAATATTATTTGTAAATAATTAATAATTGATTTATATGATAAAGAAATATTTATTCTATGTGGATGGATATGAAAATATTTATTTTGTGTGGATATAAATGAAGGGGTTAATGTTGATGCGTGTTATCAGTATTTTGTAGGAATAGAGGTATTAAAAATCGTCCGTATGTGAATTTTGGGTATTTTCTGTTTGGAATTTGGAAAAACTTTTTTCTACAAAATTGTAGAGAATTAAATTTCCTATGGAAAGGACATGAGATTTGAATTTTTCTGATATAAAAAACTATTTATTAAGAATTATTGAAGTTTCAAAAATAAATGTTTTATTAAAATTATGGGTGGGACCCACTTTTATTTTTTGTGAAAATATGTGCTGGAAAAAAATTTCAAAGGAGGTGGGTGGGATGATAATTTTTCAATGTGGCATGCTTGAAATGGTTTTAGTATATATATATATATATATATTATTATTATTTAGTCTGCTTTGGCGTTCTAAATATTTTTCTATAAATAAGGTGCTTAAGTTAGAATTAAAAATCACACCAGAAATAAGTTTTTTTTCTATATATATATATATATATATATATATATATATATATATATATATATACATAAAGGATCAAGAGTAGAACTCTTAAGTAGTAGAACTCCCTTAAATAATAGAATTGTATCAAAACGACGTAGTTTTGATAAGACGCGGTGGTATTTTTGTAAATACCATGCCACCGCGTCTTATCAAAACTACGTCGTTTTGATACAATTCTATTATTTAAGGGAGTTCTACTACTTAAGAGTTCTACTCTTGATCCTCTCCCTATATATATATATATATATATATATATTATCGAGCATATTTTGTGAGTATTTTGATACTTTGAGAGTTACTATTCCGTACAAGTTTTCTTCAGCCTTATACCTGATATTTCAGTCGGAAATATTGTTCTTTTGAGATAAGAGATATTATTTTCTTCGTAAATGATATTATTTTCTTAAATATCATTATGCCGAAATATTGATATGAATTTTATTATGGAATTTTTACCTTTTTGTGCCAGGATTACTATTCACGTATACGGCACTATTCACGTATATGGCATATTTACGAATACGACACTATTCACCGAAAAAATAAAATTTTCTCTTCTTTGTCCAAAATGTCTATTATGGTTACTATCTTTGATTGTATCTATGTTTTAATCTTTATTTTTAAATTTTGCTCCACAATTGATTATTATGGAGTATTTTTGAACTTAGATAAACTATAGTACGAATCCCTAATATTTGTCTTTTTATCTCATTGGATTCGTTTTCTTTAAGATATTTTTTATCATCCTCAATCCTAAATGATGATACTACTGAATATCTTTGGCCTGTAGTGCAAAGATGAATGATTAACTAATGAATATCTTTGGCCCGTAGTGCAAAGATGAACAGGTGTTTAGATGAACATGACCAACTGGTGATACAAATGAATATCTTTAGACTATAGTGCAAAGATGAATATTTAATTCAAGATGTATATTGATTAATGTTACAGGGATAAGATATTGATGATGGACTTTTAAATCTTAGAAGATAGTAGAATTCATTCTCTACTTAACTCTTCTAATGGATTGTTGTTTTCACTGCTGTTGTTGATCTAAAACTTGTTGTCTATCATGTTTTATTAGATTTTTTTCCTGTTGAAGACTAATGATAAATTGTTGTATATTATCTTAGTCATAATATTCTTTACTGGGCTAGTTGAGCTCACCCTTTTCCTTTTTGTTCCATTTTTCTCAGGAGGCAAGAATATAGCGGGAACTAGTCGGGGTGTGGAGTGTTGTTTCCAGTCAGTTGTGTTAGCAATTCTCACTATTTTGTAAAATAGTATTTTAATAATTGTAATGAGAACTTATTTGAGTGTGGATATTGTCTAGAAGATAATATTTGTATTTAAACTCACAGTTTATGTGTTGTCGTATTTTGCACGATAATTGTAGTAATGATGTTGTAGTTATTTCTGTACCATGTATTTGGCGACTCAGAATAGGTGAGGTATACCTATTTTGGGGGCGTCATAGTTGGTATCAAAGCTTAGGGTTATGGTCTCTGGCAGAGATCAGGGAATAGAACTAGGAGGGGAGAGACGAGTAATACTTCGCTAGTGTGTTATACCTAAGCTTATTTGGTTGGTCAGTTGGAGCATATGGTTAATATGTGTTATGTTAAATTATTAATTAACCCTTGTTTTATGGCAGTATTTGAGAATGGCAGCCGAGAATGTTAACAATGGAGTGAATGAGACCTTGGAGACACCTTTAATCACCACCCAGGGGAACGTGCAACAGGAAGGCAATATTCCTCCTGTAAACAACACTACCGAACAAATGATGAATGATGGGATGTTTAGAAGCTTTTTGCAGTTCATGCAAACTCAAACGAGGAAGACTCGTGTACAGAATACAGGTGGAAATGATAGCAACGCGCGGCTGGTCACAACCAAGCAGTTCAAAGAGTTGGGACCACCAGAATTTGGGGAAAGCCGGATCCAATCAATGCGGAGATGTGGGTTAAATAAATTACCAAGATATTTGATGTCTTGGGATGCACGAAGGAATAGAAGGTTCTATTCACCACCTTTATGTTCCGTGGTGAGGCAGACTATTGGTGGGAGTCTGTGAAGCGTACCCAGCCAGCCGCACTCAACATGTCTTGGGAAACGTTTTAAAAATTGTTCAATGATAAGTACTTATTCGTCATATGAAGTAGGTAGAGTTTATCAGACTGGAACAAAACAACATGACGGTGTCCCAGTACGAGGCGAAGTTCGTAGAGTTATCCAAGTTTGCACCTCATTTGGTAGAGAATGAGGAACGAATGACACGGATGTTTCTGAGAGGTTTAAAACTCGAGATTCGGCAATATCTTATCTCTCATAATTTTTTTTTATATTCAGATGTTGTAAACAGGGCTCAATTATTAGAAGGAGATAATGAGTATGTTCAACTGAGGGACCACAACCAGGGTCATACCGGTGGCAGCAGTCATCGGAGCAATGAAAACCAGCGGGGAGGAAAATATTCGGACAAAAGCGATAACCACTCTAGTGGTAATCGTGGCCATGAAAATAGAAGAAGCGAGTCGGGAGGAGATTTTAAGAAAAGAAGGTACAACAATAATAACGTGAAGACATCAGCACAGACTTCAACTATTTCTAGGGGAGGAGAACGATCACCGGTCGTTTGTTATAAATGCGGGAAAGAGGGACATATTTGCCCAAACTGCCCACAACAATCCAAGGTGTGTTATAACTGTGGAAAGGAAGGTCATATAACTAGAGATTGTCTTGTTGCAAAACCAAGTTCAACGGGGATGGTGACTCCAAAGGCTGTCCCGGACAAGTCAAAGTCGGTGGTTCCCGGAAGGGCGTTTGTCGTGACTGTTCAAAACGCTAGGAACCCGAACGTGGTGATCACGGGTAAGCTAATCATAAACTTTTGCGAAGTTTATACCTTATTAGATACCGGTTCTACCCATTCTTTAATCTCTCCTGCTTGTGCTCAACGTTTGAACTTGACTCCGGAGAAATTAGACTTTGACTTATTTATTGAGACTCCATTAGGAGAAACTTTCATTACATCTACTATTTATAAATCTTGCTTGATCCAAGTTGGTACCATCATATTATCTATTGATCTTATTTCTTTAAAAATACTTGCATTTGATGTGATTTTAGGGATTGATTGGTTAACTATTCATCATGCCAAAATTGATTATTTTCATAAGGTTATTAGTTTTTATATTCTTAACCAACCTGTTATGCGAATTCAAGCTACCAAACCACTCAAGTCAATCACTATCAGATTTGAACAATATTTCGATTGTTAGTGAATCTCCTGACGTATTTCCTGAAGAACTTTTCGGTCTACCCCCAGAATGTGAAGTTGAATTCTTTATTGACCTTGAACCTGGTACAAAACCCATTTCTAAAACCCCATATCGAATGGCTCCTACTGAACTTCAGGAGTTAAAGGTCCAACTACAGGAGTTGTTGGACATCAGTTTCATTCGTCCTAGTACATCTCCTTGGGGTGCTCCTGTTTTATTCGTGATGAAGAAAGACGGGAGTATGCGACTTTATATTGACTACCGGGAGTTGAACCATGTCACCATCAAGAATAGGTATCCGCTACCTCGCATTGATGACCTGTTTGACCAGTTGCAAGGAGCATAATTCTTTTCAAAGATCGATCTTCGTTCTGGATATCATCAGCTGAAGATTAAAACTGAGGATATTCCGAAAACTGCCTTTAGAACTCGGTACGGGCATTATGAATTCTTAGTCATGTCTTTTGGATTGACTAATACTCATGCTACTTTCATGGATATGATGAACCGTGTGTTCAAAGAATATTTGGATCAGTTCGTTGTTGTCTTTATTGATGACATTCTCATCTATTCCAAAAGCCGTGAAGATCATGAGCACCATTTGAAGCTAGTACTTCAAAGGCTTCGTGACAATAAGCTATATGTCAAGCTAAAGAAATGCGAGTTCTGGCTTGAGGAAGTAGAATTCCTTGGGCACGTGGTGTCTAAACATAGAGTATCTGTTGACCCGGCGAAGATAGAAGCAATACAAAGTTGGGAACAACCGAAGTCGATGACCGAAGTACGTAGCTTTCTGGGCTTAGCTGGTTATTATCGGAGATTCGTGGAAGGATTTTCTAGAATCGCTACTCCGTTAACTCAGTTGACTCGAAAAGATACAAAATTTATATGGAGCGAGGAATGCGATAAGAGTTTCCAAGAGCTCAAGAGGAGACTCATTTTGGCACCTGTTCTGACAATACCATCTAGTTCGGATGGATTTGTTATCTACAGCGATGCTTCAGGCAAAGGGATAGGATGTGTTCTTATGCAACATGGGAAAGTCATAGCCTATGCCTCGCGACAACTCAAAGAATATGAGAGGAATTATTCTATTCATGATTTGGAGTTGGCAGCAGTCATTTTCGCGTTGAAGATCTGGAGACACTACCTGTATGGGGAGAAAGTGGAGATCTATACAGATCATAAAAGCCTCAAATATTTCTTCACCTAAAAGGAACTCAACATGCAGCAACGAAGTTGGCTCGAGCTGTTGAAAGATTACGATCTTACCATCCAATACCATCCTGAAAAAGTAAACGTGGTAGCTGACGCATTGAGTAGAAGATCATATGCGGGGTACGAGTGCAATGTTGTTAACACAAAGGCCCATTTTGTATGACTTGTAAAGGATGGAGATAGAGGTAAAGGCTCCAAGTACCCACATGATGATATAAAATATACGAGTAGAACCGACTTTAATCGATAAAGTTAAAGCTGCTCAAGCTACGGACCTGGAGCTGATGCGTATGAAGAAGAAAGTGCAAGAAGGTGCTATTCCAGAAGCAAGAATCGATGAAGAAGAAATACTTCGAGTCAACTCCAGACTTTGTGTTCCTAACGATTCTGACATGAAGCATATAATCATGATGGAGGCACACAACACACCATTTGCAATCTATCCTGGAAGTTCCAAAATGTATCATGATCTTCGACATACATTTTGGCGGAACAATATGAAGAGAGAGATGGCGGAGTTTATCTTGAGGTGTTTAACTTGTCAACGTGTAAAAGTGGAGCATCAAGTGCCAAAGGGTCCATTACAACCACTTGAGATTATGAAATGGAAGTGAGAACACGTTACCATAGATTTCGTTACGGGTCTTCCCAAGGTAAGGCATAGATGCGATTTGGATTATTATTGATGGATTAACCAAGTCTGCTCATTTCTTGCCTATACGGGAGACTTATTTCCTTGAACGTCTTGCTCGTATGTACGTGAATGAGATTGTGAAATTGCATGGCATGCCAGTATCCATAGTTTCGGATCGTGACCTAAGGTTCACTTCACGATTTTGGGTTAGCTTGCAGAAAGCTATGGGCACGGATTTACGATTCAGTTTGGCATACCATCCTCAAACGGACGGGCAATCAGAAAGGACTATTCAAACTCTTGATGATATATTAAGACTCTGTATCCTAGATTTCAAAGGGAGTTGGGATAAGTACCTACCATTGGTGGAATTCTCCTACAACAACAGTTATCAAGCAAGCATAGGCATGGCTCCATTCGAGGCGTTGTATAGAAGAAAATGTCATTCTCCAGTATGCTGGGACGAGGTAGGTGAAGCAATATTTTTGGGACCGAAATTGGTAAGTATGACTACAGAGAAAATCCAAATGATCCGACAACGTATACAAACGGCACAGGATCGACAAAAGAGTTATGCGGATCTTCATCGAAAGGACGTGAAATTTAATATTGGGGATCATGTATTGTTACGTATTGCTCCATGGAAGGAAGTAACAAGATTTGGGAAGAGAGGAAAGCTCAATCCAAGATTTGTTGGTCCATTTGAGATTCTTGACCGAATAGGAAATGTGGTCTATAGACTCGCATTACCTCTAAGCATGTCTCGTGTTCACAATGTTTTTCACATATCTATGCTTCGTAAATATGTGAAAGACCCGAACCACATAATTGAGTTAGAACCAGACGAGATAGCCAAAGATTTAACGTACGAGAAGGTACCTGTTAAGATATTGGATAGGAAAGAGCATGTCCTACGCACCAAGGTTATACCACAAGTTAAGGTTTTATGGAGGAACCATGCTATTAAGGAAATGACTTGGGAGTTGGAATCAAAAATGAAAGCGAGGTACCCTCACCTTTTCGAAACACCAGGTACGTTTGTCAATTTCGAGGACGAAATTTCATAAAGAGGGGAGGTTGTAAGACCCCAACTTTTTATAAATAAAATTAAATTTTCTAATTATTATTTTGAATAATAGGGTGTTAAATTAATATAATGCTTTGGTTATGGGTGAAATGTGTAAATTTTGCAAAATAAACAAGTGGTTATAAAATATACATTGTTGTCGGGGAATATTCATTTGGTCGTGGAATATTCTTACTGTCAGAAAATATTCGTACGATGGCGCAGCCATTTGTGGGCACCATAACAGAAAATGGTCGGATGAAGAAAATGACAAGTTTGAGTTTTTATAAATAACGGCATAGTTGTTACCATTAACACTGTTAGAATATCCGGTGGTTAAAGTACAGTAATACGCGTGGTTGTATAGTAGCACACGGTATTGCACAGTATTGTCAAATTATTGATCCTTACATAAGAAGGCACTTCTCAATAATTGTTACAGTAATTATTGTTTAATATTTTATCTTATTGACTCAATAATTACTACGTTGATATTTTATATTATTGTTGTTTCAATAATTGTCACTGTACAATATCTCTATTATCAGATTAATAATTCATATTATTTGAATAATATTATTAGATAGCATTATTGGCAATATCTAAGGAAGTTCTGTCCAAGAAGAGGTTTGGCCACCTAATTGCGCGCCAATAAAGAGAAATCCTTATCGAAAAACCCCCTATTTCCTGGGAACGACCTGTTGTCATAATTGTGATTCTGTAATATTATTTGTAAATAATTAATTATTGATTTATATGATAAGAAAATATTTATTCTATGTGGATGGATATGGAAATATTTATTTTGTATGGATATAAATGAAGGAGTTAATGATGAAGTGTGTTATCAGTATTTTATCGGATTTGAGGTATTAAAAATCATCCGTATGTGAATTTCGGGCATTTTTTGTTTAGAATTTGGAAAAATTTTCTTCTACAAAGTTGTAGAGAATTAAATTTCTTATAGAAAGGACATGAGATTCGAATTTTTCTGATCAAAGAGTTATTTATTATGAATTATTGAAGTTTCAAAAATAAATATTTTTATTAAAATTATGGGTGGGACCCACTTTTATTTTTGTGAAAACATGTGCCGGAAAATTTTTTCAACGGAGGTGGGCTGATAATTTTTCAATGTGGCGTGCTTGAAATGGTTTTAGTATATTAATATTTTTTTATTTAGTTTGTTTTGGCGTTCTAAGCATTTTCCTATAAATAGGATGCTTAAGTTAGAATTGAAAATCACACCAGAAACAAGTTTTCTCTTTCTATATATATATATATATATATATATATATATATATATATATATATATGTTATCGAGCGTATTTTGTGAGTATTTAGATACTTTGAGAGTTGCTATTCCGTACAAGTTTTCTTTAGCCTTATACCTGATATTTCAGCTGGAAGTACTGTTCTTTTGAGGTAAGGGATGTTATTTTCTTCGTAAATGATATTATTTTCTTCAATATCATTATGCCAAAATATTGATATGAATTTTATTATGGAATTTCTATCTTTCTGTGTTGGGGTTACTATTCACGTATACGGCACTATTTACGAATACGATACTATTCACCGAAAAAATGACATTTTCTCTTCTTTGTCCAAGATGTCTATTATGGTTACTATCTTTGATTGTATCCATGTTTTGATCTTTATTTTTGAATTCTGCTCCACAATTGATTATTGTGGAGTATTTTCAAACTTGAATAAACTGTAGTACGAATCCCTAATATTTATCCTTTTGTCTCACTAGATTCGTTTTTTTCAAGTTATTTTTCATCATCCTCAGTCCTAAATGATGATACTACTGAATATCTTTGGCCTGTAGCGCAAGATTAACTAATGAATATCTTTGGCCCGTAGTGCAAAGATGAACAGGTATTTAGATGAACATGACCAACTGGTGATACAAATGAATATCTTTGGCCTGTAGTGCAAAGATGAATATTTAATTCAAGATGTATATTGATTGATGTTACAGGGATAAGATATTGATGATGGACTTTTAAATCTTAGAATATCGTAGAATTAATTCTCTACTTGACTCTTCTAATGAATTACTATTTCAGCTGCAGTTGTTAATCTAAAACTTGTTGTCTATCATATTTTATCAGATTTTTTCCCTGTTAAAGACTAATGATAAATTGTTGTATATTATCTTAGTCATAATATTCTTTACTGGGCTAGTTGAGCTCACCCTTTTCCTTTTTGTTATATTTTTCTCAGGAGGTGAGAATATAGCGGGAACTAGCCGGGGTGTGGAGTGATGTTTTCAGTCAGTTGTGTTAACAATCCTCACTATTTTGTAAAATAGTATTTCAAAAATTGTAATGAGAACTTATTTAAGTGTGGATATTGTCTAGAAGACAATATTTGTATTTAAACTCACAGTTTATGTATTGTCGTATTTTGAACGACAATTGTAGTAATGATGTTGTAGTTATTTCTGTGTCATGTATTTGGCGACTCAGAATAGGTGAGGTATACCTATTTTGGGGGCGCCACAGTTATCATTCAGGTGATGATTGATTTTCAAGAAGCTCAAAAGAAGAGGATAGAGGAACCTACTTCTGACATTGGTCTAGAATCTCTGTGCGCTATGATTAACAACAATCTTCGCAACTATAATCTAGTAATGGAGTTAAGTACTAGCACATTTGAAGCCCTTTAAAAAATTACGCTGAGCAGGTCAATTTTGCAGACACTTGCAAAGGTTTTCTAGAGTTTGCTAAGTAAGCTACGCATCAAACGGTTAGTGTTATTTTTGAGAATCCAGGCAAGAATTGCTCCTAAAGCTCTACCAGAAAGAATGGTCTGAAGGGCAGGTTACTTAGTACCTATTTGCAACATTTGGTGAAAGGGATTCTAATGAGGAACTTATGAAAGCCTTTCAAGTCATCGACCAAGATAATTTTGACGACTTCATAAAAATGATGAAAGTATTACAATGTGTTAAAGATTTGAGTATGTCAAGAAAATTATTCGTATCATTTACATCAATGGGGATGGTAAAAGAGTTTCTTGCGTTTGAAGGAATCGGAAAAGATCAAAAAGTTTTACGACATTGTGAAGAATAAATTTGGTTTACGGGAGGTTTTGTTAACTAAACCAAATTAATTCTAGAATGTTCATGAATTAATTTAATACATGAATAGGTAATGTATCTACATGAATGTATTTGAAATGTCTTGAAATATGTAATGGTTAGGTTCATGTACATGAATATGGCCATGTAATAATTATTAATGTGACTCTAGAAGTATCCTAAGAGTCCTATTAATAGCCTTGTTTTGAAGTAAGTTAAATCAAAATATTCTTTAAGTGTTCTCCAAAGTTTTATTTCACTTCTATAATTTATCATCATCCATAAATTTCCATCAATCTTTAACCTACCAAGTACATCTCCTATATATACATGCAATCAAGCAAAGGTAAAGCACTATAATATTTTGGATTAAATTTTAGAAATATAACTCCATCACAATTAATTAATGAATGTTATTCTTTAAATTTTTAATGCAAATAAAACCACTTAAATTCTTTTGTAATTCTCATTAAAATTATAATGCATAATTAATAATAGTCATAATTATAAAAATAATAACAAAATATCTCCAACAATCCCCACTCTTTTTTAAATATTAGAGTGGGGATTGTTGAGGCCTTCCGCAAAGTAACTGAACATGATAGAAGGGCAGAACAAGGAGGTGGAGTATCTCATATTCCTGGAGAAACTATTGATGAAACTGGCGAAAACGAAGTAAGTAGATTTGGTGGAGTGTCAAACTGAAGTAAATAAGGTTGACAGCCCTAATCAGATATATTGTTATTGTGCAATACCGCGTACTATTGTGGACTAACGTGTATTACTGTACTTTTATCATCGGGTATTTAAACAGTTAACGGTAAAAATTTTGCCGTCAATTTTTCAAAAGGTTATTTCTGTCATTTTCTATATCTGATAATTATTTTATTGTGGGGCCCACTAATGATTGGTTATTTTGGCGCCGTCGTATGAATATTCCTCGACAAAATGAATATTTTCAGAAAGACTGTTCACTTCATACAATTTACACATAACACTCGTAACTATATCATTTAAATCAACACCTTACTATAAATAATTTAAATTCTATTAAAAGACAGGATCAAAACCAAAACATATTTACCTCGAATAACATATAAACCAACTAATAATTCATAATTCATTCAAGGTGCCTTTATTTAACACCTTAAATTACTATTTATATTCCAAAACTTTAAAAGAGAATAACAAAACTTAAGAAATCTTAAGACCCAATTATGACAATTTATTTTAAAATGCCAGTCTACTATTTTGACATTATCTCCATTAACTAAAATTTATTTGTCAAATTAATCAATTTTAACAAAAATTAGACTTCAAATACTCTAATTTAACATCAAGAAACACCCAATTCAGATTTAAAATTATTAATTTATATATTTTTAAACATTAAAGCATGTTACTAAAAATTATGTTACAAAAATTAATGAACATATTCTCAGCTTATGTATATATAACATATCCATAAATCATAACGATCCAACGGTCAGATTAAGAATTAAACTCACGCAATAGAGCTTAAGAAAACTGATTTTTCAAATTCTAGCGGACTATAAGTTCTTCGGACCAGTTTCATTCAAACAGTCTCCATGAACAGTCCATAAGAAATTTTTGGGTGATTCTAATTTCTGTGTTTAGCTTACTTTCAGGGCTTTCTTTTGATATAAGGCTTGTCTCCTAACTCATTATACACAAAGAGTTATGAATTTTACAAAAAAATGGTAGAAAACTGATTTTTATGAAATTTTCAGATTACATTTGATTTCTTGATTTCTTTCATTTGATTCATGTTTATGCAAGTTTAATCCATCGTAAATCAATAAGAAAACCATATTCTCTTTCCATAAATTTCATAAAACTTAATAACTATATATGAAAATTAAAGATTAACAAAGGTTTTGAGTTTACCTTTCTTAGTTTTCATTTCTTTTTCCTTCCTTCTTCTTCATATTCTTCTCATTCTCTCTATTTTACTTAACTGAAACTTTGGCTATGGGAGTATGAAATGAAGAGGAGAAGGCTGATAATTGCCTTATTAAGCTTAATTATTAAGCTAACATCACAAGCCCCATTCAAATTAATGGACTAATCGCATGAAGGGTGGGTGAGAAAAATAAGGAAAAGCTTGGAATATATGAAAAATGAGTTCAACATTTTCCCACATGTTGCAGCAATCAGCAACCTCCCCCATGGCCCACATCTCTAGGAATTTAATCCCCTTCCATTTATTTACTCGTTTATCCAATTAATTGACCATTTATTAATTTAACATTTTACAGTTTTAGAATAATAATCATAAATTAAATTAGATTTTTATTTCATAAAAGTCGGGGTCTTACATCAACTACCAGCCTAGATTTTGTATGTATATTTATGTGTTGTGGGGACTTGTATTGGCAGATCACTAAGGAAATGTGAGTCTGTAAGCCCTTGTCATTTTGTAATCCTTGTTATTGAGTGAGCAATAAAAGGTTGAGACCTTGTCCTGTAAACTGTGTTTACTTGTGTGTGTTGCTTAAATTATAGATTGTGCTTGTGTGAGATTGCTGCTGACTGATTTGGGCAAACAGATCAGTACTGCATCACAGGTAGGGCATTTGACGCAAAAAAATGAGTGTCAGTTTGTAGACTCTATGACATCAAGTATAATGGGCATTACTAACTATTAAAATATTTTATGTTTTAAAATAATAAATTAAAGTAGAATTTTTCCTTGGAAGTTATATTTAAAATAACTATAATGTTATGAGAAAATATGTTGGGCTCAGCTATGGATTTAGGCATGAATAAGCTTATTGTAGTTTGTAACTGTGGAGGTCTGACTTCTAAGTTTCCATTTCGTTGGTTATTTTAGGTTTTTAGTAGGTGCTTGGGTCTTATCATTGTATTCTTGGTAGGGAGGGAGTAATGTGTCAAAAATGTTGATTGGTTTTTTCAGATACGTAGTACTAGTCTAATTTCTAATATGTCATGATTTCTTTTGATTCCAACTTTAGTTGATTATAGTGAGCATTTGCTATTTACGCTGATTTAGTTGTGTGTCCGAGATAGGCATTTCAGCATTAGCTTTTTTATCTAACTGATGAGTGAGTTTTATACACATGAATTGGATACATTCGGGCTTAATTTATTGTTATTCTCAAGTCTTTTAGAATAGTTTTTATGTATTTGTGTCCATTCATGCATATTTTACATTGTTTTGTAGGAATTGGGACAAAAGTTACGTGGATCGACGTTCGGGGTGGCTAGATTCGCGTTTTCGGCTTGCCATTTACACAGCAGTCACTTCAGAGCCAATTTGAGTATTTCTACGGACCTTATTTCGAAAAACGTAAAGAATAAAAGTTGTAGATCTACTTCTTCTCTTTCCGGAACATCTTGAATCATCGAAATCAGAGTTCAGACGAAGAAGTTATGGCCATTTTTCCAAAGGACGTCGGAGTAGAAAATGTTAGAAAAAGTGGCAGCGCCGGGGCGCCCATTTTAAGCCTATTTGCAGAGCCGGGGAGCTATAAGGCATAATACCAGCGTCGTGCCCAGCGCTGGGGCGCTGGGGAAGGGCTTGGTGATGGCCTGGACGCGTTTTGGGCGAATTTTGACACCTTTTTGACTCCAAATTGGATTGGGTTTGTTCCTAACCTAAAAATTTGACTTGTAACCTATAAATACATGATGGGAGGCATAAAATAAGGGGGGATTACATAGAGTAGACTAGATTAAACACTTCATTAGATTAGACATTAACCCTAATTCTTATTAGTTTTGGAGATTGAAGCAACTTGGAGATCATTGAAGATCAAGAGCAGGAGCAAGAGAGGAGCATCAGATTTGCTGACAACAGATCATATTATCTTCTCTTATCATACCTTTATCTTTTAATGTCTATTCAATTGTGGATTCTTGGTTTTAATTCATTAATTATGAACTAACTCTTTTATTAAGATTTCAATTGAACTTTTTATGGTTATGAATTAATTATTTAATTTGTTCTAATTATTTGTGTTGAAGTGAATTGTTCATCTTGCTTTGAGCTTATTGATTAATTATCTGATCAGTAATTACCTTGTTACTCTAGAAGGAATTGGGAAAGGAATTCTAGGGTTAGAACTGGGCTTGGTGACATGTGACTTAGTTATTTGCACAGTGAATAATTAGGTTTGTGAATAGAATGAGAATATCCATTTGCCGCATGTAACATAAGAGGAATTGGGTTTGTAGCGAGTTTAATTCAATTGTTTTGCATAGAGATATAGCAAAATTAATCTGGGTTAAATAGAAGGCAATTGATCACTCGAGAGAGGGCTTTTGGCATTTGAGAATTCCTGTTAACAATTCAGTAGATATAATAATTGGGATAGTTTAATAATTGATTTATAATTCATAATTGGGGATATTGGAGTCTTAATTCTTATTTATCTGAATTCCATCAATTCTTAGTTGTTTATTTGCTTTCTTTTAGAATAATCTTTTTGTTTTGTTTAATTTAGTTTTCTTAAATCTAGAAATCACAATTATTGGTTGTTTAAATAAATTGATTTGGTTAAGAATTAGTACTTGGTAATTTTTATTAAATAATTCCTCGTGGGAACGATACTCTACTTTCACTTTATTACTTGTTGACCGTGTATACTTGCACGAATTCATTGATTGCGAAATCAATCAACACTAACAAATCTTTAGAGATAAGTGATTGGACATCAACAGGACAAAAGGAAACTAGTGTTGTGAGACCTCAAATTTTATGAATAAATATTTAAATTTCTCGAAATATTTTTTTGAATATTATGGTGTGGATTTAATATAATGTTATAGTTGTGGGTAATATTTATAAATTTTACAAAGTAAGCAAGTTGTTATATAATATTCGATTGGTCAGAGAATATTCGTTTTAAAAGGAAATATTCGTACGACGACACAACATTGGTGGACCCCACAACGGAAGTATTGTCGTAGTTAGAAAACGACAGAATTATCATTTTATAGAAATAACGGCGAAAGTGTTACCGTTAAAACTGTTGAACTACCCAGTAGTAAAAGTACAGTAATACTCGTGGTTGTATAGTACCATGCGGTATTGATTATTGACACTTACGTAAGAAGTCACTCAGTTTTACTCAATTATTGCTACAGTAATTACTGTATCATATCTCTCATATTATTGATTCAATTATTGTCACAGTATCATCTGCATAATATGTTATATTATTAAATTAATAATTGAGACGACAAAATTATTCATATTATTATTTGCAGTATTGACAATGTCTAGAAAATTCTGTCGAGGAGAGGTTAGATAATCTAATTGCACGCCAATAGGGAGAAATCCTTATCGAAAAGCCCCATCTTTCTGATAACGACCTGGTTGTTAAATATTGTGAGTTATAATATTAATGATGAATAAGTTCGTGTTGATTAAAGATGAAATTGATAGTTCCATTGTGTGATAATTATTAGTGTTAGTGAAAATCGGCATTTATTTCGATATTAATTGATGTCTAGAAGTTATACTAACCAATCGGGTAATTAATCGGATAAATGAGCAATTAATTTCTATTAATTCAAATGATTATAACTATTTGTTCACATGTGTGTACTATTGATTCACATTCTTGTACTATTAGGGGTGGTGGTGCAAGATTGATAATACTTGTATGACTAAGTTAAAAATAGAGATATAGATGGAGGTACTATACTGTAATTCGTATTTTCACATGTGTAGAACTATTGATTCACATGATTTACTATTAATTCATATTATTTACTATTAGGGGAGGTGGTGCAAGTTTGATAATACTTGCAGGACTAAATTAAAAATGAAGAAAAAGAGGAAGGTATTATACTATAATATTTCGAATCTATATTTTCCTATAAATAGAAGCTCATTATTCCTTCATTTCTCACCAATTCATAAAAGCTCTAGAGCAATTATTATAGAGAAAGAAGAAGAGAAGTCTGTTATCTCACTATTTCTGTAACGACCCCAAAATAGGTCCATTCCATCCAACCCATTCTGAGTTGTCAAATACATGGTACAGAAAACAACTACAACTCTATTACAACAATTGTCATACAAAATACAACAACACATATGCTGTGAGTTTGAATACAAATATATACCAAATGTGACACATGTCCCAACCGTGGACAACACCTCACAGTAACACCTTACATAAAGGTATAGTCAAAAACTGTTTTAGAAATTAGAATATTTGGGAAGTGCTTAAGGAAACCTTCGTACATGGGAGGCCATGCTTCTAGGTTATGATAGATATCATATGGCCAAAGAATTATCCTTGGTTGACCCAATAGACCCTAAAGAAAAATGAGAAGATTACTATCATATTCTTCCCAATGGTGAGTCTTCTCTTGACTTATCATTATCTCCACTGTATCTAACTGAGAATTATACTTCAAACAAACACCAAGATTATATAGGTAGTGCTTGTAGATATACTCGATAAGCGGATGTGCACAATCCTGTCTTATGATGACACGAGGTTGTATGTCGTTAGACATCTTGTATGATAGTGGCAAAAATACCCTTCTAACGTTGGATACACCTTACCCTATTGGATTCACCAAATAAAACTACTAAATGAACTTTTCTATACTGCTTCGAGAGAACCTCCACAGCTAGATACCACTGTTCTATTTCCCCGTTACCCTCGCTCGACCCAGCTATACTCTTATTACCTGAAAGGAATTATGAAACAAAAGGGTGAGCACAACTAGCTCAGTAAAGAATATCATGACTAAAGATAATTAAATTATCAATAGCCTTTATCAATAATAAATCAGAGATTTAGAACATATGGTAAATGATAAAAATTTCAACCATAGTTGCAGCGGAACGAGCAATCCATTAGAAGAGTCAAATAGACCATAAAGTCTATTATCTCCTCCATGTTAAAAATCCACCAACAATATTTTATCCATGTAACATCACTCAACAGTTCCTTTCCACAATCATATGAATAACTCATAATCATAATTGTGACTCTAAATTTTTCTTCGCACCCAGTACGAATAATATTTTCATCACCTGTCTTTACCTGAAACATCAAAGATCATGGTTATACCAAATCACAGTTCCTGTTCATAATCATACTAATAACTTCATCTTTGCACTACGGCCAAAGATATTCATTTGTACCAGTTGGTCATGTTCATCTCAACACCTGTTCATCTTTGCACTACTGGCCAAATATATTCAACAACATATCATCTTTGCACTACAGGCCAAAGATATTCATCAACAATTCATCTTTGCACTACAGGCCAAAGATATTCATCAACAGTTCATATTTGCACTACAGGCCAAATATATTCATATCTCAAAGAAATATATAATCATTTCAGAATTTATATAAACAATAATTATAACCATGTTGATCATTTCACCTTTGCACTTAAGCTAAATATATTCACTTATAAATTCAATGGTCATGATCATACCAGTCACCAATTCAACTTTTCACAACTGGCCAAAGAGAACCCTAGTCATGATCATACCAATAATCTACCCATCTTTACACTCAAGTGAAAGAGAATATCATCATTAGGGTTATAAAAATGTTATATATGATAATAAAAATAATATGATCAACATATAGTTTTAATCTCAAGAGTAATATTCATAAATCAACTATAATTTGGTCAGAAAAAAAACTAATTTTGTCGTGAATAGTACCCGTGAATAGTAACTCGTGAATAGTAACTCGTTAATAGTAAATCATGAATAGTAACCCCGACACAAAAAGGTAGAAATTCCACAATAAAATTCATACCAATATTTCGGTATAATGATATTGAAAGAATAACATTTCTTAAACTTATAAACAATTTATTTTAATTGTTTACACTTTACTAAATAATGTATTTAATCATTCTAAAATGCCAAACTCATAAGATTTCATCACCAATAATCAAAACCCTCATCAAAAATCTGCATATACCTCATATAGGATTCTCAAGTCATAAAATCCTATTTTCCAATTTTCTTACTTCACAAAACATATTTAATTTATTTACTCATAACTAGACCATTTTCATGAAAAATACTAAATCAGTTCCAAAGATATTTCTTTTTTGGAATTTAGCATAATATAGTCCCATAGTGAACATATATTTTTCTCAGAATTTTTAAAAGTCATTTACTATTTTTCATATGGCCAAAACAGCCGAATATTTAGACATTTATCAAAAATTGTACTTTTGTCCAAAAATTCTAAAATTTACAGAGTATACTTCTATCATATACATGTACTCCCAATAAAAATTTTATCAATTTTGGAGTTAACCACAAGGAATTATAAGCGGTTACTTTTAAAATAGTCTTTTCTCATAAAATTCATAACTCTCAATCTATACATCCAAAAATTATTATTTTTGGACACAATCAAGAAAACTCATCAAAATATCATTTTAAATTTTTTCAGAGTTTTTGAAGGTCAGAAAAATTACGAAATTGGAAAATATAACAACCCTTAAAATTCCTTACTATCCCTTACCTCAAAAGAGCAGTACTTCTGATCGGTATAAGGATGAAGGAAACGTGCACTGATGAATAGAAACTCACAAAGTATCTAAATACTCACAAAATACACTCAATAATCTAGAGAGAGGAAGAGAGAAAACTTATGAATTCTGGTGTGTTTTTCAATTCTAACTTAGCCCTCTATTTATAGGAAAATATTAGCACGCCGAAGCAGACTTAACCTGTAACCTGATGGCTTTACATGCTACTATTTCCACTCACCATATTTGAATAAAAATCTGAGCACATTTCTTCACCAAACAAGAGTGGGGCCCACCAATTTTAGAATTTTCCATCAAAATGATAAACTCCAAAAATTCAACAATTTCTGAACCAGTCATCTCGTAAAATTCATAATAAATCATACGTTCATTTTTAACGGTTCAAAATTTGTGGACTTATACTCAACTTATATATGTATAACATATCCAAAAATTACCACGATCCAACGGTCGGATTAAAAATTATAACCCCCGCAAAATATCTCAAAAACCCTAATTTGATTTTTAATACCTCCATTCTGACAAAAATACTGATAAAAATCTCAACATTAACTTCTTCCTTTTTAACCACAATAAATATATCCAACATTTAGATCCACATAAAAATAAATATTTCCTTATCATATGAATTAATAATTAATTATTCACAAATAATATTACAGAAACACATTTATGACAACCAGGCCGTTCCCAGAAAAGAGGGGGCTTTCCAATAAAAATTTCTCCTTACTGGCGCACAATTAGATGACCAAACCTCTCCTTAGACAAAACTTTCTAGACATTGCCAATAATGTTATCTAATAATATTATTCAAATAATATTAATTATTGATCTGATAATGGGAAATACTGTGCAGCAATAATTATTGAAACAACAATAATATAAAATATCAACGCAGTAATTATTGAATCAATAAAATAAAATATTGAACAGTAATTACTGTGACAATTATTCAGTAGTGCCTTCTTACGTAAGAATCAATAATTTTAAAAATACTATGCAATACCGTGTGCTACTGTGTAATAACGCGTATTACTGTATTTTAACCACCGGATATTTGTAAAAATTCAAATTTTTCATTTTCTTCACCCGACAGTTATTCTATTATGGGGCCCACAAATGGCTGCGCCGTCGTACGAATATTCCCCGACAGAAAGAATACTCCACGACTAAACGAATATTCCCCGACAACAATGAATATTTTATAACCACTTGTGTATTTTGAAAAAAAAATTCATATATCACCCTTAACTTTAACATTTATCATTTTAACCATTTACTGAATAATAATTATAAGAAAAATTGAATACTTTTATTTCATAAAATTCGGGGTCTTACAATTTCAGTATCCAATTTTTCTAAGGTAAGGGGTATTATTTCTTTCGTATTCATGAAGAGAGCTTTTGTTATCCCATTCTTTATTATTTTGTTGGAATGACTTGTCTATGCGAAGTACCGCATACATGGTAAAATTATTCTATTATTCTATTCTTTATTATTATGTTGGAATAACCTGTCTATGCGAAGTACCGCATACATGGTGAAATTCTTCTGTTATTCTATTCTTTATTATTCTGTTGAAATATCATGTCTGTGCGGATTACGCATGACCTGGTTCCATTCTTTATTATTCTGTTGAAATATCCTGTTTGTGTATATTACGCATAACCTGGTTCCATTATTTATTATTCTATTGGGAATAACTTGTCTGTGCGGTCTATCGCATGCCTGGTGAATTCTTTTGTTATTCCATTCTTTATTATTCTGTAGGAAATGATCTGTCTACGTGGATTACCGCATGGCGGATGAAAATTCATTTGCAGTTTCGTATATTCTATTATACTCGTATGAAATATTATTTCTTTTGTACTCGTCATGGAATATCATTTTCTTTAGTATTTTTCTTTTACGAGTTACTATTCACGGGTTACTATTCACTCTAGTATTATTCACTCGGGTATTCGGGGCACTTTTCGTGCCAGAGTACCATTCACGAGTTACTATTCACGGGTTACTATTCACCCGATTACTATTCACTCTAGTATCATTCACTCGGGTATTTAGGGTACTTTTCATGTCGGGGTACTATTCACAAGCTACTATTCCCGAAGTACTATTCACAAAGTACTATTCACGAGATACTATTTACCCAAAAAATATATTTCTTTTCTGTCCAAATTATTTTTGGTACATGAATATTATTCTTGAATTTTACTCCACAAAGTAGTATCATGTTGACAATTTGAACGTTATTGAATTCTAAATAAATTAATTTATAAATCTTTAAAATTTATCCTTGAACTTGTTTTATTGAATTATTATGTCATTGTCATCGTCCTCATGTTTATATTGTGATAAAAGTCATCTTTGGCTTACGTGTAGAGATGGACTTGATATGATTATGACCAGGGATTATTCGGTATAATCATGACCGTAATGTGACGAATGATGTGGTGAAAGTCCTCATTGGCCTGTAGTTCATTGATGGACAGTTGTTGGTATGATTATGACCAGGGATTATTCGGTATAATCATGACCATTAATGATTACATAAATATCATTGGACGTGGTGCAGGGATGATTTGATTTTATTTATTAAGCTGAGTCTCAGCGATAAAGTTGATGAAAAACTTTTTAAATCATAGAAGATAGTAGATTTTATGCTCTACTTGACTCTTCTAATGGATTGCTTATTTTCGCTGCAGTTGTTGATCTAAAACTTGTTGTTTGTTGTATTTTATCAGTTGTTATACTGTTGAAGGCTAAGGATAATTTATTCTGTATTATCTTAGTCATAATATTTCTTACTGGGCTAGTTGAGCTCACCCTTTCTTTCATTATTCTCTTCAGGAAATGAGAATATAGCTGGGACGAGTCGGGGAATGGATTGACGGTCCAGATGGCTGCATTAGTAGTCTTCACTATTCTATGAAATAGGGTGATAATAAATGTAATAAGATTGAATTTGAGTGTGGATATTGTCTAGATGACAATATTTGTGTTAAAACTCTTAGATTATGTTTTGTCGTATCTTACACGACAGTTGTATAAATAAGTTTTTATTTAATTTATGTACCATGTATTTGGCGACTCAAGATGGGTGATGTATACCTATTTTGGGAGCGTCACAAGTGTCTTAGAAGATTAAGGTACAAAATGATCTGGGGAAGGCTAAGAGATGGGATTCCCACGAGTTTCGTCCATTAAGCCTTATGAGCTTACAGGGTCATTGAGCACCTTAGTACAGAGTCGGCCTCAATTTTTTTTATATGAGCACTTGTGATTTCGATGTTGAGAACACAATCCAAACTAGTGGGCAAATTGTATGCAGTTCGTTGGGTGATTTTTAGGAAAAAACTTCACTGCATATCAAATGTTTGAGTCACTAGTGAAGAAGTTTACACCTTCATAACTAGTGACTCAATAGTGAAAAAGTCACCATGAATACTGAAATGAAGAACACATACCTTTTCAATAAAATTTCAAATTTTCAATCACTTGTTATGCTAAATATATATGATTTGTATTGATATTATAAATGTATTTTGTTAGTGGGGGTCGTGGAGGTAGTAGGGGTGATGATCAAGTCGGATCTTCAGGTATAATTACATATTAAATTATTTTACATTTTACTATTTTGTTTATATAGTATTATCATGATATTCATTTATATATATATATATATATATATATATATATATATATTCACATATTACACTACATATATAGGTGATCGATGTAGGTCTCCGCGGGGATTAGCATGTGGCTTGCTAGGGAATCCCCCCAGGCGCCTCATAAATGCCGCATTGGGACTAACAGATAATTTCATAATATGTGTGTAGCATTTAACATTTTTTTACATAAAATCTTGAATGTATATATACTTTGGAATTTTCAAATCTATTACTTTCAATTGCAATATCTTTGATGCGACGCCAAGGTACAAGTTGCGTGGGATTGAACACAGCAGATTCTCAAGCGCGTGGATGAGGAGGGCGGATGTAGATGACCGCACATGCCAGTTGATTATTGATGAGTTTCGAGTAAGATGTCATTCATATGTTAGTTTTCTATTCCATTTGCATGTTTTTTTTACATGTCGGTTTATGTTAGCTACTAAGCTTATTAATGTGTAATGTGACATTACTGATTTTAGGACGGTCAGGAAGCCCGTGGTATGACCGTTCTTTGAGGATATCTAGAGATGAACTAGCACAAGTGGGTCCACAACTGGAAGAAGAAGGCCCAGAGAAGGATGATTGATGGACAAACACTTAGAGATGACCGAGATGATTTTATTGGTGTTGTGGTGTGAGAGTAGATGTGCAGTATTTAAGAGGGCGTTGCTTTTTAGAAGATATCGGCACAACGTACAGTAACTCGACGGCAAATTTGTCTGCCACACTGCACAGGATCTCAGTCTTACTACCTTTTCAGGGAGAGACTCTAGGATACTCTTAAGCACCCACCTTCTCGTTTAGAGTTTTGGTGGCACACTCACGAGAAGAGAGATAATGGTGGTTATATCTCACCTGAGGTAGAGGGAATTACTGTAAGTAAATTTATCCTTTTATTTAGTTTGTATTTTAATTCATGTAATTCGTATTCATATTCTTTAAACAACTATCCTTTTTATATCGTTATGTGTTTTTTCAACGACAATTCGAGACACTTATTGGGGAGCGGAGCAGCTAGAGGACAGATGGCGATGTAGATCCCTCAACGAGCACAGATGAGGAGATGGATGCCTGGCTGCAGGCTACAAGGGGACTGAAGAAGGGTAAATTTGTGGGCATTCCACGGGTCCCAGTCTACACTTTGTAATATTCATGAACGCAATCAAATTGCACAAAATAAGCAGAAATGTGTAAAAAATAGAGTTTAAAATTTTACAAACCATATACCCGGATCATCCTTTATGCACAATTATTAATTAAACGAAAAGATATGAAGAACAAGAATCATACCCTTGAAAATTTGAGCTTCCTCAGGTACAAGTTCACCTCCAATCCTTTTCGCGTTCAACTTGAATCCACCGGGTTTGGTTCCTTCCTTTGATCAACGTTAGCCACCCAAGTATTTGGCCTCTAGAGGTGATCCACCAAGAAAGAATAAAGATTCAAGAAGATGTGTATTTGGCAAAACTCTAGTTTTTCTATCTTTCATAGAAAATGATGTACTCTCCAACAATTGGAATCACGTATCTTGATATCTGATATAAAACTCATCTTATAAAGATATCAGGTAACCCTATTTAATTAAAATAAGGTATTATTTATTTAATTAAACTCTTTTAATTAAATGGGCTCCCTAATCTTATTAGGGATAATTAATTAAACTCCTTTAACTAATTTTTCCTCCTAATCCTATTAGAAATATATGAGAGTACTTATATTAAATTAATTCCTAAACTCTTTTAGAAATTAAAATAATAATAATTGTAATAATATTAATAAGACTCCTCTTATTAATTTATATTTAATATTTCTAAAATATTAAATAATAAATATTAAGCTATTTAATTTATTCTATCACCATAGATTAAATTAAATATACTTAACATATTATTACAATTATGTCATTAACTTCTTAAATAATTATTCTTCCTTTTATGGTGTGACCCTTTAGGTTCTCCATATTAAACCGGTTGTGAATAAATCAATTAGAACAATTCTAATCTTATTTAAATAAATAACTTAAACAATTAATTTATTTAAATAAATAATATTTATTCTACAATAGGGATAAATCTCCCTAGCGATCAACAACTTTTCAGATAATATAGATTTCAACATGAATCATAAAAGAACCTTTGAGTTAATAGTTACCGTACAATTCAATCCTTCCACCATACAATGTCCCAATTAAATATAAGACATGGAATTACTGTCAAGTCTTATTTTATTTAATTATATGTATTTCGACTTTTAAATGCACAACTCCAAATAATACAAATTAAAAACTCCTTTCTAATTTCATTCTGCCTTGGCCAAGGACTATTGGGTTGTCATTTATCGAATCACATATGACATTTCTCTTCTTTTACTAAAAGTGGTAGATTCTTTATTGATCATACATTATCTCCATGTACAACTTATTATACCCAAGCATACCCTTTGATATACCCTAAGGGTCTTAAGGAATAAGTCAAAGTATAACTCATCATACACAAGATACTATGATGATCTCAAGTCCAAGGATCACTTGTACTACTATCACTACAGAAATTCCTATTGACAGGCAAGTAAAACTCCATTAGGTATTCCTTAGCGAGCCACGTTCAGTGAACTTATTCTCTAATAAGCACCTACATACTTGCTTTAGTGTCTCCACACAAATGATCATGAGATCAATCATCCTCATCTAATGAGCAAGCAACGTATGTACCAATCTGTCCGGATTCACTAATCCCCAATTTAGTAATCCAACGATTGAGAACTATTTTAGTTTTAAGCTTTCTAAGAATTTAGATCTCATTAGAATGATCATCATCATTATTTTAAAAGCATTACTTAAAACTATGGGTTTAACACATATTATAAAACGGCATCATGAAGATAATTAAAAGCCTTTAATAAATTAATACTTTTTATTAATAAATGAATAAGATTATTACAAAGTATATGCTTTGTCATCAAACATGATTGGCTTGTGTGCATACTACTTTCAGCCCATCCACCGGAGCAGGTGGTGCGATTGGATCGGGTGTCGACCCTTCATTATCTGACGATTTCTTCTGACGGATTATAGAAAGGTGCATGGAGAGCAGTGCTATACAATCATGCACACCATCATGTCAACAGATCTACCAGCTTGCTTAGGAGGTCGTCCACGGTTCCATAGATCCTACATCATCTGCCGACAAGTTCATGGGTCTGGTGCGGGAGGAGGTCGTTTGTGTATGCACGGTTGTCGTGGCTTTCCTCGACATATTCACGAGGTAAATACAAATATTGATGTATATCTTTTTATTTATAATTATATTGCATATATAAACTGTCAAACGTATAGTTATCTGACTTATTGCCTTTCATTTGTAATTGGTAACACGTTACAACTTACGGGACTCGATTACGAGATCTGGAGGCCGATTTCAGCTCGTTTACCGAACTTGCACATATATTAAAGAACACTTAGCAAAATATAAACCAAAACTCACCCCGAGCGTTGAAATGACACGAAACCATAGACATAACACCTCATAAATATTTGGAACACGTTATAACTTACTGGACTCGATTCCAAGCTCCGGAGGCCAATTAGTTATTCGCTCGTTTGCGTAACTTACATATATTAAAGAATACTTAGAAGAATTATTTAATTAAATATGCTCTCTTTTGGACTTCATAATTAATATTTTAATTTTGTAGAGTCTTGTTGATGAGCCTCGTGGGGGTGGAGGCAGCGACGATGGTGATGACCGTGGAGGAACTGGCAGGGGACCAAAGGAGATGGTGAAGACCACCGAGCTGATGTTGATGATGCTATGGAGGGTGGGACAGACGGTGGCACGATAGATGGTGATGATGATGTTGGTCCTCTTGGTCTGGGGATATAGTTTGTTTATGTTTATATTTTTACTTTCATGTATATATTTATATAGTTTTTGGGCTGTACAGACTAGGGTTTTGTATCTAGTTATGTAAGACCCCAAATTATTAATAAATGAAATTTAAATTCCCTCTATTTATTATTTTGAAATAGTAAGTGTTAAATTGATTAATGAGGTTAGTTATGGGTAAAATGCGCAAATATTTCAAATAAGCAGGTGGTTATAAAATATTCATTATTGTCGGGGAATATTCGTTTGGTCGTGGAATATTCTTCCTGTCGGGGAATATTCGTACGACGGCGCAGTCTTTTGTGGGCCCCATAACAGAAAGCGATTGGATGAAGAAAACGACAAGTATATGTTGTTTATTAATAACGGCGTAGTTGTTACCGTTAATACTGTTAAAATACCCGGTGGTTAAAAATACAGTAATAACGCATGGTTGCACAGTAGCACACAGATTGCACAGTATAGTTGAATTATTGATTCGTACGTAAGAAGGCACTACTCAATAATTGTTACAGTAATTACTGTTCAATATTTTATTTTATTGGTTCAATAATTGCTGCATTGATATTTCATATTATTGTTGTTTCAATAATTGTTACTGCACAGTATTTCCCATTATCAGATCAATAATTCATATTATTTGAATAATATTATCAGATAACATTATTGGCAATGTCTAGAAAGTTTTGTCTAAGGAGAGGTTTGGTCACCTAATTGCGCGCCAGTAAGGAGAAATCCTTATTGGAAAGCCCCCTCTTTCCTAGGAACGGCCTGGTTGTCATAAATGTGATTCTGTAATATTATTTGTGAATAATTAATTATTGATTTTTGTGGATATAAATGATGGATATATTTATTTTTATGTGGATAAAAATGAAAGAATTAAAGCTGAGGTGTTTTATCAGTATTTTGTCGATGTGGAGGTATTAAAAATCATCCGTTTGTAGATTTCGGATATTTTTGGTTTGGAATTTGAAAAAACTCAAAGCTACAAAGTTGTAGAGAATTCGATTTCAGTCAGAATGGACATAAAATTCGTATTTTTCTGATAAACGGTCTATTTTCTATGAATTACTGAAGTTTCGGAAAATAAAATGATTTTTATTAAATTATGGGTGGGACCCACTTTTTGGTTGGTGGTGAATATGCATGTGGGCTGCTGGAAAATTCAGATTTTGCATGCCTTGATAGTCATGGTCTTAGCATACGTAAAGAAAATAAAATAAAATAATATATTTTATTATTTTAGTCTCCTATAGCGTTCTAACATTTTCCTATAAATAGATGGCTAAGTTAGAATTGAAAATCACACCAGAAACAAAGTTTTCTTTCTTTCTCTCTCTATATTATCGAGCGTATTCTTGTGAGTATACTTTGAGTGTTGCTATACGGTACGAGTTTCTGTCAGCACTATACCCGAAATTCAGTCAGAAGTACGATTATTTTGAGGTAAGGGATGTTATTTTATTCGAAAATGATATTATTTCTTCAATATCATTATGCCGAAATATTGGTTAGAAATTTTTATCAAATTTAGAACTTTTCACGTCGGGGTTACTATTCATGAGTTACTATTCACGAGTTACTATTCACCGAAAAATAAATTTTTTTTCTTTTCGTCCAAAATATCTATTCTGGGTACTAGCTTTGATTGTATCCATATTTTGATCATTCTTGAATTCTACTTCACTATGAATAATTATAAGGTATTTTTGGACATGGATAAATCGAAATACGAATCCTTAATATTTGTTATTTTGTTTCACTGGATTCGTTTTCTTTAAGATATATTTCATCATCCTCAGTCCTAAATGATGATATTAATGAATATCTTTGGCCCGTAGTGCAAAGATGAATGATTAACTGATGAATATCTTTGGCCCGTAGTGCAAAGATGAACAGGTGTTGAGATGAACATGACCGACTGGTGATACAAATGAATATCTTTGGCCTGTAGTGCAAAGATGAATATTTGATTAAAGATGGTTATTGATTGTTATTACAGGGATAAAATATTGATGATGGACTTTTAAATCTTAGAAGATAGTAGAACTCATTCTCTACTTGACTCTTCTAATGGTTTGCTGTTTCCGCTGCAGTTATTGATTTAAAACTTGTTGTCTATTGTATTCTATTAGATTTTTCCCTGTTGAAGACTAACGATAATTTGTTCTGTATTATCTTAGTCATAATGTTCTTTACTGGGCTAGTTGAGCTCACCCTTTTCCTTTTTGTTCCATTTTTCTCAGGAGGCGAGAATGTAGCGAGTACTAGTCGGGATATGGAATGATGGTTCTATAAGTTACTTTAGTAGTCCTCACCATTTTTGTGAAATAATGTATCAATAATTGTAATGAGGACTTATTTGAGTGTGAATATTGTCTAAATGACAATATTTGTATTTAAACTCACATTTCTTGTGTTGTAATAATAAAGATGTAGTTGTTTCTGTACCATGTATTTTGGCGACTCAGAATGGGTGTTGTATACCTATTTTGGGGGCGTCACAGTTGGTATCAGAGCTTAGGGATATGATCTCTGGCGGAGATCGGAGAATAGAACTAGGAGGGGAGAGACGAATAAATCCTTCGCTAGTGTGTCCTAACTAAGCTTATTTATTGGTCAGTCATAATATAGGGGTATTATGTGATTCGTTAATTTATTTAATTAACCCTTGTTTTATGGCAGTATTTGAGAATGTCGACTGAGAATGTTAACAGTGGAGTAAATGAAACCGTGGAGACACCGGTGCTTACCAACGAGGAGAACGTGCAACAGGCTGGCAATGTTCCTCCTGTGAACAACACCAATGAGCAGATGATGAATGATGGAATGTTTAGAAGTTTTTTGCAATTCATGCAAAACCAGACGAGGGAGACTCGTGTTCAAAATACAGGAGGAAATGATAGTAATTCACGGTTTGTCACAGCCAAACAGTTCAAAGAATTGGGACCACCAGAATTTAAGGGAAAGCCGGATCCGATCATGGCGGAAACGTGGGTCAAGCAAATTACCAAGATATTCGATGTCTTGGGATGCACGGAGGAACAGAAGGTTCCATTCGCCACCTTTATGTTCCGTGGCGAGACAGATTACTGGTAGGAGTCTGTGAAGCGTACCCATCCAACCGCACTCAGCATGTCTTGGGAGACATTTCAGAAACTGTTCAATGACAAGTACTTTACTGAAAGTATTCGACATATGAAGGAGGTAGAGTTTATTAGACTGGAGCAGAATAACATGACGGTGTCTCAGTACGAGGCGAGATTTACAGAGTTGTCCAGGTTTGCACCTCATTTGGTGGAGAATGAGGAACGTATGACGAGGATGTTTTTGAGAGGTTTGAAACCCGGCATACGTCAATATCTCATTTCTCATAAATTTTCTCTCTATTCAGATGTTGTCAACAGGGCTCAATTATTAGAGCGAGATAATGAGTACGGTCAACTGAGGGACCACAACCAGGATCATATCGGTGACAGCAGTCATCAGAACAATGATAACCAGCGGAGAAAGAAAAATACAGACAAGAACGGCAACCACTCTGGTGGTAATCGTGGTTATGAAAATAGAAGAAGCGAGTCGGGAGGAGATTTTAAAAAGAGGAGATTCAACAATGACAATACGAAGACGTCAGCACCAGCAACAACTGGTTCCAAGGGAGGAGAACGACCACCGGTTATATGCTATAAGTGCGGAAAAGAAGGACATATCAGCCCAAACTGCCCACAACAGTTTAAGGTATGTTATAATTGTGGAAAGAAAGGACATATCGCTCGAGATTGCACTGTAGCAAAATCAAGTCCAGCGAGGATGGTGACTCAAAAAGCTATCCCAGAAAAGATAAAGTCAACGGTTCCTGGAAGAGCGTTTGTCGTGACTGGTCAACATGCGAGGAACCCAAACGAGGTGATCACGGGTAAGCTAATCATAAATTCATGCGAAGTTTATACCTTATTAGATACCGGTTCTACCCATTCTTTTATCTCTACTGCTTGTGCTCAACGTTTAAACTTGACTCCGGAGAAGTTAGACTTTGATTTATCTGTGGAGACTCCTTTAGGAGAAACTTTCATCACATCCACTGTTTATAAATCTTGTGTGATCCAAGTTGGCACCATCACCTTACCTGTTGACCTTATCTCTTTAAAGATACTTGCTTTTGATGTGATTTTAGGGATTGATTGGTTAACTACTCATCATGCCAAAATTGATTGTTTTCGTAAGGTTGTTAGTTTTCATATTCCTAACCAACCTGTTGTACGAATTCAAACAACTAAGCTATTAAAATCAATCACTGTTATATCAAGCCATAAAGCCATTCGTTTATTAAAAAACAGATGTCAAGCTTTCTTAGCCCATGTTATGGATTTGAATAAAGACACGTCAAATTTGAATAATATTCCTGTTGTTATTGACTTTCCTGACGTATTTCCTGAAGAACTTCCCGGTCTACCCCCGGAACGAGAAATTGAATTCTTTATTGATCTTGAACCTGGTACAAAGCCCATTTCTAAAACCCCATATCGAATGGCTCCTATTGAACTTCAGGAGTTAAAGGTCCAACTACAAGAGTTGTTGGACATCGGTTTCATTCGTCCTAGTACATCTCCTTGGGGTGCTCCTGTTTTATTTGTAAAGAAGAAAGACGGGAGTATGCGACTTTGTATTGATTACCGGGAATTAAACCATGTCACTATTAAGAATAGGTATCTGCTACCTCGTATTGATGACCTGTTTGACAAGTTACAAGGAGCACAATTCTTTTCAAAGATCGATCTTCGTTCTGGATATCATCAGCTGAAGGTTAAAACTGAGGATATTCCAAAGACTGCCTTCAGAACTCGGTACGGGCATTATGAATTCCTAGTCATGTCTTTTGGATTGACTAATGCTCCTGCGGCTTTCATGGATATGATGAACCGAGTATTCAAGGATTATATGGATCAGTTCGTTGTTGTCTTTATTGATGACATCCTCATATATTCCAAAAGCCGTGAAGATCATGAGCATCATTTGAAGCTGGTACTCCAAAGGCTGCGTGAAAATAAGTTATATGCTAAGTTGAAGAAATGCGAGTTCTGGCTTGAGGAAGTAGCTTTCCTAGGGCACGTGGTGTCAAAACATGGAGTATCTGTTGACCCGGCGAAGATTGAAGCAATACAAAGTTGGGAGCAACCAAAGACGGTGACCGAAGTACGTAGCTTTCTGGGCTTAGCTGGTTATTATCGGAGATTCGTGGAAGGATTTTCTCGAATCGCTACCCCGTTAACTCACCTGACTCGGAAAGATATCAAATTCGTATGGAGCGAGGAATGCGAGAAGAGTTTTCAAGAGCTTAAGAGGAGACTCATTTCGGCACCTGTTCTGACAATACCATCTGGTTCGGATGGATTTGTTATCTACAGTGATGCTTCAGGCAAAGGGTTAGGATGTGTTCTCATGCAACATGGGAAAGTCATAGCCTATGCCTCGCGACAACTCAAAGAATATGAGAAGAATTATCCTACTCATGATTTGGAGTTGGCAGCAGTAGTTTTCGCGTTGAAGATCTGGAGACACTACCTGTATGGGGAGAAAGTGGAGATTTATACGGACCATAAAAGCCTCAAATATTTCTTCACCCAAAAAGAACTCAACATGCGGCAACGACGTTGGCTTGAACTATTGAAAGATTACGATCACACTATTCAATATCATCCTGGAAAAGCGAACGTAGTAGCTGACGCATTGAGTAGAAGATCATATGCGGGTACGAGTGCGATGTTGTTAACACAAAGGCCCATTTTGTATGACTTGCAAAGGATGGAGATAGAGATGAAGGCTCCAAGTACCCACATGATGATATCAAATATACGAGTAGAACCGACTTTAATCGATAAAGTTAAAGCTGCTCAAGCTACGGACATAGAGCTGATGCATATGAAGAAGAAAGTGCAAGAAGGTTCTATTCCAGAAGAAAGAATCGATGAAGAAGGAATACTTCGAGTCCACTCCAGACTTTGTGTTCCTAACGATTCTGATTTGAAGTACAAGATCATGATGGAAGCACACAATACACCATTTGTAATCCATCCTGGAAGTACCAAAATGTATCGTGATCTTCGACATACATTTTGGTGGAATAATATGAAGAGAGAGATTGCAAAGTTTATCTCGAGGTGTTTAACTTGTCAACGTGTAAAGGCGGAACATCAAGTGCCAAAGGGTCCATTGCAACCACTTGAGATTCTGAAATGGAAGTGGGAACACATTACCATAGATTTCGTTACGGGTCTTCCCACGGTTTCTCAAGGCATAAATGTTATTTGGGTTATTGTTGATAGATTAACCAAGTCTGCTCATTTCTTGCCGATACGGGAGACTTATTCCCTTAAACGTCTTGCTCGTATATACGTAGATGAGATTGTGAGACTGCATGGCATGCCAGTATCCATAGTTTCGGATCGTGACCCAAGATTCACTTCAAGATTTTGGGTTAGCTTGCAAAAAGCTATGGGCACAGATTTACGATTTAGTTCGGCATACCATCCTCAAACGGACGGACAATCAGAGAGGACTATTCAAACTCTTGAAGATCTATTAAGACTTTGTGTCCTAGATTTCAAAGGGAGTTGGGATAAGTACCTACCATTGGTGGAATTCTCTTACAATAACAGTTATCAGGCAAGTATAGGTGTGGCCCCATTTGAAGCATTATATGGATGAAAGTGTCGCTCTCCAGTATGCTGGGACGAGGTGGGTGAAGCAACATTGTTGGGACCAGAGTTGGTACGCATGACTACAGAGAAGATCCAAACGATTCGACAACGTATACAAACGGCACAGGATCGACAAAAGAGTTATGCGGATCTTCATCGAAAGGACGTGGAATTTGACATTGGGGATCATGTATTGTTGCGGGTGGCTCCATGGAAAGGAGTTACAAGATTTGGGAAGAGAGGAAAGCTCAATCCACGATTTATTGGTCCATTTCAGATTCTTGACCGAGTAGGAAATGTGGCCTATAGACTCGCGTTACCTCCAAGTATGTCTCGTGTTCATAATGTTTTTCATATATCTGTGTTACGTAAATATGTGAAAGACCCAGACCACGTTATTGAGTTAGAACCGGACGAGATAGCTGAAGACTTAACGTACGAAGAGGTACCTGTCAAGATCTTGGATAGAAAGGAGCATGTCCTACGCACGAAGGTCATACCACAAGTTAAAGTTTTGTGGAGAAACAATGCTATTGAGGAAATGACCTGGGAGTTAGAAATGGAAATAAAAGCGAGGTATCCTCATCTTTTTGAAACACCAGGTACGTACGTCAATTTCGAGGAGGAAATTTCATAAGGAGGGGAGGTTGTAAGACCCCAAATTATTAATAAATGAAATTTAAATTCCCTCTATTTATTATTTTGAAATAGTAAGTGTTAAATTGATTAATGAGGTTAGTTATGGGTAAAATGCGCAAATATTTCAAATAAGCAGGTGGTTATAAAATATTCATTGTTGTCGGGGAATATTCGTTTGGTCGTGGAATATTCTTCCTGTCGGGAATATTCGTACGACGGCGCAGTCTTTTGTGGGCCCCATAACGGAAAGCGATTGGATGAAGAAAACGACAAGTATATGTTGTTTATTAATAACGGCGTAGTTGTTACCGTTAATACTGTTAAAATACCCGGTGGTTAAAAATACAGTAATAACGCGTGGTTGCACAGTAGCACACAGATTGCACAGTATAGTTGAATTATTGATTCGTACGTAAGAAGGCACTACTCAATAATTGTTACAGTAATTACTGTTCAATATTTTATTTTATTGGTTCAATAATTGCTGCATTGATATTTCATATTATTGTTGTTTCAATAATTGTTACTGCACAGTATTTCCCATTATCAGATCAATAATTCATATTATTTGAATAATATTATCAGATAACATTATTGGCAATGTCTAGAAAGTTCTGTCTAAGGAGAGGTTTGGTCACCTAATTGCGCGCCAGTAAGGAGAAATCCTTATTGGAAAGCCCCCTCTTTCCTGGGAACGGCCTGGTTGTCATAAATGTGATTCTGTAATATTATTTGTGAATAATTAATTATTGATTTTTGTGGATATAAATGATGGATATATTTATTTTTATGTGGATAAAAATGAAAGAATTAAAGCTGAGGTGTTTTATCAGTATTTTGTCGATGTGGAGGTATTAAAAATCATCCGTTTGTAGATTTCGGATATTTTTGGTTTGGAATTTGGAAAAACTCAAAGCTACAAAGTTGTAGAGAATTCGATTTCAGTCAGAATGGACATAAAATTCGTATTTTTCTGATAAACGGTCTATTTTCTATGAATTACTGAAGTTTCGGAAAATAAAATGATTTTTATTAAATTATGGGTGGGACCCACTTTTTGGTTGGTGGTGAATATGCATGTGGGCTGCTGGAAAATTCAGATTTTGCATGCCTTGATAGTCATGGTCTTAGCATACGTAAAGAAAATAAAATAAAATAATATATTTTATTATTTTAGTCTCCTATGGCGTTCTAACATTTTCCTATAAATAGAGGGCTAAGTTAGAATTGAAAATCACACCAGAAACAAAGTTTTCTTTCTTTCTCTCTCTATATTATCGAGCGTATTCTTGTGAGTATACTTTGAGTGTTGCTATACGGTGCGAGTTCTGTCAGCACTATACCCGAAATTCAGTCAGAAGTACGATTATTTTGAGGTAAGGGATGTTATTTTATTCGAAAATGATATTATTTCTTCAATATCATTATGCCGAAATATTGGTTGGGAATTTTTATCAAATTTGGAACTTTTCACGTCGGGGTTACTATTCATGAGTTACTATTCACGAGTTACTATTCACGAGTTACTATTCACCGAAAAATAAAATTTTTTTCTTTTCGTCCAAAATATCTATTCTGGGTACTAGCTTTGATTGTATCCATGTTTTGATCATTCTTGAATTCTACTTCACTATGAATAATTATAAGGTATTTTTGGACATGGATAAATCGAAATACGAATCCTTAATATTTGTTATTTTGTTTCACTGGATTCGTTTTCTTTAAGATATATTTCATTATCCTCAGTCCTAAATTATGATATTACTGAATATCTTTGGCCCGTAGTGCAAAGATGAATGATTAACTGATGAATATCTTTGGCCCGTAGTGCAAAGATGAACATGTGTTGAGATGAACATGACCGACTGGTGATACAAATGAATATCTTTGGCCTGTAGTGCAAAGATGAATATTTGATTAAAGATGGTTATTGATTGTTGTTACAGGGATAAAATATTGATGATGGACTTTTAAATCTTAGAAGATAGTAGAACTCATTCTCTACTTGACTCTTCTAATGGTTTGCTATTTCCGCTGCAGTTATTGATTTAAAACTTGTTGTCTATTGTATTCTATTAGATTTTTCCCTGTTGAAGACTAACGATAATTTGGTCTGTATTATCTTAGTCATAATGTTCTTTACTGGGCTAGTTGAGCTCACCCTTTTCCTTTTTGTTCTATTTTTCTCAGGAGGCGAGAATGTAGCGAGTACTAGTCGGGGTATGGAATGATGGTTCTAGAAGTTACTTTAGTAGTCCTCACCATTTTTGTGAAATAATGTATCAATAATTGTAATGAGGACTTATTTGAGTGTGAATATTGTCTAAATGACAATATTTGTATTTAAACTCACATTTCTTGTGTTGTAATAATAAAGATGTAGTTGTTTCTGTACCATGTATTTTGGCGACTCAGAATGGGTGTTGTATACCTATTTTGGGGGCGTCACAGTTAGGTTGATGGTTAATGTATCTAACTAAATTGATGAAAGTTTTTTGTTGATTACATTTTGTATCTACTCACATTTTATACTTTATCTATGTGATTAAGTTGTCTACATATTTGATGGTCGATAGTGAACGATTTGATGGTTATTGATATGCGTTCGTGAAGAAGTATTTATTTTTTTTAGTTTGTAACAAGTACAATTATGTATATGTAAATGAACAGGGAGGTTTTGCAATCTTATAAAAAAATTTTGAAAATATAATTAGCGACGGGGTCATTGGCGATGGCATGTCTGTCACTAATGAGCTATAGCGACAATTTTAGCGATGGATTTTTGATCATTTTAATAATAAAATTAAATACCCATTATCGATGGATAATCAGTCATTGGCAACGGATAGCCCGCCTCTAATGACCATTTTAATAAATAAATTTAAATAGTCATTAGCGACGGCAAGGTCGACGGACAGTCTGTTGCCAATAACTCATTGGTGATGATCGTCGTTGTCAATGACCCCAATACCGATGACCGTCGATGAGAACCAGGGACGACGACCCCAGGGGCTACGGGAGGGGTGACAGGAATTGTCGTCGCCAATTACCTCATTAGCGACGGTAGAGGGGTGATTGGCGATGACAATACTCGTCGTCAATGTCCCATTTTTTTTAGTGAATTTACTTGATCCAAAATTCTCCCATCGTTCCAAATTATATGACCATTATTAACTTTTAAAAGTTAATTTGAGATATTTCAAACTCAAAATTGAGATGACTCATTGAAAATTTTGAAGCATTACAATGAAAGTTGCACATTTGAAAACTTTTATTAACATGAAGGTTACTAAAAATGACATGCACATTATTTATTTTTTGAAAATTTACACATTTTTTAAAAAATATTTTTTTCCTAGAAAATTAAGTTTTTTTATTTACTCTTTTAGAATCTATATTTTATAAAAATTTACACATTTTTTTAAAAATAATTTTTTTTCTTGAAATTAAAGTTTTTTTATTTACTATTTTTTCTTCAAATAAAGTTTTATTTTTTAAATCTATATTTTATGAAATTTTAGTCATTTTTAAAGAAAAAATAAAAAAAAGTATATTTTTTCTAAAATTTAAATTTTATTTATTTAATTAATTTTTTTGAATCTATTTTTTATGAAACTTTATTTATTTTTTAAAAATAAACAAATTCTAATGTTTTATTTCTGAAAATAATAATTAATTTTTTTAGTTTTTTTTAAACAAAAATGAATTACTGAATTTAGGATTGGGTCAACATAGGTCGGATCTGTTAGAGTTTATACCCTAGAGGCCAATTATTTGATATAATTGCTTAACATTTGATATTATTGTTGATTGAATAAATAAATGATTTTATTATGGTTTTAATTACTACGTAATATAATTGTTAACATAATAAAATTCCTTAGAATAGTGATACAAATTATATAGTTTCAAGTATGTGACTTGAACATGAGATTATATAATTACAATTAGTATCATTGTTCTTAAATGTCCCTAGTCGAGTATCATTGCTGATGGGACAACAATGATGCATTGAGACTAGTATGTGGATTGACTGATGACCAAATCTCATTGGTCATAAATATATGAGATATTAAGTCAATGCATAGGTACATGTTAGAGAACAATGTACTGGACAGACCCACCATGAGAATTCTATATGGAGCATTATGCGAAGTGTCATTAGCAATTCTCATAGTGACAATGATGTAATGGTCCTCCGACCTGAAACCGCTATATTACTACACGAGAATTTATGTACTTTGATATCATCAAATGTCACCTTTAATAGGGTGGACTATAAAGGTGATTATTGGGTTCATTATGAATCGTGTGAGTAATATGAGTGATCTAGATGGAATTTAACAATCCTATATTTTATAGGTGATATCCATAGGCCTCTTGATTGAGTAGGACTATGAAATGCATGGCCATGCTCAAATAGTGATTTGTTTCATATAGTCTACTCATTGATCAAGAAAACTCAGATTAAATTACGAAGAGTATGACACATTCCATGACTCGAGTTTAATCTAGGATATTAAGGTTAAAAGGATTGAATTACATTGAAACATTGATCACGAAAAGGTTGCATCGAATCATCGATCTTATTATTACTTGGGTAGCAGTGATGCATTACTAGATGCCGCTCACCGTTTATAACTTTATAATATGATTTTAAGGTTATTGCCAACGTAATAATAACATATAGGGTCACACACAAAGAACGTAATTAAAAGAAAATTAATTTAAATTGTAAAGATTTAAATATGTCAATATGATTGATATAATTTTAAATTACGAATTTAAATTAATAGGATAATTTATATATAGGTATATTAATTAAGTAAGACTTAATTAAGATATATATAAATTCGGATTTTAATAATATTAGGTTTTGATTAATTCCTCCTAACTGCTATATATATGATGTATATCAGACTTTAGGTTTTACGTCAAAACAAAAACCCTAGCCGCTCTTAGAGAGAGACTAGAGAAAATAGTTTAAAAATCCTCATCCTTGGTGGCTAGTACCGCATTTTCTTCTTCTGCAGATCGTAGGACGATTCGTGTGGAGCGTTCGTGTGGATACTGTAGAGACGCAGTCCGTTCGAATTGCGTTGGAGATTCGACCGCATCGATTCTAGCTTTTACAATCGGTATAATTTCTTACCACTGAATTAATTGTTTTTCGCATGGATCCTGTTTTAGGGTTTCGAAATTGCTTTAAATTTTAATTTCCGCTGTGCGTTTCTGTATCGAAATCCCAACAGTGGTATCAGAGCTACTTGCGAAAAGATTAATTCAGATTACGTGTTTTAATTGTATTCGATATATATGATATATGATGATGCATGTTTACCGATATGAAATTGAATATATGATATTCCGTTGTATATGTATTCTGGTAATATATATGATGATACTGTTAATCGTATCTTTAAACGGTGGAATAACAATATAACTGTTCTAATCGGATTAGAAGCGTGAAGAATCGTTTTAATATGATTAATCGAAACTGGATATATATGATAAATTCTGTGTGTACTGTTATTCGTTTTAATATGATTAAATCGAAACTGGACATATATGATTTGTTATTATGGGTGTTTTGGTGGATTAAAATGCATGATTCTGAAACTGTTTCAGAGATTCGTATGAAAAAATTCTGCAATACAGATTGTAGACCCCCCCTTGGACTCCCCCGTCGTTGCGCACGATGGTCGTGACCCCAATTTGTTATATATTTTTCTTTAATTTTATATAAATTCTTATATGTTTATTGTGATATGCATGGTGCACAGTTATGGCCTTTTGACCCATAGGTTAGTGGTTTTGGTTTTGAAATACGGCTTGCATGTCGTGCCTTTCTATAAATTCTAATGTAATATTCTCTTCTCATCTAAATCCCCTCGAATGTAACTCGAGGTTTCTTTATGTCATGTAATAATCTGTAATCAATGAAGATGTCAAGATGGAGAACACGATGAAAGATGATGATGGAGAGGAGGCACATGCTTGAGGAAGATCCAAGGAAGCTATTTATTTTAAGCTCTTTTACCACCTTAGATTGACCTTTAATCTTTCATTAGCTTGAAAAGATTGACAGTGGATTGGGCCATAACTGTGACACATTTAATTTTGCACTTTATTTATGCTTGTATGCGATATGATATGATAAATAATGTGCATGCTTAATAAGATTAAAATTGGTGAGATCTAAATTAATTAATAAAATCCCTCATTAAATTATTAAGTCTAAATCAGATGCCTTCCAATGAATAACACTCATCAAGACCTTGATCAATAGATGTAGGTTTGCCAAAGCAAAGTACCCTATTTATCTAGGTAAGATGCGATAGGATAATTGTGATATCCAAACTGTTAAAATCATTGGGGCCGACTTAACTAAGTTATCTCAATAGGATTGTGGACTTAGAGGCATAGAGTTTGGTAGGTACCATTAGATGGACTAAAAATAATTGTTGTTTACCAAACTATCCAGGAGTTATATATGATATAATTGACAAAGGGTTGTCTACCTAAATAATTATGTTTTAAGAGATTAGTCAAAGCTAACTTAAGTCATAATGAAATATGGATCTTGGCTCACTAGAAAGATTTAATAGAAAATGCTTTCCGAATTAATGGTGAGGGCTATTAATTTGAATAAAATAGTGAGAGGTATATTTTGAATGTACTATTATCAATTACATAATATCAACTCTGCAATTTGACTTATTATTTTGACACTTATAAATTGTAGATATCAATGGCAAACAACAACAACAACACAAGTAGTCTTTCACTACGATCAGTCCTTGAGAAGGACAAGCTGAGTGGGATTAATTTCCTTGACTGGCACAAGAACTTGAGGATTGTCCTCAAACAAGAGCGTAAGCTATATGTCCTTGATGGGCCCATTCCTGCAGCACCGGCTGTCACTGCACCACGTGCGGAGCATAATGCTTACAAGAAGCATCAAGATGATGCTCTGGACCTGAGTTGTCTCATGCTAGCAACCATGAACGCTGAGCTTCAGAAGCAACATGAGTTAATGGATGCTTATGAGATGATCGAGCATCTCAAGAAATTGTTCGAAGGGCATGCTCGACAGGAGAGGTATGATACAAGCAAAGCGTTGTATCACTGCAAGATGGGTGAACGTGATCCAGTTGGTCCACATGTGCTGAAAATGATTGGGTATATTGAGTACCTTGATAGGTTGGGTTTTCCAATCACTCCGGAAGCCCAAACTGATCTTGTTTTATAATCTTTGAACAGCAGCTACTCTCAATTTGTTATGAACTATCTTATGAATGAAATTGAGAAACCCCTTACTGAGTTGTTGAGCATGTTAAGAACTACCGAGAACAACATGAAAAAGGCAGGACTCGCTCCCATAATGATGGTGCAAAAGGGGAATGCTAAGGGAAACTGGAAAGGCAAAAAGAAGATAGGATCTAAGTCTGTTGCCAACCCCAATTCCAAAACCAAACAGGCTTTAAAACCTAAAAGTGGGGTGGCTAAAGAAGGTGAATGTCACTTCTGTGGAAAACCTGGACACTGGAAAAGGAACTGTCATGCTTATTTGGAAGAAGTGAAGAAAAGGAAAGGAAGTACGACTTCTGATTCAGGTATATATGTTATAGAAGTCAATTTGTCTACTTCTACATCATGGGTATTAGATACTGGATGTGGTTCTCACATTTTTGTTAATGTGCAGGGACTCCGAAGGAGTAGGACTTTGGCGAAAGGAGAGGTTGACCTACGAGTTGGGAATGGAGCAAAAGTTGCTGCACTGGCCGTAGGAACTTATCATTTATCTTTGCCCACTGGGCTAGTTTTAGAATTAGAAGATTGTTATTTTGTGCCTGCTATAAACAAAAACATTATTTCTGTTTCTTGTTTGGACAAGAAAGGTTTTTCATTTATAATTAAGAACAATGGTTGTTCGTTTTACTTAAATGATATTTGCTATGGTGTTGCACAATTGTTTAACGGTCTTTATATTCTTGATTTAGAAATGCCTATCTATAACATAAACACAAAACGATTTAAATCAAATGATTCAAATCCGACATATCTCTGGCACTGTCGTTTGGGCCATATAAATGAGAAACGCATACCAAAACTCCATAAAGATGGATTTTTGGATTCATTTGATTTTGAATCATATGAAAAATGCGAATCTTGTTTATTAGGCAAAATGACTAAAGCCCCTTTCACTGGACACAGTGAACGAGCTAGCGATATATTGGGACTTATACATAGTGATGAATGTGGACCGATGAGTTCGTTAGCAAGAGGTAGGTTTTATTACTTCATTACATTTACTGACGACTTCAGTAGATATGGATATGTGTATCTAATGAGACACAAATCCAAATCCTTTGAAAAGTTTAAGGAATTCAAGAATGAAGTTCAAAACCAATTTGGCAAAAGCATAAAAGCCCTTCGATCCGATCGAGGAGGTGAATACTTAAGCCAAGACTTTGATGACCTTCTAAAGGAGTGTGGTATTATATCACAGCTCACTCCACCTGGAACACCACAATGGAATGGTGTGTCTGAGAGGAGGAATCGAACCTTGTTGGACATGGTACAATCAATGATGAGTCATGCAGATCTTCCAATAAGCTTCTGGGGTCATGCCCTAGAGACAGCTGCATTCACACTTAACCGTGTTCCTACAAAGACGGTTCAGAAGACACCATATGAGATGTGGACTGGGAAACGTCCTAGTATGTCGTTCATGAAGATTTGGGGATGCGAGGCGTTTATAAAACGTCTGGATTCTGATAAGCTCGGACCCAAATCTGACAAATATAATTTTGTGGGATACCCAAAAGAAACAAAAGGGTATTATTTCTACAAACCTTCTGAGAATAAAGTGTTTATTGCTCGAACTGGTATTTTTCTAGAAAGAGAATTTGTCTCTAAAGGAAACAGTAGAAGGAAAGTAGAACTCGAAGAAATTCGAGAATCACAAAATATCATTGAACTTGAGTTGGAACGTGAGCAGGAACCACAAGAAATTGTGGAAAGTGAACCTGCTCAAATTACACAAGGAATTCGTAGATCTGGTAGGACACACCAAGAGCCCGAGAGATATTATGGATATCTTGTGACTCAAAACGGTGATGTGATGCTCATAGATCAGGATGAGCCTACTTCCTACCAAGAAGCTATGAATGGACCAGATTCTGAGAGATGGCTTGAAGCCATGAGATCTGAAATGGATTCCATGTATACTAACCAAGTATGGACTTTGGTTGATCCACCCGAAGGGGTAAAACCAATCGAGTGCAAGTGGGTTTTCAAGAAGAAAACCGACATGGATGGTAATGTACAAACCTATAAAGGCCGACTGGTAGCAAAAGGTTTCAAACAAATTCAAGGTGTTGACTATGATGAAACTTTTTCTCCAGTGGCAATGGTTAAATCCATCAGGATCTTACTTGCTATTGCAGCTTTTTATGATTACGAAATCTGGCAGATGGATGTCAAAACTGCTTTCCTTAACGGAAATCTACTTAAGGATGTGTGTATGACACAACCTGAGGGTTTTGTCACTCCAAAGGATGCTGGAAAGGTATGTAAGCTGCAGCGATCCATTTATGGATTGAAGCAAGCCTCTCGGAGTTGGAATCTTCGATTTGATGAAGCAGTCAAAGAATTTGGCTTTATTAAAAATGAAGATGAACCTTGTGTATATAAGAAGGTTAGTGGGAGTCACATTGTATTCCTAGTATTATATGTTGATGACATATTAATTATTGGGAATGACATTCCTTCCTTACAGGCTGTAAAAACATGGTTAGGAAAATGTTTCTCCATGAAAGATTTGGGCGATGCTGCCTATATTTTAGGTATCAAGATCTATAGAGATAGATCGAGAAAAATGCTCGGCCTAAGTCAAAGTGCATATATTGATAAAGTGTTGAAACGGTTCAGCATGCAAGAGGCGAAAAGAGGAAATTTACCCGTGACTCATGGTATAAAGATCTATAAGGCCCAATGTCCTAAATCACAAGATGATGAGGAGCGTATGAGAAAGATCTCTTATGCTTTGGCAATTGGATCTATCATGTATGCAATGATATGTACTCGTCCGGATGTCTCGTATTCTTTAAGCATGACGAGCAGATACCAGTCGAATCCAGGTGAAGGTCACTGGACAGCAGTCAAGAATATCCTCAAGTACCTGAAAAGGACTAAGGATTCATTCTTGGTATATGGATGTGAAGACGAACTGGCAGTAAAGGGTTACACAGATGCTAGCATCCAAACTAACAATGATGACTATAAATCTCAGTCAGGTTTTGTGTTTTGCCTTAATGGTGGTGCTGTTAGCTGGAAAAGTTCGAAGTAAGAGACAGTAGCTGATTCTACAACAGAGGCTGAGTATATTGCTGCTTCTAGTGCAGCCAAGGAGGCTGTATGGATTAAAAAGTTCATCACTGAACTTGGTGTTATTCCAACCATTGTTGATCCGGTTGCTCTATACTGTGATAATAATGGAGCCATTGCACAGGCTAAGGAACCCAGATCTCACCAACGATCCAAGCATATACTTAGACGGTACCATCTCTTCCGTGAAATCATTGACAGAGGAGATGTACATATAGGAAGAGTGCCAACAGATGATAATATTGCAGATCCACTGACCAAGGCTTTGTCGCAGCAGAAGCACGACGGTCACATTAGTTCCATGGGTATTAGATACATGAGTGATTGGCTCTAGTGCAAGTGGGAGACTGTTAGAGTTTATGCCCTAGAGGCCAATTATTTGATATAATTGCTTAACATTTGATATTATTGTTGATTGAATAAATAAATGATTTTATTATGGTTTTAATTACTGCGTAATATAATTGTTAACATAATAAAATTCCTTAGAATAGTGATACAAATTATATAGTTTCAAGTATGTGACTTGAACATGAGATTATATAATTATAATTAGTATCATTGTTCTTAAATGTCCCTAGTCGAGTATCATTGTTGATGGGACAACAATGATGCATTGAGACTAGTATGTGGATTGATTGATGACCAAATCTCATTGGTCATAAATATATGAGATATTAAGTCAATGCATAGGTACATGTTAGAGAACAATGTACTGGACAGACCCACCATGAGAATTCTATATGGAGCATTATGCGAAGTGTCATTAGCAATTCTCATAGTGACAATGATGTAATGGTCCTCCGACCTGAAACCGCTATATTACTACACGAGAATTTATGTACTTTGATATCATCAAATGTCACCTTTAATAGGGTGGACTATAAAGGTGATTATTGGGTTCATTATGAATCGTGTGAGTAATATGAGTGATCTAGATAGAATTTAACCATCCTATATTTTATAGGTGATATCCATAGGCCTCTTGATTGAGTAGGACTATGAAATGCATGGCCATGCTCAAATAGTGATTTGTTTCATATAGTCTACTCATTGATCAAGAAAACTCAGATTAAATTATGAAGAGTATGACACATTCCATGACTCGAGTTTAATATAGGATATTAAGGTTAAAAAGATTAAATTACATTGAAACATTGATCACGAAAAGGTTGCATCGAATCATCGATCTTATTATTACTTGGGTAGCAGTGATGCATTACTAGATGCCGCTCACCGTTTATAACTTTATAATATGATTTTAAGGTTATTGCCAACGTAATAATAACCTATAGGGTCACACACAAAAAACGTAATTAAAAGGAAATTAATTTAAATTGTAAAGATTTAAATATGTCAATATGATTGATATAATTTTAAATTACGAATTTAAATTAATAGGATAATTTATATATAGGTATATTAATTAAGTAAGACTTAATTAAGATATATATAAATTCGGATTTTAATAACATTAGGTTTTGATTAATTCCTCCTAACTGTTATATATATGATGTATATCAGACTTTAGGTTTTACGTCAAAACAAAAACCTTAGCCGCTCTTAGAGAGAGACTAGAGAAAATAGTTTAAAAATCCTCATCCTTGGTGGCTAGTACCGCGTTTCCTTCTTCTGCAGATCGTAGGACGATTCGTGTGGAGCATTCGTGTGGATACCGTAGAGACGCAGTCCGTTCGAATTGCGTTGGAGATTCGACCGCATCGATTCTAGCTTTTACAATCGGTATAATTTCTTACCACTGAATTAATTGTTTTTCGCATGGATCCTGTTTTAGGGTTTCGAAATTGCTTTAAATTTTAATTTTCGCTGTGCGTTTCTGTATCGAAATCCCAACAGGATCGGGTTAAATTTGTGAACGAGTTTTAATAAAATTAGATAAAATCGTAAAAGAAATAAAATTAACATAAAATATCACTATAAAGACCTAATTTACTCAAAATGAAAGAAACGACTTAAATGACAACTTGAAGTATCATTCAACCCCGATTTAACAAGTCGAAAGGCGTCAAGTTTTGAAAGGGTTGGAAACTAACCTTCGTGATGTATATACATTGAAAATTATTCTTTTCGTTCTTTAATATAAATCATTTTAGAATTCTGCATAAGTATTAAAAAAATAATTATATAGTATTAAATATAATATCAATTATCTATATTTCCTTTGTATTAAAAAAATAATGTGTTATTTATTGGACAAAAAATAGTGAGAAACAAAATTATATTAATTACTTGGGGTAATATTGAAAACTAAATAATTAATGTTTACTTAAAATCTCAAACGACTTATACTACCTTCGTTCCTAAAAGATTTTCGTTTAAAGTTTTTGCATAGGGATTAAGAAAATCATTTAATACTATCATTTAACAATTAAATTTTGTTTGAAATTCGATCATTACCCTTTGTGGAAAGTTGAAAACTATTAATACAATAGAGAGAATTTCTTGAGACAATGAGAGAAGATAAGGGTGATATAAAAAAGTAAATAATTTATTCTTCTAAAAAGTTGTGAACGACAAATAAATTAGAATAAATTTTTTCTTCTAAAACAACAATCTTTTAGGAACGAAAAAAATATTAAGAAATAAAAATAATTCTCTAAAACGATTTATATTAAAAACGGAGGGAGTACCATAAATCATAATGTATGAAAGAAGGACTCCATGCCCGAGGCGAGAGATTTAATTTATGACCGAGTAAGAGATATGAGTAATAAACTTCTACTACATGCAACCTAATTAAATAATACTCTCTCCGTCCCTTAATATAAAATTATTTAAAATTATGCGTAAGTATTAAGAAAATAATTGTATAGTATTAAATATAATATCAAATATCTATATTGTTTTTATATTGAAAAAAGAGAATATTATTTATTAGGCAAAAAATAGTGAAAGAACCAAAGTTATATTTAATACTTGAGGTAATATTAGAAACTAAGCAATTAATATTTACTTGGAATTCAAAAACGTCATATATTAAGGGAATTTTTTTTTCTTTAAAACGTCTTATATTAAGGGACGGAGGGAGTACTACAATTCTCTCGATTTCATAATAATTGCCTTTTTAACTTTATGCACATAAAGTCATGAATTAAGAAAGTCATTTAATATTATCATTTACTCCCTCCGTCCTTAATTATTTGACATTTTAAATGTAGACATAGAAATTAAGATAATGATTGAAAAATATTAAATATAATACTCAATTGTCTATATATAATACCCTTAAATCATCATTTATCATAGTTATTCATACTATCTCTCACATATTTTTTTATAATTATCTCCTAAAAAAACTCTCATGACCCATTTACTCATTGATCTCTCTTTCCATCCATCTCCATAAAAAAACGTATCTAATTCTTTAGAAATTATTTACACTCTCTCTCCCTCATAATATAAAGAAGAGTTTTGTTGGGGTAAGTAGAGAAAAATAGTTAAAAGTAAAAAAAAAATAGACAGAGTAATAAGGGGTAATTTTGAAAAAAATATCATTAATTCTTTATCGTTTTAAAAGGAAATTTTTTTCCCAATTTATTTATCGTTTACAAGTTTTTAGGAGAATAAATTATTTACTTTCCTATATCACCCCTACCTTCTCTCATTGTCCCAAGAAATTTTTTCCTTGTATTAATAGTTTTCAACTTCCCATAAAGGGGTAGTGATGAAATTTCACATCAATTTTAATTAATAAATGATAGCACTAAATGACTTTCTTAATCCATGTGCATCAAGCTAAAGCGATAATTATTATAGGATGAATGTAGTATGAAATTTCATCACTACTCATTTATAAAAAGTTAAAAACTATTAATGTAAGAGAAAAAAATTATTAGGAGAATAAGAAAAATTAAAAATAATATAAAAAAATAAATAATATATTCACTTAAAAAATTATAAACGATAAATAAATTAAAATAAATTTTTTCTTTTAAAAACACAGTTATTATAGAATCGAGACACTACGGTTAATATAAATGATGTCCGTATCATGTTTGCGTAACTGCGGACGTTTCATAATTCAACAATTCTCAGTCTCATCTCTATATGTGTAGGCTTTCAGGTGGATAGTTACGAATTTCAGAACTTTTCTCTTAATGCCATCGTCTAAATTAACGTGACATTATTATATTTGTTGCTTATATTTAATATTATATTTTTTGAGACTAGACAAAAATTTAATATTATATTTTTTGAGACTAGACAAAAATTTAAAACTGCTCATATTACTTTCCCTAAATTTGACTATTCCCCGTCAGTAATTATTGACCAAAGGCCCTACCATGGGGTAGCCGCCAGCCCTATGCAAAAAAAACAGAGGGTATAGTTGGTATTTATTCGAAACCGGTGATACCGAACCGACTGGTTTGATAATTCCTTGAACCGGTGCAATACCGATAATTTTCCAGTATTTATCGACAAATCGGGATTAGGAACGATATTCATTTTTGAAAGTTCGGTATATACCAAACTGTACCGATTTTATCAGTTAATAAATTATGTGCCAGATTTTTGACATTTTACAGGTTTAAATCATGAAAGATTGAGATTGGGGATTTTAGATTTGCATGTGTTTCAATTTTTTGTGTTCTTGAGTTTGTTTTTCTTTTATTTTAAATTGAATTGTACGTATCAAGTATAGTGTCACTGAAACACAATAAAAAAATAAAAATTTGTGAAGCAAACTTCGGTATAAACGATAAATATCCGAACTATATTTTCATTGAACCGATCCAAATCGGTACGGAATACTGGATACTTTGATACCGATATTAGTATGTCATTTTTGATAAAATCGATAACCAATTTGAACCGATTCTATACAATAATTTATCGTTGCACACCCTTAGTAGCCGACACCTTTTAGTGGCAGCCACCTTTAACCTTTTCTTTACAAGTGACATCTCTATATTGGTTAATTGCATATTTATCTCAAAATATATATTTTTTTGCACTTCATACCCCGAAATATTAAAACTCTCATTTATGTCTCCGAAGTATTAAATTATTGTTATATTGTTATTAATTATTTGGGTTAAATTGATTGAGTTAATTATTTTATTTGAGTTAATAATTTTATTTGGATTAATTAGTAGGTTGATTATTTTATTTTGTGTTAATTATTTGCTTAATTATTTTATTTAGGTAGTATTTAGGAGTCAAATATAGTCAAATATAGATAAATATGGTCAATTTGTATTTGTATTCTTCGTGAAAACACGTGTCAATATTCCAAAGACTAAATTGGCTAGAAATATGGTCCACCGTGCTTATTGAACTTAACATTGGTGAGCGATATAGAAGGAATTATATTTCGGGCTATGACACGTAAAATGATATAAACATTGGGGTCCGATATGCAATTAACCCTTTTTCTTTCTATTTATATCCATGCCTGAACACTACGAAAATGCACATTCTCTCAAGTATACATCTATTTGAATTAGGAGTTTCAACTCAAGAAACATTCAGAAAAATAATCAGACAGCAATGACGAGTAACGGTGAACATAAATCTAGTGAGATACTTAAAGCTCAAGCTCACATATGGAATCACATGGACAACATCGTACATTCCATGTCACTCAATTGCGCCATTCAGCTCGATATACCGGATGTCATCCACAACCATGGCGGACCAATGACGCTCTCCGAGTTAGTGGAGGCCCTGCCTATCAACAAGGCAAGAGCGCCGTATGTCTACCGCCTCATGCGCATCCTAGTTCATTCCGGCTTTTTTCTCAAGTTAAACGTACCAAAAATGATCTAAAAGAAGAAGCTTATTTGCTTACACCTTCTTCTCGGTTCCTACTAAAAGACGAGCAACTTAGCATAAGGCCACTTTACCTGGCCATGCTGGATCCGATCGGTATAAAGCCGTGGCATTTTTTGAGCGAATGGTTCAAAAATGATGATATAACGCCATTTCAAACCGCTCATGGGAGGATACTGTGGGATTATCAGGCTGAGAATCCAAAATTCAATCAGGTTGCTAACGATGCCATGGCTAGTGATGCGCGGTTGATCAGCAGTTTGGTGATTAAGGAGTGTAAGAGTGTGTTTGAGGGGATCAATTTACTTGTAGATGTTGGTGGTGCCACGGGACCTGTGGCTAAGGCTATTACGGATGCGTTCCCTCACTTGAGCTGCACTGTTTTAGATCTACCACATGTGGTGGCTAACTTGGAAGGGAGTGGCAACTTGAGCTACGTTGGAGGGGACATGTTCAAAGCAATTCCTCATGCAGATGCTGTTTTCTTAAAGGTAACTATATATATATATATATATATATATATATATATATATTATATTTTGTGTATGTGAGAAATTTATATATCGTACGTCGTTTATATTCAAAGTTAAAGTCACCTGCTGATGTGAAACATGATCGGACCTTTACTTTAATTGCCAACTTTCTATAAAGGACACATTTTCTTAAATTGCCTAATTTGTTTCTTGAACAAAGTAGCTAGCTAGCCCTTCCAGTAGTCTTTGAAATTTTAAGTGTTGCTAATACAAGTTAAAATGAAAACCAGTGGATATTGCATGATTGGGAAGATGAAGAGTGCCTAAAAATACTGAAGAAATGCAAAGAGGCAATTCCAAGCAAGGAAAAGGGAGGAAAGGTTATCATCATAGATATGGTAGTGGATAACCAGGAAGGAGACTACTACAGAGCAAGCGAAACAAAACTTTGTTCCGATATGTTGATGATGGCTGTTGCTGGGGGAAGAGAGAGAACTACGAAAGATTGGGAAGAGCTCTTTAAGAATGCTGGCTTTAGTGACTACAAGATTTCTCCTCTACTCGGGTTGAGATCTCTCATTGAAGTTTATCCTTGATGAAGGGATGCATGACAGTACTCTTTATAATTAAACATAATAATTCAAAGGATTCTTAAATAAATCCATCTTGTATGGAATCATTAATTTCAGTATTTTGATTGCTTTCGAGGATCTCGGAATATATATGTAAAAGATCTCGGAATATATATGTAAACACCTTATTTCTCTTTTGTATGGAATCATTCCAAATTCCAATATTTCTCTTTTGTTAGCTAGATTGAAAATATATAATGTCTTTCTCTATTTTATATTATCTCAATTCAGTGTCATTGATAATTAGTGTTTATGGCCTGAAATATATACGACTACAGAAGTTGAGAGAATCATGTCGTGGATAAACCAAAGGGAAAGTAAAAACAACACCACAAATCACACCTATGTACTTTACATATATTCAATATTAAGTTGCAGTGCATCTAACAAAATTTGAAAGTGAATAATATAATTTAATTTGTTTATTACGAGTGTTTGTCACTTGTACTTATGGGAATGAATATGAAAGACAAAATAATGTATGATAAACAGTAAAAGAAAGATAAATAAGAGGTTTAACCCCCCCCCCCTCCCAATTTAAAAAGGGAGTTGTCAGGCGGTATAAAAAATAAAATTATTAAGTTGCTGCTGCTTATAACTTAACACAGCTTAATTAATAGCACTAACAGATGCATTCATTTCCTAGATAAACCACACAATTATTATTGAAATAAAAGGAAATGGAAAGAGGCAGCCAAAATGCACACATTTGGAATATAGTATATTCTATTGTTCAATTATTGTCACAATATTTTATATTATTAAATCATTAATTAAGATGACAAAGTTATTCATATTATTATTTGCATTATTGACGATGTCTAGAAAATTCTGTCGAGTAAAGGGGTTTGGTCACCTAATTACGCGTCAATAAGGAGAAATCCTTATCGAAAAGCCCTCTCTTTCTTGGGAATGATCTAGTTGTTAATATTGCAAGTTATAATATTAATGATGAATGCTATTAAAAATATGTTTTGTGAAGCCAAGTGAATTGAGATAAATAGAGAGGATTTTTATGAAGTATTTATTATAAATTTGGCTTATTATTTGGACCCCTACTAACCCATTTTTCAAAACTGTCGGTAGAAGTTATCTCAGTTTTATTCTGTGTGTGTGTGTGTGTGTGTGTATATATATATATATATATATATATATATATATTTATAATAATAATGGAGTAAGGGGGAAGGTTACGGGTGACCGTTATTATTATTATTATTATTATTATTATTATTATTATTATTATTATTATTATTATTATTATAAGTTTTATTTTTTATGAACATTAGAATAAACTATATTTTATTATGCATAGTATTTGCATAGTAAATCATGTGATTATCAAAATTTTCAGCCGACTATTACAGTACGCACGTGACTTTTCCTTTACTGTGCATCCAAATAATGCCCAGTCATTCTCTTATAAATAGGATGCTCAGTTTAGAAATAAAAATCACACCAGATTCAGAGAATTCTTCTTCTATAATATTGAGCGTATTTCTTTAGAGTTTAAGAAAGCTTTGACTGTAGCAAACAGTATAAGTTTTCTTCAAGAATATATTTGCTATACCAGTCGGAATTGCTCTCTTTTTGATGTAAGGGGTATTATTTATTTCATATTCGCTTACGATATTATTTTTCGTATTCGTAAGATATTTTATCATCGTTCAATATTCGTAAGGAATATTATATTTGTTCAATATTCGTAAGTAATATTATCTTCGTTGTTTTTCTTTCATACTCTGTAGTATGTGAGTAATATTATTTCGTTTTAGATTCTGAATTTTACACTCATTTTGTAAAGTATTGCTTCTATACTCTGTGAAATTAGTAGAATATTGTAAGACCCCAATTTTTATAAATAAAGATGAATTTTCTATAAATATCATTTTTGAATATTATGGAGTTAATTTGATATAATGTTATAGTTGTGGGTAATATTTATAAATTTTGCAAAGTAAGCAAGTTGTTATAAAATATTCGATTGGTCGGAGAATATTCTTTTTGTCGGGGAATATTCGTACAACGGCACAATCATTGGTGGACCCCACAACGGAATTATTGTCGGATTGAGAAAACGACAGAATTATCTTTCTATAAAAATAACGGCTGAGGTGTTACCGTTAAAACCGTTAAAACTGTTGAACTACTCGGTAGTAAAAGTACAGTAATACGCGTGGTTGCATAGTAGCACACGGTATTGATTATTGATGCTTACGTGAGAAGTCACTCAGCTATACTCAATTATTGCTACAGTAATTGCTGCATCATATCTCTTAAATTATTGTCATAGTATCATCTGTATAATATGTTATATTATTGAGACGTTGTGGTAAGTTTGGTTATTTTATGGGGGCCCATATGTCATCATCTAAGAGTCTCTTCGTCAATAGTAATTACCGTCGTCAATAGTAATTACCGTCGTCAATAGTATTTACCTTGGTCAATAGTAATTACCTTCGTCAATAGTATTTACCTTGGTCAATAGTATTTACCTTGGTCAATAGTAGTTACCTTCGTCAATAGTATTTACCTTGGTCAATAGTAATTACTTTCGTCAATAGTAGTTGTCCCTTCAATATTACCAAGAGTCATTTGACCCTTCGTTAAGACCAAGAGTCATTTGACCCTTCGTTAAGACCAAGAGCCACCCTCAGTTTTTCTATAAATAGAGGCCTAGGGCTTCATTATTTTTCACGAATTCATTCAAGCTATAGAGAGAGAAAGTATAGAGAGAATAAGAGAGAGAGAATAAAAGTATTCTGCTACATCACTTTTCCAATATCCAGTTCTTTTAAGGTAGGGAATATTATTTCTTTTATATTCATGAAGAGAACTTCTGTTATTCCATTTGTTATTATTCTGTTGGAATAACCAGTATACGCGGTCTACCCTATACTTGGTGACATTCTTCTATTATTCTGTTGGAACATCCTGTCTGTGTGTTTTACACCGGACCTGGTTCCGTTTATTATTCTGTTGGAACATCCTGTCTGTGTGTTTTACACCGGACCTGGTTCCGTTTTATTATTATTCTGTTGGAATATCCTGTCTGTGTGTTTTACACCGGACCTGGTTCCATTATTTATTATTCTGTCGGAATATCCTGTCTGTGCGTTTACGCCGGACCTGGTTCCATTATTTATTATTCTATTGGAATAACCTGTCTGTGCGGTCTATCGCATGCATGGTGATTTCTTTTGTTATTCCATTCTTTATTATACTCAGTTGGTTAAGTTTTGACTTCTATACTCCATGAAATTTGTGGAATATCCTTGATAGTTGCGTTTCATCCAGTATCTTTTCAAGAAAATATTCTTCTAAGCATTCTTGAATTTTACTCCACAATGCAGTATCATGTTGACAATTTGGACGTTGTTAATTCCTGGATAAATTAATTCTTGAACTTGTTTTATTGAATTCTTATATCATTGTCATCATCCTCATGTTTATAAAATGTTGAAAGTCATCTGTGGCCTGTAGTGCATAGATGGACTTGGTATGATTATGACCAGGGATTATTCGGTATAATCATGACCGTAATGTTACAAATGATGTGGTAAAAGTCCTCATTGGCCCGTAGTGCATTGATGGACAGTTGTTGGCATGATCATGACCATTAATGAATACACGAATATCCTTGGCCGTAGTGCAGGGGTGATTCGATGATGTGGATTATTTTATTAAGCTGAGTCTCAGCGATTACAGTGTTGAAAAACTTTTTAAATCATAAAAGATAGTAGAGTTTATTTTCTACTTGACTCTTTTAATGGATTGCTTGTTCCGCTACAGTTAAACTTGATGTCTATTATATTTTATCAGTTTAACATTGTTGAAGGCTAATGATAATTTATTCTGCATTATCTTAGTCATAATATTTCTTACTGGGCTAGTTGAGCTCACCCTTTCTTTCACTGTTCTCTTCAGGAAATGAGAACGTAGCTGGGGCAAGTCGGGGAACGGAGTGATGGTCCGAATGATAGTATTAGTTAGTAGTCCTCACTATTCTATGTAATGGTGTGTTAATAAATGTAATGAGGACTCCTTTTGAGTATGAATACTCTCTAGAAGATAATATTTGTATTCAAACTCACAGTTTATGTTTTGTCGTATTGTACACGACAGTTGTATTATTAAGTTGTATTTGTATTCTGTACTATGTATCTGACGACCCAAGATGGGTGATGTATACCTAATTTTGGGGGCGTCACAGTTGGTATCAGAGCTTAGGGATATGATCCCTGGCTAAGATGTGAGAATAGAACTAGGAGGGGAGAGACGGGGAATTCCTTCGCTAGTATGACATACCTAAGTTTATTTGCATGGTATTTAATTGGTCGGTCATAATATAAGGATAATATATGACATATCAATTAATTTTTATTTTGTGGCAGTATCTGAAAATGGCATCTGAGAATGTTGAGAATAGCAATGGAGCACAGACGACTGTTGATTCACCACATATCAATAATCAGGATAATGTGCATCAGGAAGGTGTCAATCCTCATGCAAACAACAACACTGACCAAATGATGAATGATCAAATGTTCAGAGGCTTTATGCAATTCATGCAACAACAGGTGAAAGCGGCTCCTGTCCACAACGTAGGTGGAAATACTGGAAACTCTCAGGCGGTCACCGCTAAACAGTTTAAGGAGCTGGGACCACCGGAGTTTAAGGGAGAACCCAAACCACTTGTAGCTGAAACATGGATAAAGCAGATCACCAAGATATTTGATGTCTTGGGTTGCTCCGAGGAGCAAAAGGTTCCCTTTGCCGCCTTTATGTTGCGAGGAGAGGCAGATTACTGGTGGGAATCGATAAAGCGTACTCAACCTGCCGCACTGAAGATGTCTTGGGAGAAGTTCCAAGAGCTGTTTAACGACAAATACTTTCCCGAGAGTATTCGTCACATGAAGGAGGTGGAGTTCATCAAATTGGAGCAGAATAATATGACCGTGTCGCAGTACGAGGCAAAATTTGCGGAGTTATCCCGGTTTGCGTCCCACCTGGTGGATAATGAAGAAAGAATGACGCGGATGTTTTTAAGAGGTTTGAAGCCGGAGATACGTCAACATCTTGTTTCTCATAAACTGTGTTTGTATTCAGATGTTGTAAATAGGGCTCAGTTGGTGGAGCGCGATAACGAGACAACGCAACCAAAAGAGAGCAGCCGGCAAAATGATAATACCAGTGAGAGCAGTCATCGAAGCGGTGACAACAAGCGTGGAGGGAATCAACAGGCCAGAAATGGTAACCACTTCGGTGGTAATCAGGGCCAAAACAATAAGAATGGACATTTCAAGAAGAGGAGATTCAACAATGATGGAAAGACGTCAGCACCAGCACCTGTCGTTAAGGAAGGAGAACGACCACCTATCATATGTTTCAAATGCGGAGGGGAGGGGCACATCAGTCCAAACTGCGCGATGCCGTCCAAAGCATGTTATAATTGTGGAAGAGAAGGTCATTTAGCCCGATTTTGTCGTTTACCGAAGACAAATTCAGCTAGGATGGAGGCACCAAAAGCCGTCCCAGAAAAGTCAAAACCGGTTGTGCAAGGGAGAGCGTTTGTTGTGAACTCCCAGAGAGCAAGGAACCCGAATGAGGTCATCACGGGTAAGCTTATTATAAACTCTAAAGAAGTTTATACTTTATTTGATACCGGTTCAACCCATTCTTTTATTTCTCCTACTTGCGCTCATCGATTAAATTTGATTCCGGAGAAATTAGACTTTGACTTATCTGTGGAAACTCCGTTGGGAGAAACCTTCATTACCTCCACTGTTTATAAGTCTTGTTTGGTTCAAGTTGGTACCCACACATTACCTATCGATCTGATTTCATTAAAAATACTTGCATTTGACGTGATTCTAGGGATTGATTGGTTAACTACTCATTATGCAAAAATTGATTGTTTTCGTAAGGTTGTTAGCTTTCATATTCCTAATCGACCTATTATGCGAATTCAAGCAACCAAACCATTAAAATCAATCGCTGTCATCTCAAGCCATAAAGCTATTCGTTTATTGAAAAACGGATGTCAAGCTTTCTTAGCTCATGTCACAGATCTAAACAAAAATACGTCAGTTTTGAATGATATTTCTGTTGTTAATAAATTTCCTGACGTATTCCCTGAAGAACTTCCTGGCCTACCCCCAGAGCGTGAAATTGAATTTTGTATCGACCTTGAACCCGGTACAAAACCCATTTCCAAAGCCCCATATCGAATGGCTCCTATTGAACTTCAGGAGTTAAAGACCCAACTGCAGGAATTGTTAGACATTGGTTTTATTCGTCCTAGTACTTCTCCTTGGGGTGCTCCTGTTCTGTTCGTGAAGAAGAAAGATGGGAGTATGCGACTTTGTATTGATTATCGGGAGTTGAATCATGTCACCATCAAAAATAGGTACCCATTGCCACGTATTGATGACCTGTTTGACCAGTTGCAAGGAGCACAATTCTTTTCAAAGATCGATCTTCGTTCTGGATATCATCAGCTGAAGGTTAGAACTGAGGATATTCCAAAGACGGCTTTTAGAACTCGGTACGGGCATTATGAATTCCTAGTCATGTCCTTTGGATTGACTAATGCTCCTGCTGCCTTCATGGATATGATGAACCGGGTATTCAAGGAATATTTGGATCACTTTGTGGTCGTCTTTATTGATGACATCCTTATTTATTCCAAAAGCCGTGAAGATCATGAGCAACACTTGAGGCTGGTACTCCAAAAGCTTCGTGAATACAAGCTTTATGCCAAGTTGAAGAAATGCGAGTTCTGGCTGGAGGAGGTAGCATTCCTTGGGCACGTAGTATCAAGTCGTGGAATATCGGTTGACCCGGCAAAGATTGAAGCTATTCAAAGCTGGGAGCAACCTAAATCAGTGACCGAGGTACGTAGCTTTCTTGGTTTAGCTGGTTATTATCGGAGATTCGTGGAAGGATTTTCTCGAATCGCTACTCCATTAACTCAGCTGACTCGGAAAGATACAAAGTTCGGTTGGAGCGAAGAATGTGAGCAGAGTTTTCAAGAACTCAAGAGGAGACTCATTTCAGCACCTGTTCTAACAATACCATCTGGCTCGGAGGGATTTGTCATCTACAGTGATGCTTCGAGCAAAGGGTTGGGATGCGTTCTCATGCAACATGGAAAAGTCATAGCCTATGCATCAAGACAACTCAAGGAATATGAGAGGAATTATCCTACTCATGATCTAGAGTTGGCAGCTGTTGTCTTTGCACTTAAAATTTGGAGGCATTACTTGTATGGGGAGAAAGTGGAGATCTTTACGGATCATAAAAGCCTCAAATATTTCTTCACTCAAAAGGAACTCAACATGCGACAACGACGTTGGCTTGAACTGTTGAAAGATTATGATCATACCATTCAATACCATCCTGGAAAAGCGAACGTGGTAGCTGACGCATTGAGTAGAAGATCATATGCGGGTACAAGTGCAATATTAACAACGCAAAGGCCCATTTTGTGTGACTTGCAAAGGATGGAGATAGAGTTAAAGACTCCAGGGACCCATGTGATGATGGCGAATATACGAGTAGAACCGACTTTAATCGATAAAGTTAAAGCTGCTCAAGCTACAGACCTGGAGCTGATGCGTATGAAGAAGAAAGTGCAAGAAGGTGTTATGCCGGAAGCAAGAATCGATGAAGAAGGAATACTTCGAGTCAACTCCAGACTTTGTGTTCCTAACAACCCTGATTTAAAGTATGAAATCATGATGGAGGCGCACAACACACCGTTTGCAATCCATCCTGGAAGTACCAAAATGTATCATGATCTTCGTCATACATTTTGGTGGAGCAATATGAAGAGAGAGATAGCGTTGTTTATCTCAAGGTGTCTAACTTGTCAACGAGTCAAAGCGGAGCATCAAGTACCAAAAGGTCCATTGCAACCACTTGAAATTCCAGAATGGAAGTGGGAGCACATTACCATGGATTTCGTTACCGGTCTTCCTAGGGTTTCTCAAGGTATTGATGCGATTTGGGTCATTGTTGATAGATTGACCAAGTCTGCTCATTTCTTACCGATACGAGAAACTTATACACTTGAACGTCTTGCTCGTATGTACATAAACGAGATTGTAAGACTGCATGGTATGCCAGTATCCATAGTTTCTGATCGAGACCCAAGATTCACTTCACGATTTTGGGTTAGTTTACAAAAAGCTATGGGCACGGAGTTACGATTTAGTTCAGCATATCATCCTCAGACGGACGGACAATCAGAGAGGACTATTCAAACTCTTGAAGATCTATTAAGACTCTGTGTCTTTGACTTCAAAGGAAGTTGGGACAAGTTCTTACCATTGGTGGAGTTTTCCTACAACAACAGTTATCAAGCAAGTATTGGCATGGCTCCATTCGAAGCATTGTATGGAAGAAAATGTCGTTCTCCAGTATGCTGGGATGAGGTGGGCGAAGCAACGTTGTTGGGACCGGAGTTGGTACGTATGACTACAGAAAAGATTCAAACGATCCGACAACGTATAAAAACCTCACAAGATCGACAAAAGAGTTATGCTGATCTTCATCGAAAGGACGTGGAATTTGATGTAGGAGATCATGTGTTCTTACGTGTTGCTCCATGGAAAGGAGTTACGAGATTTGGAAAGAGAGGAAAGCTAAATCCTCGATTCATCGGTCCATTTTTAATCCTCGATCGAGTAGGAACTGTGGCTTATAGACTCGCTTTACCGCCAAGTATGTCTCGTGTTCATAACGTTTTCCACATATCCATGTTACGCAAATATGTGGAAGACCCGAACCACATTATTGAGTTAGAACCGGACGAAATAGCGGAGATTTGACGTATGAAGAAGTTCCTGTTCAAATCTTGGATAAGAAGGAACATATTCTACGCTCCAAGGTTATACCTCAAGTCAAAGTTTTGTGGAGAAACCACGATGTTGAGGAAATGACTTGGGAGTTAGAATCAGAAATGAAATCAAGGTATCCTTACCTCTTCGACATACCAGGTACGTACCCTAATTTCGAGGGCGAAATTTCATAAGAAGGGGAGGTTGTAAGACCCCAATTTTTATAAATAAAGATGAATTTTCTATAAATATCATTTTTGAATATTATGGAGTTAATTTGATATAATGTTATAGTTGTGGGTAATATTTATAAATTTTGCAAAGTAAGCAAGTTGTTATAAAATATTCGTTTGGTCGGAGAATATTCTTTTTGTCGGGGAATATTCGTACGACGGCACAATCATTGGTGGACCCCACAACGGAATTATTGTCGGATTGAGAAAACGACAGAATTATCTTTCTATAAAAATAACGGCTGAGGTGTTACCGTTAAAACCGTTAAAACTGTTGAACTACTCGGTAGTAAAAGTACAGTAATACGCGTGGTTGCATAGTAGCACACGGTATTGATTATTGATGCTTACGTGAGAAGTCACTCAGCTATACTCAATTATTGCTACAGTAATTGCTGCATCATATCTCTTAAATTATTGTCATAGTATCATCTGTATAATATGTTATATTATTGAGACGTTGTGGTAAGTTTGGTTATTTTATGGGGGCCATATGTCATCATCTAAGAGTCTCTTCGTCAATAGTAATTACCGTCGTCAATAGTAATTACCGTCGTCAATAGTATTTACCTTGGTCAATAGTAATTACCTTCGTCAATAGTATTTACCTTGGTCAATAGTATTTACCTTGGTCAATAGTAATTACCTTCGTCAATAGTATTTACCTTGGTCAATAGTAATTACTTTCGTCAATAGTAGTTGTCCCTTCAATATTACCAAGAGTCATTTGACCCTTCGTTAAGACCAAGAGTCATTTGACCCTTCGTTAAGACCAAGAGCCACCCTCAGTTTTTCTATAAATAGAGGCCTAGGGCTTCATTATTTTTCACGAATTCATTCAAGCTATAGAGAGAGAAAGTATAGAGAGAATAAGAGAGAGAGAATAAAAGTATTCTGCTACATCACTTTTCCAATATCCAGTTCTTTTAAGGTAGGGAATATTATTTCTTTTATATTCATGAAGAGAACTTCTGTTATTCCATTTGTTATTATTCTGTTGGAATAACCAGTATACGCGGTCTACCCTATACTTGGTGACATTCTTCTATTATTCTGTTGGAACATCCTGTCTGTGTGTTTTACACCGGACCTGGTTCCGTTTATTATTCTGTTGGAACATCCTGTCTGTGTGTTTTACACCGGACCTGGTTCCGTTTTATTATTATTCTGTTGGAATATCCTGTCTGTGTGTTTTACACCGGACCTGGTTCCATTATTTATTATTCTGTCGGAATATCCTGTCTGTGCGTTTACGCCGGACCTGGTTCCATTATTTATTATTCTATTGGAATAACCTGTCTGTGCGGTCTATCGCATGCATGGTGATTTCTTTTGTTATTCCATTCTTTATTATACTCAGTTGGTTAAGTTTTGACTTCTATACTCCATGAAATTTGTGGAATATCCTTGATAGTTGCGTTTCATCCAGTATCTTTTCAAGAAAATATTCTTCTAAGCATTCTTGAATTTTACTCCACAATGCAGTATCATGTTGACAATTTGGACGTTGTTAATTCCTGGATAAATTAATTCTTGAACTTGTTTTATTGAATTCTTATATCATTGTCATCATCCTCATGTTTATAAAATGTTGAAAGTCATCTGTGGCCTGTAGTGCATAGATGGACTTGGTATGATTATGACCAGGGATTATTCGGTATAATCATGACCGTAATGTTACAAATGATGTGGTAAAAGTCCTCATTGGCCCGTAGTGCATTGATGGACAGTTGTTGGCATGATCATGACCATTAATGAATACACGAATATCCTTGGCCGTAGTGCAGGGGTGATTCGATGATGTGGATTATTTTATTAAGCTGAGTCTCAGCGATACAGTGTTGAAAAACTTTTTAAATCATAAAAGATAGTAGAGTTTATTTTCTACTTGACTCTTTTAATGGATTGCTTGTTCCGCTACAGTTAAACTTGATGTCTATTATATTTTATCAGTTTAACATTGTTGAAGGCTAATGATAATTTATTCTGCATTATCTTAGTCATAATATTTCTTACTGGGCTAGTTGAGCTCACCCTTTCTTTCACTGTTCTCTTCAGGAAATGAGAACGTAGCTGGGGCAAGTCGGGGAACGGAGTGATGGTCCGAAGAATAGTATTAGTTAGTAGTCCTCACTATTCTATGTAATGGTGTGTTAATAAATGTAATGAGGACTCCTTTTGAGTATGAATACTCTCTAGAAGATAATATTTGTATTCAAACTCACAGTTTATGTTTTGTCGTATTGTACACGACAGTTGTATTATTAAGTTGTATTTGTATTCTGTACTATGTATCTGACGACTCAAGATGGGTGATGTATACCTAATTTTGGGGGCGTCACAAATATCCTTGAAATTTACGCTTCATCTAGTATCTTTTCACGAAAATATTATTCTGAACATTCTTGATAATTTTTAATCTTTTCATATCGGGGTACTATTTATGGGATACTATTCATGAAGTACTATTCACTCGAGTACTATTCACTCGGGGTACTATTCATGACAAAAATTAATTTTTTTCTGTCCAAATCATTTTTGATATAATATTATTCTTTAATTTTACTCCACAAAGCAGTATCATGTTGACAATGTGGACATTATTGAATTCTGGATAAATTAAATTATAAAATTTATCCTTACTTTCATTTAATAGAATTCTTATATCATTGTCATCATACTCATGCTTATATTGTGATGAAAGTCATTTTTGGCCCGTAGTGCATAGATGAACTGTTGATTGGTATAATTATGTCCAGGGATTATTCGGTATAATCATGACCTGTAATGTTACAAATGATGTGGTAAAAGTCCTCATTGGCCAGTAGTGCATTGATTGACAGTTGTTGGCATGATCATGACCATTGGTGATAACACGAATATCCTTGGCCCGTAGTGCATAGATAATTCGTGGATATGATAATAATGAATATCATTGGCCCGTAGTGCATGGATAATTCAGTGATGTGGATTATTTATTAAGCTGAGTCTTAGCGATAAAATTGATGATAAACTTTTGAATCATAGAAGATAATAGATATCATGCTCTACTTGACTCTTCTAATGGATTATTGTTCCGCTGCCGTTAAACATGTTGTCTATTGTATTCTATCAGTTTAACACTGTTGAAGGCTAACGATAATTTATTCAGCATTATCTTAGTCATAATATTTCTTACTGGCTAGTTGAGCTCACCCTTTTCTTTCA